>OX578151.1:2264350-2864350 GCA_951213105.1 Amaurobius ferox | reverse complement strand
TCATTCCACTCACGCAAGCTTAGTTTCTTGGAATTTTACGAAGTATTGGCTTAATAAATTCATCAATCCACACTGGTGGCTCCATAAGATCTACTGTCCTTATTGCCGGCAAACTCAAGTCATTCCAGTGATAAGTGTATCGTCATTCCAGTCATAAGTGCATCGTCATTCCACTCACGCAAGCTTAGTTTCTTGGAATTTTACGAAGTATTGGCTTAATAAATTCATCAATCCACACTGGTAGCTCCATAAGATCTACTGTCCTTATTGCCGGCAAACTCAAGTCATTCCAGTGATAAGTATATCGTCATTCCAGTCATAAGTGCATCATCATTCCACTCACGCAAGGTTAGTTTCTTGGAATTTTACGAAGTATTGGCTTAATAAATTCATCAATCCACACTGGTGGCTCCATAAGATCTGCTGTCCTTGTTGCCGGCAAACTCAAGTCATTCCAGTGATAAGTGTATCGTCATTCCAGTCATAAGTGCATCGTCATTCCACTCACGCAAGCTTAGTTTCTTGGAATTTTTCGAAGTACAGTACAACCTCGAAAATCCGGACTTTGCCGATTCCGGATTATCGATTTTTCCGGATTATAGAATTTGAATAAAATTCCGATTTAATATTAACTAAATACGCTATAAAGCACTATTTTTAGTAAAAATAATGACAAAAGTTAAGTTAATTAATTAAAGCATATTATTTAATTTAAAAAATAGGGTAAAAGAAATTTCTAAGGAAAAAAAAATACATATTAATAATTTAGAATGTGTGAACGAAACGAAATGATAAAATTACATATTATCATTTCGTTTAAATATATGAATTAACATTTGTTATTTCATTAATTTTGGTTTATGGGAAAGCAGTTTTATTTATCCTGTAGATGGACATTATTTCTGCTCGGTTATAAAACTTCTTTGTTCAAGACCTTTAATAACATGATCGATTGTTTGCATAAGATTATCAATGGGTATTTTTTCTTCTCCGCATTTATCGTCGCTACTTTGATCTTTTTTTATTTAATATCATATCGCGAATTATGCCATCACTCAATTTATTTACGATTGGCGCATCATCATCACAGTGCAGAACTTCGGTTATATCGGCTTTGTCGAGATTTAATGAAGCGCCGGAAGATTTAATGAAGTGCCGAGATTTAATAAAGATCGAGGATTAGCACTTTTGATGCATTTAAATCGTTTTCGCTATTAACGAGCGAAAAACAAAAAATAAGAACTTAAAAGTTTTATTTATTTTCCAGCATCTATATAAATGTTATGTTTAAAAAGGCCGATGACTCTGAAAAAAGTAAAAACTGTATTAGTAATAGTCAAATATGTAAAAAATATCGCAATAGATAAAATAAATATCTTTTCCAAAACAGAAAAATATTTTTCCTCTCAATGACTTTTCTAAAATACGATGAGTCATTGCTAGGCTGCAGCACCGGAACGTGGTGGGGCAGGGAAAGCGAAGAAAGGAATTTGTTGAGCTCCTAATCGTAAACGCAGCCGAACCTTTTGAGAGATCTGTGTGTTAATGACCTTGTTGCTCGGTTCTGTGCGATACGATATTATTTAGTTATTTATTTGCTATTTATAGTATGTAAATATGGCTTTCTAAACAAAAGAGGCAAAATATACAGTTGATTTCAAGCTGACACGTTCGACGAGAACCCAAAAATCGTCAGATATCGGGAGGGGGAGGAGATTCTGAAGACAAAACAGAATACATTGAAGAATGGAATTCGTACTACAAAGCGAACAAAATAAATTTCCGTGAGCGTTAATATGAATTCTCGGGATTTTTAGATTTAATTGAACAATTTGTGATAAAAAGTTACGATAACGTTTTAAAGTGTTTAATATTAAAAATCACATTGTTTCAGAAAAATGTCTTTTTCAATAATGAGAAAAGGAAATTTTGATAATAAAAATTCCGTATTTAAATAACGATGTATATTTTACGCGAAATAATTCATCCGGAGTTGTGATTTGAATAAGGGGGAGGAGGGATTAACGCTAACAACGTAATTCACGCTCCCACCACGAGCCGATCTACGGCCGTCCATCTAAACTTTCGTTTCATTTCCGGGTTCAGAAAGTCGACCGGAAAAAATACGGTATTTGCTTATAAAATATAATTCCATATAAATAATTTAACCCTGTTGTTTTAAATCCGCGACTTCTTCAATCCGGGGAAAAAAAAAATAAAAACCCGAAAATTTGGAAAATGTCCGGATTTTGGATGTCCGGATTTTCGAGGTTGTACCAAAGAATATACATATAAAGAAGGGAAGCTTCCATTGGGCTAATGTAAACACGAAATCCGGCGCATGCGCTATGAGAAATTGACGGAGGTATGCAGAGAAAACAACATTCCGGGGCCGCAACGCGTTGCACCCCAGCTTTTCCTCCTATTTTTTTTTTTTTTTAATGCCTACGAAATCTTTTTGTACAAGACTTTGTAACATAAAATATTTTGTTTTTCTTTTTTGCGGTATTGTAATAGTAATAATACTGATGTGATTTCAGTATAGACTATTTTTTCAAAGATTATGCAAAACTGATTACGTTACATATTCCTTTCTCATAAATTTTGTATAACATGATTTGTTAAATTTACAAAACAAACATATATAGTTTTTCCTTAAATTTAGTAAAAATCTAAAATATTGCCGTACTGTATGAATAAACTACTTCGCTTTAAATGATCGAGAGGTCAAAATTGTTCGTATAACATGGAAAAATATTTTATGTTATGAAGAAATTAAAAAAAAAGTATGGAATGCATTTGTTTTTCAATTTGTTTTCAAAATTATATTTTCTGAATTTGTTTTAAAATATTCACATTTATTTCATATTGATAAAAAAAATTAGTTTTTTCACAGATTGTAAAATATATTGAAAACAGATGTTATTTACTTATTGATAAAAAAATTAGAATAAAATTTACATATTAGTGAAATATGTGAATTTTTCCTTAACGGAAAGGAAAACCTAATTAATCCTTTGCCTTCACTTATGAAATGGTATAAACATTATTTTTAACAGATTATTGTTTTATATATATTCCTTAATTTTAATAAAGAAAATGTTAAGAATGTAAAGAAAAAAAATTAAGGGTATAAACATATTTCAAGAAATAATTTTAATTCATAATCAAATTAGTTTTGAAAGGATAACTCAAATTTGTATATTTTGAGTGACACCATTAACATATAGCTTTAAAATATATGAAAGTTTCAAACTACTATTCTGTGATTGAAAAATGAAGAAAATAAGATTTCTTTACACCGGCCCCTTTATAATCAAAAATCCAATTAGCAAATTAGATAAAAATAAAATTTCAGCTTTTTGAATTCAAAATTTATAAACTATTTTTAATTTTACTTAAAATTTAACACAACTAAAAAATACTAAATTGTATGAATTGAATATTTTGCTTTAAATGATTGAGGGGCCAAAATTTTTAAGCAACGGCAATGTTTCGGAAAATAAACAGTCATTCCACTCTTTATTTTATCAAATAATCCAAATAAGAAAAAGTCTTGTTAGTATTTGGAGAATCATTAAAATCAGTAGAAATTAAAAACACAGCATAGTCATTACACAGTATAAATAATCTAATAGTATTTTATTTCTAATGCTATCTGCTTCAACACATCCAGCAAATCAACCTGAACAGACAGAAAATTAAAAATAATTCTATCTCAAACAAGCTAATCAACTGGCTTATGTCAAGCTATTCTAATCAACTGGCAGTAGATTAGTAGAATCAAAATTCTAAGTATACAATGAATAAATATAATCATGATAAGAATCCTAAACGACAAGATCCCTTATTTCTAAAGGTGTTTATTGCGACTACATATGCATACTAAATAAAACAATAGATTAAATACTTTTAGGATAGAAATAATTCACGTACCTTTTGTGTTTGCAAGAAACTCAGCAAATTGGTCATTTTAAAACAATTACAATCGGAAAATCAAATGTACACAGCCCAGAATAGTAATACACGATTAAATACATGTCAACCATGTAAAAGAAGTGATAAAAATATTAAATTAACA
This sequence comes from Amaurobius ferox, assembly GCA_951213105.1. Lineage (NCBI taxonomy): Eukaryota > Metazoa > Arthropoda > Arachnida > Araneae > Amaurobiidae > Amaurobius > Amaurobius ferox. The sequence goes on along the minus strand of OX578151.1, from coordinate 2,860,269 downwards.
GCTTAAAATTGTAATAAATTCGGACCACGTGGAAATATACCACACACACATTGACTTGCGATGAAGAAAAGAAATAACCCATTTCCCCCCTGCTTGGTACACAACTATTTCCCCCGAGCTAATGCGCATGCGTCACGGGAGTTGGAGTGAGATTGTGCGGGAGCAAATTCGCCTGTAAGTTTGCTTCACCTTTACACACCAAACATTGAATGTTTGAGGCCGCTCTTGACGTCTTTCGTAGCCTTCCCCCGTTTGGTTGTACTGTATTGGCTTAATAAATTCATCAATCCACACTGGTGGCTCCATAAGATCTGCTGTCCTTGTTGCCGGCCAGCTCAGGTCATTCCAGTCATAAGTGCATCTCTCCACATTTTTGGTGCTCCACAAGTGTTTTTCTTCCAATAAATACCTCATTAAAAGTGATCTAGTGATGAGTACTGTAGTGCTCCCTCTTCATATTTTTCTGTGTAGATGCATATTTTCCTTGAACGATACAATTTTTACAGATGCTAAGGTCTATCTACAGTAGGACGATTATGTTTCCTTTTTTTTGATTTAGTAATGGAAATAAATAAAGAAATACAAGATCAGTGAAGCCTTAAGCTTGAAGTTTATAAATTTATATTTGTGATTTTGATCCGGTCATAGGGAACTGCAAGTGGCAATTTATTGTTCTCGTACAAATCCAAGCTGTGTTATTGTGTACATCAATAATTTGCTCTTTGTAATTTTTATTCTCAATATTTTGGGGATGGACGGCCAGCTCCAGGCAGACCAATCTCTGGTCTTCAGACCAGAGTGGATTCTGTGTCCTGGGTTATAGATTTTAATTTTGAGCAATGTACTATATATCAAATAATTGTTTTAGAGATCCTAATGTTTAAATTTAAATTCTTAATTGTTAATAAAAGTTAATTTTTAATTTAACAAATGAGTTGTGTTTTATTAAGATGTTGTTGGCTGTGCTATTTATTTACTTAAAGGTAAGTGGAATTTTTAGAAGTTATATGATGTTGAAATGTTTTTAAAGGTGTAACATGGTTGAGCACAGACCAAGTTGTAGTAATGGTAATAAATAAAGAAAATAAATTATAAAAGTAAACTTTATTGTTTAAATCTATACGATCAGGCTTAATCTTAATAACATAGAATAAATATATAATAAGTATTAATAGTAAATTATAATTTAGTAAATAAAGAAGTTTAATTGTAAGGGAAGGGCAAAACCCTACATAACAATATGCATTAAATTTTGTATCACATATAATAGTTTGTTTTCATCTTTTTGTTCAACATGTTCTTTGACCTTAAATAAATAACTCAAAAATAATCTAACTTTCATTCCCCCCCCCCCCCTCCACACACACACACACAATAAGTATTATATTTTTTAGAATTTACACATTACATATTAAGATTTTTTTTTTTTTACAACTTTCAGAAATAAGTTTCTTGTTGTTCTTTAAAATGTTTGTGTGGCTCTTTGGTTACATAAGCTAAAAATGGGTGTGGGCAGTGCTATTCTGGGATTTTATGATGCTACCTTAATTAATAGTTCAAAATTCGTTATTTTCCCCTTTCCTTTTTAAATTCTAAATTTATTTGGTGCTATTGAATATTTTTGCGATTTATCACCCTCTTAACTTTAATTTGTTATCCTTTTAATGTTTCTCATTATTCAAAATTATGCGCGATGTTTCTTCAAACTCTGAATATCCTTTGCTAATTCTCTGGTATTCGTTCTCTGCTTTTAATTTGATTTCACTTCATTCACAAGTTTGCGAAAAGAAGATGCATTTTAAGAGAAAAGGGTCTCATTTTTAGAATATCTCTCTCGCACCTGCAAGCGGGATGCCAGATATTCCATTGGGTTTGCTGTGTGCTTGGCGGAAAATTCACTCTTCGTGGTTCTTGGTGTAGCATTGTATTTATTCTGCGGGATATGCATAGGTGCTCTGCATGAGGTGCAGATTTTCACTCGCCAAGTTTGGCGGCTCTTGGGAAACGAACATGTTGCTAAGAGGCATTCAATTCCTGACCGGCATTGGAGAAGGTGATCTTTTATTTTCGGTGTTGTAAACCATGGTCCAGGCCCCGAGCAAGGAACCCGTGACCCGCGGTCGCTGAAAACATGATATAAATTATTCCACTGTTAAATATTAGCGATGTTCAATAGTAGTAGTGGTGGTGCCAAGCTTCTGACACACTGCAAGTGCCCTCTTTGTATGTAGCTTTCGTCTTCATCAATTTTCGTAACAGACAGGTGTGCTACTCGAGAGTGGTGTTCTCTCAGCCAGTTTTTATTATGTCTTCATATGTACAGAGCCCTACAACCTGCATCTACACGATTTTTAAATGTTTTCCAGTGGTGTGCTCTCAGCAGTCTCCTTCAAATTTTAGTGTGATCGATAATCAAAAACGCACTTGAAAGTGTGTAAGCATGTTATTCTCATTGGTGTTTGGGCAAGCATGCCCTCGTGATTCTTCTTCATATGACCGTTGTGTCAGAAGTTTATGTTCCAATAAAGAAGTCGAATTTACTCAAATGTTATACTGAGGATTTTCCACAGTGTCAGCAAGTTTTTAGTGTGCTTTCATGGTCACATCTTCACCTTCACATTATTCTACAGTTTTTCCCGGTTGCACATCAGTGGTGCTGCTATCTATATTCACTCTCTAGAGACATCCCAGCCCAAATGGGAGTTTTTTCAAAATGATAGAAGCAATGGCTGTGTCTTTAATTAGATTGGCATTTTGAATGATAATAATTAATATGAATTTTAATTAACATTCTTATTTACATACATAATTTGTATATTCTTATTTTTATGTACACAGTCATTATTTGAGATTATACATTGTGTTTACTATTTAAGTTTAACACTTTTGGTTGTGGACAGCTCTCCAGGCAGACTTCTCTCGTTATTCTTCAGACTTCTCTGGTCTTCAGACCAGAGTGGATTCTGAACCTGGTTTTTTTTTTAAAGATTTTAATTTGTAACTGAAGTTTTAAATTAGATTTTGCAATGTACTACAACTATGAAATTGTTTAAGAATTTATAAAATTTAACCTGTTTATGGTTGGAAGCACTTAAGTTTAATTGTAATTAATAAAGAAAATTTTTTAATTTAACAATATTGGAGTAGTGATTCTTTAGAGTAATGGCTATGCTATTTAATATGGAATTGTTTAAAAGTAAGTGGAAATTTTAGAGTTTAATAGGGTATTGAAATGTATTTCTGAGATGTAAACATGGTTGAACACAGGTCAAACAGTAGAAATTAGTAAAGGAAATAAAGATAGAGATAATGTTAATAATTGTAAAGATAAATTTATTGAATTCTATATGATCAGACCAAATGTAAAAATAATGATAACTTTAATCTGAAAATTAAATAAAAATAAAAATAATAAAATAACAAAATAAATATAAGTGAATAATCAGTAATTTAGAAGTATAGGAATCAAAACTAACCGACAGCAGCACATGACTTTCCCTGCAGACTCATATTCACATTCTCTTTATTTCTTCAATAATTCATTAAATTGAGTTGAATGGCACAAAAAACACCCATCATTATTTTAAATGACACTGAATGGGCACTTTTAATTCAATTTTAGTTTTCATTGCATAACTGGACTTATTTTCAAAGGTGCCATAACAAAAATGCGAATAAACTAAAATATCTTGAGAATGGCTAGTCCTAGAGTAATGGGGTTGATCTTATTCTTTTCATTGTCAAAAATGACATGTAAAATAAGCATTTAATGGATATGCTTAAGCATGCATAGTCTTTTATTTTTAGATTTAAAGATTTTTGCCATTTCGCAAGGGAAGGCAGATTCCTTTTTTCTGAATCACACCCAAATCGAATCAGCGCCAGATTAACCTACAAGTGATTTGTTTATCTACAAATTTTGTAAAATTGGGTCTATTAGTTTTTCAGTTAGAGTGGATACAGGCTGTTTTTGTGGGCCATTTCGCAAAAGAAGGCAGGTTCTTTTATCCTGAATCTAATCAGCATCAGGGTCACTCACAAGGAACTTACTCAATTTTATGAAATTCGGTCAATTAGTCTTTCAGTTAGAGTGGATATAAAATCTGCTCAGACATCACGCAAAAAATAGTTTTTTCATGTTCTAGAGGTCCCATTGTGTTCTAGAGGTCCCAAATGTGTCGATCCATCGAAAACTTGAGTTGTAATTTTCGGCATGATTGCTATACTTTCCTTATACATTACCATGTATTGCAGGGAAAGTAAAAAATATTCAAATGTTTTGTGTTCATGTATGCAGTTGTTAGTCTGAAAGTGTAACTGGTAGAATTTAAAACTTGCAAGATGTTCTTTTTTATACAAGCATTTATTAAGTTAAGAGGAATATTGTGTGTGGTTTAAGTAGGCTTTCCCTTCAATACATGTCAAAAATTCCATCTCAAGTTTTAGACAGATGTATATGTTTTAAGCACTCTAAAATCCCTCAAAACTGTTTGTTAGACATCTGCGTGTCTGTTCATGTAATGTATTGGTGCCTACGAACTCCAGGCGAGCTGCTATAGGTGACTCTAAGTGGCCTGTATTAACTCAAAGCTGAAAACTTAACAACTTTTATTTACATCATTTTTACAGACTGGCGGAAGGGTTGTTGTACATACATGCATACATACAGGCATACATACAAGCGCTTTTCAATTCAAGCCTTTTTATAATGCCTTCGACGCTTGCGCACATAATACTGTTAGTTGCTACGCCCTCTGGCAATGTATGGGTTACGTAACACTCCTCGAGGATTGAAATTACATAATTTCAATATAATACACACAAGAATTTGATAATACACTATAATTTATATGAATATGCAATAAATAATCACTCAACAGGAATAATACAAGCATTTCTTACACTTCTTTTCAAAATTCTACCGTTAGGCAGACGCAAATTCATTATTCTTACTTTTCCACCTGAACCATATAAAACCTGAGTAATTCTACCTGTCATCCATTTTGTGCTCGGTAGATTCTCCTCTTTAATTAATACTAGCGTACTTTCTTTTACATTGTCTTTATTAAACTTCCATTTATTACGTTCTTGTAAATTATTTAGATAATCGTGTTTCCATAACTTCCAAATTCTTTGCGTAAACTTAGTTACTCTTTGCCATTTTGAAAGTCTGTTTTCACTAAACTCAATAAGTTGAGGTTCAGCAATAGACGTAATAGGTCTACCTATTAAAAAATGACCTGGTGTCAAGATTTCGAAATTATCAAATTCCGAAGATAAGGGTGTAAGGGATCTTGAATTCAGTACACCTTCTATTTCTGAAATTACTGTTAGAAATTCTTCAAGGGTGAGATTTGCGTTACTCATTATGCACTTTAAGTGAAATTTAAAACTCATTACTCCGGCCTCCCAGAGACCACCGAAATTCGGGGATTTTGGGGGAATAAAATTCCAGTCTATATCTTCACCAGTGAAGTAATTTGCCAAAGTTTCATCTGGTGATTTCACCAGTTGATGCAATCTTTTTAATTCTGCACTACCCCTTACAAAATTTTTAGCATTGTCTGTAATTATTTTACCACATTTGCTTCTTCTACCAAAGAACCTTTTTAAACTGGCAATGAAGGAATTTGAAGTTAGATCCATAACAAAGTCCAGGTGTATAGCTCTTATGCACAGACAAACAAATATGGAAACATAAACTTTGTTGAGCACACCCTTTCTTTGGTTCTTAAATTTTAGGTAAAATGGACCACAGAAATCGATCCCAGTAACGTTAAAGGGGTAAGTAGGTACGACACGTTCCCTTGGCAGATTGCCCATGATTTGATTAGCTAAAACAGGTTTGTTCTTGAAACAAATTACACATTCATGTATTACTTTCCCACAAAGATTTCTTCCATTAATTGCCCAGAAATTTTGTCGAACATGATACAAAAGTGATTATGGACCAGCATGTAAGTACTTTAAATGAAAATATTTCAAAATAATTAAGGTGAATGGACTTTTGCTTGGTAAAATTATGGGAAATTTGGAATTGACACTTAAATCCGAATGCAACAATCGACCGCCTATTCTTAATACATGGTTTTTACCTAAAAAACAGTTTAAAGTACTTAACCTGTTGTTACTTGGGACAGGCTTACTCTTTTCGATCTTCTTGATCTCTTCTACAAACTCACTTTGTTGGATCAGTTTTATCAAGAAGATCTCAGCAGCAGCTGTCTCTTTAAGCATGAGATGACCTCTCAGCTTAACTGCCTTTCTTGAATTATTTATAAATCTAAATACATGCTCAAAATATGAAGAATTGTAACATAATTATTACTAGCATTAAGAATAAAATCTAAAATGGATTTTTTATTAGAATGAATTAAAGTTACTAAAGAGTCATTGTTACAATCTGAATGTTTCTGTAGTTCTTTAGAATACTCCCCTTCAGGAACAATTGCCTCCTCATCACTTTTTGGAAGGTCAGCTTGCTCTAAAAAGGTAGGGCCGTGCCACCACTTTGCACTTGTTAGAAGAGAAGAAGCACTAATTCCTCTAGTCACTAGATCTGATGGATTGTCCTTGCTAGAGCAATAAGGACCAGGAATTTTTGTCCGTTAGCGATTGTATTTCGTCTACACGATTGGCAACAAAAGATGTCCACTTTCTGCTTGAACTCTTGATCCAGAATAATGTGATCTGGGAATCTGTCCAAAAGAATGTAGTTGACGGTTTTTTCCTATCTATAATTTTCTTGACTTCACTTGTCAGTCATGCAGAAAGCAAAGCACCGAGCAATTCCATTCTTGGTATGGAAATTTTCTTTAGAGGTGCTACTCGACTTTTAGAGGCAACAAGATTCACAACAACATGATCTCTGTATTTGACTCTTAAGTAAACTACTGCACCGTATGCCTTTAAGCTGGCGTCACAGAAGCTATGTATTTCAACTTCACAAAAGTTCAATGAATGGAGAATTACCCTTGGGATCTGAAGCTCAGATAGTTGTGATATTTATAAATACCAGTGCGTTCATTTTTCCTTGATATCAATTGGAAGTTCAGCATCCCATGGAATTTTCCTAAACCACAATTCCTGAAACAGGTACCTTAATCTGATAGTGAGTGTATGGTGTCAAAAGTCCGATTGGATCAAATATTCTTCCCACAGTTTGTAATAGGAAACGCTTGGTACACTTTTTCTGAGTTAAGAATTCTAATAAATTCTTTACGTCCATTGTAAGGCAATCTTGTTGAGGGTTCCATGACATTCCTAGGACTTTATGCGAATTGGTTCCCGAACTATCTGATGAATGAAGAGGATGGATCTTGAATCCTTCTTCTTCCCACTTATGCATTAGGCATGGTTCATTACTGATCCATTTTCTTAAAGACATTCCGGCAGAATCCATGATCATTTCTGCCTCACGAGAAACTTCAAATGCCTTAGAGACGTTGTCCTCGCCTGCTACCAGGTCGTCTACATAAAAACAAGTGTCAAGGATTTGGGTGGTAATTGGATACTTCTCGTAAAATTTTTTGATATGTTCCTTGATCGTTGCTGTAGCGTCTCGTGTTTTCAGTTCATTTGTAGTATAACACAAAAATCTCGGTTCGCACACAAAACGCTATTTTATTTACATGTATTTACAACATATACACTATCATAGGCCAAGAGCGTCATTCTTCATTAGCCAAAATTAATCTTTACCCTTAATATTATCTAAAACATATAAAATAGTACTGGCCGGCCTCTCAGTCCGCCCCCAGCCTTCCAATTTTCCAAAACAAACTTACCCCCTCTCTCCCCGCGTCCCCCTTATTCTTGTTTCTTTCTTCTCCGCCAGGGTTGCCGTCCTACACTTGGCGGCGTATCGCTCAATGCGAAATTCTGTACACTACACCCTCCACGCAAGATAAGTGTTTGGGGGGGGGGTTACCAACCAAACATGGATTTGAACTAATTCAGAATTGAGCTCTAGCCAACACATGAAAATAACCATAATAAAATACAATTCACAGAGTAGTATTACAACCAATGATCCAGATGCAAAGCAGTTTCGACAAATCCGGATACCTAAAACATATAAGCATACAAGATTAACAATAACGTTAATTTTTAAGATTGAAACTAGGAATGTAGAATGATAACAGACATTAGAATAATGTTTATAATTCCCGCTACAGTCCTTTTAATAGAAGAGTTGCGAAAGTTCAAGTTAATCTGGACAAGGCATCTGCATTACCCATTTGAGATCCAGGGCAATGTTTGATGTTGATATTATACTTCTGCAAAGCAAATGCCCATCTTTGCAACCTTGATGACTGGGGAGCACATTTGGTCAAAAACGCCAATGGATTATGATCCGTATAAAATTCAATTGGTGCCCCAAATATCCACGTTTCGAACTTCTTGAGGCTCCATACAATTGCGAAAGCTTCTCGTTCTATTGTTGACCAGGATTGTTGCGATTTGGTCAGCTTTTGGCTTGCATAGGAAATGGGATTTAGCTTTCCATCATCCCCATGTTGCGATAAACAAGCTCCAACCCCAAATGCTGATGCATCGGATTGGATGGTAAACGGTTTACCCAACACAGGGGTATAAAGTGCAGTAGCATACTTAAGGGCTTCCTTTAACTTTCGGAAAGCACGGTCATGAATTTCTGTCCAGGGCAAAATGTCTGGAATCTTCTTTTTAGTCAACTCAGTTAATGGAAATGCAACTCCAGCGTAGTCTGGGATGAAGTCCCTGTAATAGTTGCAGAGTCCGAGTAAACTGCGAAGCTGTTTTTTAGTTGAAGGGGTCGTTAAACTAGATATAGCCTTTACTTTGTCAGGGTCTACTTGAATTTTCCCAGAGCCGATAATATGACCTAAATATTTAATTTCAGTTTTCCCAAAAGAACATTTATTAATGTTAACTGTGAACCCTAAGTTCTCCAACTTTTCCAGAATAATATCTAATTGATTCAGGTGTGTTTCCCAGTCATTTGAAAATACTGCAATGTCATCTATGTAGGCTCGTGAGAATTCCCGATACTGTGCCAACGTTTTGTTCATTTCTCGTTGGAACGTAGCTGCAGCATTTTTCAAACCAAATGGCATGACTTTAAAACGGTATTGAGCTCGGTGGGTCTTAAAAGATGTCAGATTCCGACTTTCGAATTCCATAGGAATAGCCCAATATCCTTTTAAGAGATCCAGTGTGGAGATGATTTTTGCTTTTCCGATACAATGGATCAATTGCACCGCGTCCTCCATAGGAAAATCGTCAGTTTTCGTCACAGCATTTAAAGAGCGGTAATCGACGCACAAACGCATACCTCCATCTTTCTTATTAACACATACCACCGGATGTGCTATCTCCGCACAGCTTTCTTCAATTAGATCCAAGGTGAGCAATTCTTCTATTTGTTCATCTACTTTCGATTTTAATGTCTCTGGAATCCTGTAAATATACGGCTTCTTTCGTTCTTGACCGGGAATCAATCTTATCTTGTGTTCTCCCACCTCTGCCACACGGACATTTCCAGTGAATAAAGATTTGTGTTTAATCAACACATTCTTAATTTGGTTTTGTAGTAACACACTAAGATGGTCAAACTGCTGTTCTTGAAGTATTTCTTCCATATTTACGTTCTGCAAAATTTTTGGAGTCGATTCAATTTCTCCGAATTCAACTTCATCTTCAAAAACTACTCCAATGGCATTAACTCTGGGGAAATACTTTCGAATCTTGTTTACATGTACTTGTCTAATATTCCCTTCAGGTAACTTGACCTTGTACGAGTGGGGTGGACAAAATTGTATAATTTCTCCCGGACCAGTCCAACGTGCGTAGATTTTATTCGAGGAGTCTGGAATGAGAAGGAATACTTGATCTCCTAACTCAAATTTTCTCGTGGAAGACCGCCGATTAAAGTAATCTGTGTACGCCTTCTGGTTTTCCGTCGCTGTGAGTGACGCCTGTTCAGCAGCCTTTTCTAATTTAGTTTTAAGATCTTGTAAATACTCGACAGCTGATTCTGACATGTTAAGAGGGAGAGCTATTTCTCCAGCCCAAGAAGATTTTAGAATAGCAAGTGGTCCACGAGCTTCTCTGCCGTACAAGAGCCTGAAAGGGGATACACCCGTGGTGCAATTTGGAACTTCACGATATGCGAACAGTAAGAATGGAATTTGCTTGTCCCAATTCCTGGGATCTGCACGAATAACATGGTGAAGCATCTGTTTAAGCACTTTATTCCATCGTTCGACCAATCCGTTACTAGCAGCGTACCCTGGGCAACTGAATCTGGGTGAAGCACCTAAACGTTTTAAGAATTCTTGAGTCAAACTGGCTGTAAAATTAGTCCCTTGGTCACTCGCCACAATGTTGGGGATTCCAGTCCTTGAGAACATCTGCAATAAAGCTTCACATGTAGATTTTGCACTAAGTGACCTCATAGGCACAGCTTCTGGCCAACGTGTGTGCTGATCCATTATGCACAGTACATATTTATGCCCTCTTCCAGTTGGTGGATCAATTGGGCCAATGACGTCCATATTTACTACTTCAAATGGGAGTTCTGGCCTCAACACGGGGGTTATGGGGGCTCTATCACTTATCTTTTCGGGACTCCTTAACTGGCAATTTTTGCACGTTTTACAAAACTCCGTTATATCTTGGGTCATATGCGGCCAATAGAAATTGTATCGGATTCGTTCTTTAGTTTTTCTAACTCCCATATGAGCTCCAAAGACGGACTCATGAGCCATCTGTAAAACCTTTTTACGTCTATCTTTTGGCAAAACTAACTGATTCACTGGCTCGCCTAGAATTTTATCTTTATGGTGTATCAAACCATCAACTAACATAAAACCTCCCTTCCCATGTTTTAATTCCTGACGGACAGCTTCAAGCGTCTCACATTCCATTTGTTCCCGTCTCAATTTTTGTGCATTAGAACTCTCATGTTGTAAAATCTCCTGCCTATCGGTATCCCCATCCGCCCCTACATTTAGACACCTAATTTCATCATTATCGGTTTCATCTATAACTACTGAGTTCTCAATTCCTTCCTCCCTTTCTCCCATAATTTTATTTCCTTGATTCTCTACCTGACACTCCTTAATTTGTATTTCACTCTTATCACTGCATTTTATTTCTGTTTTCGAATTTCCGAAGATATTACATTCCTCACGCAACATCCTATAGGTTCCGGGTGGTAAGAGAGATGGACCCCGTAATTTATCAGTTATTGCTCCCATCACTTCTACAGGTGCTAATAAATTCCCATTCTGATGATCCTTAACAGACATTAGGATTTTTACTACAGGTGCCTTCGTTTCTTCTCCGAATGCAGAACTTAAAATTAATGTACCACAACATTCGTTTTGATAATGAGGAACATCCTCCGGACGTAAAACTGGAATTTGGGTCCCTGAGTCTAAAATTGCTTCTACCTCTCTACCGTTTATATTAATGGTTACATACTGAAGGGGTTGAATATCGACTTTAGGTTTTAAATGATTTTCCGCTACACTTCCAAAATATTCAGATTTTATTTTAGCTACCACTGCATCCATATCTTTCCTCATCTCAGCTTTAGATTTGTCCATGTGCTGATAATTTGACCTATTTCTAGACCTTTGAGGACATGCACGGGCCAAATGTGTAGATAACCCACAAATGAAACATTCTTTTGATTTGATGCCTTTATTTACGATAGTTTCGTTTTTAAATCCCTCCCGTCTTAGCGGTGGTGGAATATACTTCGAGTTTGAACAATGTAAATCATTGTATCGTGGTTTCTGAAAATTGTGGGTTTCTACAAAAGATTTTCCTTTACTTGTGAAAAATAAATCGCACTCCTTAGCTAAATTGATCGGTATAAACCATCCATCTCCTTGTCGAATCTTTAAGTGAGCCGCAGTTTCCGAATCTAACGTTTGACATAGCCGATCGGCAACTATCAACTGATTGACCGTTTTGAAGTCTTTAGCTTCTCTTAAGTTACAATAGTAATCCCACGTAGTTGTTAATCTGGAAGCGAATTGAACATGAGTTTCGTTAGGGTGACGTCTAGCCCGTCGAAAATTTTCTAAAGAAATCTGAGCGGAAGGTTCATATTCTCTCAAAACTATAGTTTTCAGCGATTCATAGTTTTTTAACTCTTCCTCACTTATATAAATAAGTATATTTGCAGCCTTTTCCCCTAAAAGATTAATTAAAATCTCCGCTTTTACTTCGTCGGGTACATTTTTGATTTCAAAAGCCCTTTCCAATGAAACGAAAAATAAATTCCACAGTTCCGGTTTAGTAGGAATCGGTATAGTTAAGGTTCTAACACTCTTTATCAAACATTCGATGGATGTTCCGTTTTCGGAGCTCGAGCGATTATCTGCGGATGAACTACTACTATTCCTGTTTTGATTTAGACGCGCAGCGTCAATGCGTGCTAACTCTAACTCATGTTGTCTGACCTTTTCCTGTTCCTCACGTTCTAATTTTATTTTCTCTAATTCAATTCTATCCCTTTCCTGTTCCCTTTCTAACTCAAGTTTAACTTTTTCCTGCTCCTCACTCTGCTTTCTTTCAGCTATGGTTGAGACCAGCAACTCCTGGACGAATTCAGGATCTTTGATATATTCTTCATTTTTTAAAATTATGTTTTTGATCTCTAAACATTTTATATCGGGTAGTAAGGACTCTCCAAGTTCTATGGCGACCACTCGCAAATCCTGTTTTTTTACGCCTTTAACATTCAGCATACTTGCATCACAAATTAAATGTAAACAAACATATGTCCTACCTTGATTCTGTGTTGATCACTTGATAATCCAACATGTAATTCAAATTCCAAATGCAAATACAAAGCGACGTAATCCAGCACAAATGCACTATTCTTCTTATTTTTCACTCTCTTAACGATTGTCACTTCTTTTTTTTTTTTCTCCAGCAAAACACTGCGTTGAAAGCGAAAATATATCCTGTCGACTGCGCCAATGTAGCGTCTCGTGTTTTCAGTTCATTTGTAGTATAACACAAAAATCTCGGTTCGCACACAAAACGCTATTTTATTTACATGTATTTACAACATATACACTATCATAGGCCAAGAGCGTCATTCTTCATTAGCCAAAATTAATCTTTACCCTTAATATTATCTAAAACATATAAAATAGTACTGGCCGGCCTCTCAGTCCGCCCCCAGCCTTCCAATTTTCCAAAACAAACTTACCCCCTCTCTCCCCGCGTCCCCCTTATTCTTGTTTCTTTCTTCTCCGCCAGGGTTGCCGTCCTACACTTGGCGGCGTATCGCTCAATGCGAAATTCTGTACACTACAGTTGCGGCAAGCAAGAATGGGCTAGCATTCACCCCAAAAAGTACTCTGTTAAATCTATATGTTTGTACATTCACGTTGTCACTCTCAATCAATTTATCATTTTTAAACAGGAATCTAACAGCATCTCTGTCTTTTTCAGTTAGGGAAATCTGTAGAAATGCCTTTTCAATGTCAGCTACAAAAGCAATTTCATTTAACCGAAAATAAATTAGTAATTTGAATATGTTGGGATGTAAGTTCGTGCCTGGCCACAAACAATCATTGAGAGACAAGTGTCCAAGCGCATGTGAACTTGCATAAAAAACGATTCTAGTTTTGGTTGTAAGACTATCCTTTCTAAAAACTGCTTGATGCGGTAGGTAAAACACTGGTTTGTTAACCAGTTTAGTTGTATCTTGCACTTTCTCGATGATTCCATGACTTAAATATTCTTTTAAAATTTCATGATACTGCGTAAGTAAAGCTTTATTATGTTGCAATCGTTTTGCAAGATTTTTAAATCTCCTTTCTGCGACACTCAAGTTATCCCAATCTGTTTCCAGTCTTTCTTCCAGGGGAAGGAAACCTCATAACTTCCTTTTTTGAAGCTCACTGAATTTTTGAATATCTCTAAAGATTTGTCTTCGTCATTGCATTTAGGATCATCTTTTATTCCTATTGACTCAAATTCCCAAAATTTTCTTAACTCTATCTCCACTTGATCTTGCTCGAAGTGGCAATGAAAATTGTTTAAAGTCCCCACATCTTTAAGTGTTCCCATCATGATCCACCCGATCTTTGAGTTTTGTAGAATTATCGATTCATTTTTTAACTTAATCTGATTGTTCACTAATAACTCATAAAACAGTTCTGCTCCTAACAAGGCGTCAATTTTCCCTGGTTTGTGGAAATGGAGATCAGCATAAGTTAAGTTACGCGGGAAACTAATCTTAGATATATCAAGAGGTTTTAAAGGAGTTAAATCTGTAACTTTTGGAACTATGTATAAATCAACATTTCTTTTAAAGCCTCTATTTTCATTAGAAATTAATGCAGAAACTTTTCTTTTTACTGTCAAAATAGCGCCATTCAACCCCGCATTTATTACTTCCTTTTTTAATCCCAATGAATCAGCTACTTCATAACAAATAAAGGATATTTGAGAATATATTGCATCTAGAAGAACGCGAATTGGTCTTAATGAACCATTTTGATCTTGAATATAAACTACTGCAGTCGACAATAATATATATCCCTTTCCAGTGCTCGAATACAAACATTTTCTACTCGCGAAGGAAGTGCCAATGTCGGTTTCACTTTTAATGGCGTCAGTTGAGGCTATGAGCTCCGCTTGTCGAGGAATGTGTAATGACTTTCTGGAAGTTGAAAGATTCGATTTTGGGCTTTCTGGTTTCACAAAATGGTCTATATGAATCAAGGAATGATGACGTTTCCTACAGAATTTACATTTTTTCTCATTTGTGCATTGGGCTACTTTATGAGGTTCAAGGCAATTATAACATAATTGTTTCCTTTTAATTTCATTAGTTCTCTCTGGCACAGATAATCCAAGAAACATTTTGCACTTATAAATTGGATGGTTATCCTTGCATATTTGACAGTTGAATTTAATGTTTGTTTTTATCATTAAGCTTGTACGTCTGGGAGAGAATTCAACCTTTGATTTTGTAGCGAAGGGAATACGTTGGATGTTTTCTAACACTTGACTTCTTTTTTGCAAAAAATGTATAAATTCTTCCCAATCTGGGAACTCTGTTGCTTTTAACGACATATCGTATTGCTTACGAGTTTCGCAATCTAGCTTGGAAGTAATGACTTTAATTAACATTATCTCAGTTAATTTGTTCATTTCAAGGTTGAGAAGCTTTAGCCCTCGTCGATGATTCAATATTGTATCAACGAACTTATGCAATTCTTTTCCCGATTCATGAGTAATTTTCTCTAAATTCAAAATTGCATTTATATGAGTGTCTGCAATAAATCCCTTATTTTCATATCATTGCTCCAGTTCTTTGAACAGTGATTCAAACGTATCATCTGTCGTTTGTACTTGTTTCGCTTCTCCTTTAAACGACGCTTGAAGATAGTGAAGTTTTTGTTACTCATTTAAATGTTCATTTGTTGAAACTATTAAACTGCTTTTTAAAGTTACTCCAATCTTCATAACTGCCCGCAAAATTAGGCAATGGTATCTCTGGCAGCTTAATCACAGAATTTAACTTATTTACTTTTGCTTCAGATTCGACAGGAACTTTCGAAAGTAAATAGTTTACACGTACCTCTAAAATATCCAGTGAGGATTCCAGTTCTTGTAGCTGCTCAAGCACATCCCCGAGATCCATATCGTCAGGTAAAGTGCAATATCCCGTTTCTAATTCTTCTATTGAAGATATAATAGAATGAATCTTTGTAGATTGATAATCTAAGACAAACTTCACATCCTCTCGATCCGAATCGTAACTGGTGAGGAAGCCTTGTACTCTTGTAACTCTTGCTTTTAATGTACCGCGTGTGCAGTTTAGTGCCACAAGGTTCATTTTTTGTTTCAATTTATTATCCTCCGTCTCATTACGACCGTAAAACTGTTGGTGCCTACGAACTCCAGGCTAGCTACTATAGGTGACTTTAAGTGGACTGTATTAACTCAAAGCTGAAAACTTAACAACTTTTATGTACATCATTTTTGCAGAGTGGCAGAAGAGCCGTCGTACATACATGCATATGTACAGGCATACATACAAACGCTTTTCAATTCAAGCCTTTTTATAATGCCCACGGCGCTTGCGCACATAATACTGTTAGTCGCTACGCCCTCTGGCGATGTACGGATTACGTAACACAATGGATGTATCCACTCTAGCAAAAAAAACGAATGAATCCAAGTTATGTGGGGGTAACCCTGGTGCTGATTAGATTCTGGTATAATTTCATAAAAAAGAATCTGCCTGTTTTTGTGAAATGGCCTACAATGATTGTATGTATCCACTTTAGCTGAAAACGAATGGACTCAATTTAACAAAATTAAGTGGATTAGTTACCTGTGCAATATTCTGCTGATTTGAGTTCTGTACAATTCAGAAAGAAAGAACATGACAAAATTTAAAATATGCTCAAATTATGCTATTAAATGCTTGTGTAATGCATATATTTTGATGGCAAAAAGAACCATTACTCTAAGTCTAATATCATGCAATATATTTTAGTTCTTCTGTATTTTTTCCATGTCACCTCTAAATATACATTCAGCCATCAAATTATAACAAATATTGAAATGAAATTTCAAATTCAGTGTAATTTTATTTTAAATAATGATGCATGCTATTTTGTGCCGTTAAACTCAATTTAATACATTATAAAAGAAATAAAGAGTCTACAGGGAAAATTGTGTTCTGCCCGCATGAGACTCAAGGTAGAATCCATCATTAATTATGTTTTTGCTCGAGCGTCGTGGTCTAAAACAGCCATTGACAACCTTTTCCAGCTGCAAACCCTTTTTAATATTTTATCCGACTACACTGTTTCTATTGTAATGATTGTTTCTATTGTAATGATTGTTTCAATTGAGTTTATAGCACTCTTCCAAAGGGATGTCCATTTAAAAAGTGAAATGTTTGTTCTTTCCATTTAAAAAGTGAAATGTTTGTTCTTTCCATTTAAAAAGTGGAATGTTTGTTCTTTCCATTTAAAAAGTGAAATGTTTGTTCTTTCCATTTAAAAAGTGAAATGTTTGTTCTTTTCATTAAAAAAGTGAAATGTTTGTTCTTTCCATTTAAAAAGTGAAATGTTTGTTCTTTCCATTTAAAAAGTGAAATGTTTGTTCTTTCCATTTAAAAAGTGAAATGTTTGTTCTTTTCATTTAAAAAGTGAAATGTTTGTTCTTTTCATTTAAAAAGTGAAATGTTTGTTCTTTCCATTTCAGTTTCTGTCCGAAAGGATTGAAGTGGCCAAGTATTGCAACATGAATGAAGTGGAGATATTTGCTAATATCTTGCATCGCTCGCTACCTGTGGCTGTAGGTCGTCAAAACCATAATCGCCGTCACATCGCATCTATGAGTACTCGATTCAGGTGTGTTGCACATATGTGGGGTTCCCAAGAATGGCCTAAATATAATAATAAATATAATAAAAATAATAAAAATAACTGTGTAAGGTAAAGCCCACGAATCTACACATTAGGCCTATCTGTAAAAGATATTGCACCACCCATAAAAATGGTAGAATAATAAACTTGGCAATACAGCAAGATAGACAAAAAAAAAAAGGAGCCAAATTTTAGAGCAATGATTGATGAGTAGGAAGCACCCATGAGATTGCTACAGAAGGCATCTATTTCACTTGTTGCCAAATGGCTGTTCTATACATGACTAATGCTTACATTCTCAGGAATTGAATGGACAGCAACCATGCACATTTGAATGGAAGAAAAAATAACTTTGGCAAGCATGGCAGGTCATATCCTACTCATTATCCTGTTGATTTCTACTCATCAGATAATCCTTTCCAACTTTGTAATTGTCATTTTTCTTCTATCTTTCTTTCTTGCCGAGTTTGTTAAATTGTACTGCAATCCCTTTTATGGGTCCATTTACTATGGCTAGATTCAATATGTGCATTTGTGGGCCTTTCCTTACAATGTTATTGAGTACATAAGGATTTTCTTAAGAACCCTGGTATGCTCATGTTTTACAAAATGTTACAACCAGTATGAAATGAAATGACTCAATATATAAAATAATTTCAGGTTGATGTCCTGCGGTCTGTCACTACTGCAAGGGGATATTCTTCCTCGAACAGTCTGCAAAAATGTGCTACGAGAAAGAATTTATACGGCCGCACTCGATCATTTTTGGTAATTTACTTTTCTATTTGAGAAGGATGCATATGGGAAAACCAGTATCTAATCATTTTCATTCCTAAATTATTGGAGATATATTTTCAATACTAACTATTCATTTTAGGCAAGAAAAAATGATTGTTTTTCTTAAATTGTAAAACAATTTTTCTTTTGTGTTTGTATGTCTAGTATATGTTCCTACTGTACTTGTTTATTTTATGATCATGCAATTTATTATGCTCTGTCATTACATAAGCATTGTAAAATGAAAACTACTAACAGCACCCTTTTTCTAATGCATGAGATGATTCCGTTTTTCATAACTTGATTTGATTGAATATTTTCTTCCTTTATTTCAATCAAGCATTTTCCAGCTTCTTGTTTTGAAAATGGTTTTAGGGTTTTTCCTATGCATTTCTATAGTGTTGAATGTGTTTATAAGCATTCATTATATTCTAATAACCCTCTAGTCAGTTACAATAATCTTTATCTCACTGGAAAATTTCCTTTCACACGATCCAAAATCCTGTATTGAGGGTTGTGCAAGCAAACTCCAGTTAAACTTATGAAAGAAAACAACCAATAAGAATACACACAAGGTATAGCTGGACTGATTTTTCTTCATGCACAAACAATATGTAAAATGAGAAATACATAAATAAGTGAAGATCTCATTGAATATCAGTCTAATAGGGTCAGACTTAAATAAAGTGCACCCTAACTGTCACAATCGCCTCTCTGTACCTGCACATGTTTTAGTGAAAGAGAAATCTTTCCTGATCATTTAAAACACTCAGCACAAAGGCATTGTAATAAAATAAAAAAATTTCAAAATCATTACCTCAAGATGAAAAATGCTGCCAAATGATGAGCCGAGAAATATTGCACAAAATAAAAATAAATGAAATGTCAGGTGTGAATTTATATTAAGTTGTTATTTTGAATGCAGTTCAATTTTCAAATATTTTTGCAGCCTGAATACAGATTCCAATTTGGCTCAAAATGTTTCTCACTCTCTAAAGTTTTCTTGTTCAAAAAATATGTAAATGCTTTTCATCTCAATATTTTAGATTTTGTTTCACATTGACTGAGATAAAAGGAAACAAACATTATTTATCTTAAAGTCTTGCAAAATATTGAAACACTAGGCTGGGCTCCCAATCACCTTTTGAAGCAAATGAATTAAGCATTGGCACTTGTTATGTGGGCTTGTAACTTGTTTCCTAAATAAGTCCTCGGTCCTCGCAACTTGGCTGCTACTTGACCTCATAGCGAAGCACAAGTTACCCAGGTTATATATGCACACATACACAGACGTATGTGTCTGCGGCCACTTCTTTATGAGTAAGTGACATAAACATCTGGTGTATGCATGCATCAAAGCCATTAAGACATGAAATATGAACAAAATCAGAAATATTCATCATTCCTATCCAATGGATGAGATCTTTTTAACTCGATTTGTAATAACGAAATTAAGGCCATTTTTGGACTCAATATTTAAAACTCTATTTCAATTAAAAATGTAATGACTTTCCATGAATATTTGAGTGGAGTATGGAAATAGTGTGTGCATTGAAACTAAGACAAAAATACTAACTTTTTCAATGGTGCTGCGACTGAGGGGATGAGTCATGAAAAAGACCAAATTTCTCTTTTATCTCGGTTGTAAAAATGGAATGAATTATTTTTGGAGATCTAAATACAAGAAAAATGATATAGTCAGTATGGCTTGATCAGAAAAGGGGAGGAAGGATTTTAAAATGCTATGAAAATATTTGAGTGAAGTTTAAAAATAGTGTGTGTATTGAAATTAAGGCTAAAATACCAAATTTTTTAATTTTACAGCCACTGATGGGAGGGAGATGTGCAGTAAAATAAAGCTCTCCTTTTCCTAATCTGTGGAAAAGTAATAAAACAATTGTATCTAAAATAATTTTCCCCAGTACACTATTCAACCCAAGTACAGATAAATGACCTGGTTACTGGAATTTTTATTAGAAAATTAAGAGTATGTACAAAAAAATAGAATCAGAATTAAAGAAATTAGAATGGGTATGTCTGATGGATGGTATCGGCAGGACAAAGAGAAAAATATAGAGTTTCAAATCTTGCATTTTGTATACCTTGAACTACAGAGCCTTTAATAAATCACAGATCTATGTGCTTACTTGCTTATGCATTTGGCCTCATGTACATGTTTTAACTTAGGTCATCAACAGGTCCTAACTTTGGCCAATAACCTGTTTGAAATGTCTGCAATGATTTATAAGTATTTTTGTATATGAGTTTTTGGGAATTATTATTTATAGTGTGTATACTTGTTTTTGAAATGTAGTGGTCCTCCCATGTGTCCAACACAGAAAGGATCGGAAATCAGAGACGACATCATGACTCTCATCAAATTTTGGAACACTCTGCACACAGACAAAAAATATCTCCGAGCAACTATGATGGGAGGTGAGTTTCATTAAAGCATAAATTGGTTAAATGTTTATATTCATTGATTACTGACGTTGCGATTGTTGTTTGTGTTTAGAAGTAACATGCCCCCCACCTGGGTTTCCTCTGCATTTCTATGATGCAATAGGGTAAAATGAAAATTTTACAAAAAAGAATTTCAAATTGGCTAGGTTTACAAAAGTTGTATATTAATCTATGATATCTGCATAAAAAATATCAATATTGTAGATTATATATTGTAGATCAATATTGTATTTTGCTGGGTCATGAGTCAATGATTTAAAAAAAAATAATAATTTTTCAGAAAAATATGTTTTTCCAAATAATTTTAGATCAACAGTATCGCTCAATAAAATTTTGTAATTATAAATTTTTATTACAAATTTGTTGAAGTCTATATATTTTATTCAAATTTATCTTTATTATTTCGCTTTACTTTTATTTATATTGTTCTTAATAAGATCGTAAAATTACTTTCCTTATATACATATAATGTATAAGGAAAATATTGTGACAGGATCAAAAATTCGAATTCAAGTTTTCGATGGGAGAACATGTTTCAAGCATCCCTGAACACAAATCAGACGTTTTTGAGGTGGTGTGTGTGTGTGTGTGCTTTCGTGCATGTGGAGATTATAACCAACGAACGAATGAACCTATTCGAACGAAGTAACGAAATTTGGCACAAAAATTACAAACTGTGAATACTGGAAACCTATTGATTTTAAACACAATCGAATGTTCAGAATCCCCCTAAAATTTCCAGTGAAATTTTGAAAAAAATCATCAAAAAATTAAAACTTTTAATAATATTACGCAAATAGACATTTCTTATGTAATTTTTCCTTGCAAAACAATTGACATAAACTTTAGAATGCTAGCATGAACCGTTCTCGAGATATTGCACATTTTTCAAATAAATATATCAAAATATCCCATAAATTAAAAAAAAAATATTAACTGTTGAGAAACATGTTCACTTTTCATATGTAATATCATGCGATAAATTGGGTGACATCATTCTCGTGGATCTAGTTTGCTCCATTTATGAGAAAAGATACGTTGAGTAATACTTTTGTATTTAAATGCCAATAATCATTTGTCTGCTATAAGAATAACTTATATCTCCGTCCATAACGCTTAGTGATTTTGGCGACGAATTTGGTGGAATGTCGCCAACTTAGCGACTTTTTAAATGTTGCCAAGTTAACGAAAAATTCGCCAAATGGATAAAAATGATGCGAAATCAATGAAAATGATGACTCATTGACGAAAATTCAATACCTTGGAAAGAATATAAGTATTTACTATAAGAATAACCTATTTTTTTTTACTGTAAAAGTAGTAAATTCATTGCATTATATGAGGAAAGTCATGTGCTGCCCACATCAGATTTGTTTTAAATATGTTCACTTTTCATAAGTAATATGTTATAAATTGGGTGACATCATTCTCATGGATTTAGCTAGTTCCATTCACGAGAAAATATACTTTAGGTAATACTTTTTCATTTGGACGCCAATAGTCAGTTATCTGCTACAAGAATAACTTATTTCTCCATCCATAACGCTTGGCGAGATTTTGGCAGAATGTCACCAACTTGGCGACTTTTTTAAATGTTGCCAAATTAACGAAAATGTCGCCAAATTGATAATAAAAATGACGATAAATCAGTGAAAATGACAACTGGATGATGAAGTAACTGTTTAAGTATTTTAATATATGGACTATATCGCTTATTAAGGATGCTATCAATATCGATGATTGTCTAGTTGTGCAAAGTATAAGTTAACTGAGTATTTTGAAATAGTTTGACATGTTGTCATCCTGAAAATCGCCCAATGTACAATTCAACTATAAAAACACAGTGCTGTGTATCTTATATATTATTTTTTTATTGTAAGAGTAGTAAATCCATTGCATTATATAAGGAAAGTCATGTGCTGCCCACATCAGATTTTTTTATGTAATAAAGTTAGTTTATTTTATTATTATTATTTCTTTACTTTCTATTCCAATTGTTTCTTTACTTTCTAACTGTTTGGCTTGTAACACATTACATATTAATTTTTAACACTTTACAACAAAGTTGAAAAGTGTTTATGACTTTGTTCATTCTGTCTGTCTGTCTGTCTGTCCGTTAGCACGATAACTGCCGTAAAAATGGCTTAATCAAAATGAAATTTTAGTATGTTGTTCAGACGGTCTATAGGACCTATGGGAATATAAATGAATAATATCACCCAATTAGTTTTGGATTGAACCCGGGTTGAAAAAATGGAATACATTGAACCCTATGGGACCTAATTTTTCAAGCATTTTTTAAGCGGATTTAAAATTCACAAATTGCTTCGAAAATTTTAGGCAGTATTCAAATTGTTCCATAAAATATATAAAAAAAATTCAGCGAAATATATTCAGTAGTTTTTTAAATAAAAATTAAAATAATAATAACACCTTTTATATGAAGCGATCACGTGTCCATGATTTGAAACGATCACATGACCCACTTCAAAATGATATATGGCATCCATCTTGTGTCAAAATCGTGATTTTTAAAGTTCTTTTTAATTCATATTGAGTGTTGTATCCGTCCTAAAACTACTTTATTTCTGCCTAAATTCTGTGCATCTACATACTGAAACAACGCAATGACAATATATTTCAGTTTAAATGCTCATCCAAATATGATTATTTCTACTATTAAGCCTATTTTTCACCTATGTAAAATGTAAACAGCAAAATATGTAGAATGAGTTGTATTAGAATCGCTGTAATTCTTTAACACAAAATCATTTAGTCCATGGAGTCTGCTTAGCTGATATGAATGAAGTATTCATTGATTGTAGAAAGAGAAGGACGATATTTTTCGATGAAGTTTTAAGCATAGAGTTAACTTATTTGTAGCTCCATGGTCTTAATTTTTAAATAAAATAAATTATTATAGTATTCTGATGAATGACATGAATGGGGGAATTATTTATGAATGAAATATTGCTTTTATAGAGAGAGCCGGGCGTGTTATTTTTTTATGACGTCATTTCAATCAATTTCAGTTGTTTTCGATGAAGTTTTCAAATATAATAAATTATCGTAGTATTATGATAATTCTAAAATTATTACCGAGGAATGTATCAAATTTTAGAGATGTTTAAACCAGGCAATTTATACTTTAATGCCGTCATTTGAATGAAGTTAATTTTTTTCGATGAGGGTTTAAGGTTTCAAATATAATAAATTAATGTAGTATTGTGATAAGTTTTAAAATATTACCGAGGAATGTATTGCATTTTAGACATGTTTAAATAAAATTGCATTGAAGTTGGAAAGTGTTTCATAATCAATGCTTTAAGCATGATTGATCTTTCTTGTTCTTATTTTTTCCTAACTGTTGTCGTGCCCTTCTTGACACGCATAGATTTTTAAACTAAATTTTCTCATCTGAATTTCAAAGATGCGATCGTATAGTGCTAAATAAAAAAAATTTAACCTTGGTTTTAATGGAGAACTTACAAAATAAAAATTTAAATTAAATGTGTTGTTACCTGGTTAAGTCTTCTGAGATCCAATCTATTAAAAAAAGGTACTGGAAGAAAAGTTTAGGATAGAAGGGACTAAAATAAACACAACAGTATTTAGGGGGAAACAAAATTAGAAATTTTATTGATTACTTTAGACAGATAGATGCATAAATGGGCAATTCAAGCCCAAATAAAAATCCTCGCCTCATGGCAAAAATAAAAGGGAATTAACATTGGTTGTCTATGTGACCAAAGCTACCCTGGGAATTTAAAATAATTACTTTAAAATAAAAAAAACTAATTAAAGAGATTCTCTGAGCTCTACCTCTAATGAGGACCCCTCTTAAAGGGCTTGATAAAATGATGACTGGGGAATTCCCCAAAAGACAGACAATTCTCCTATGCTATCACAGCCAGACATGTTGGGAGATGGCAAAAGTCCATGAAAGAGCTTCTTTTAGTGAAAACTCACCAATCTTAGTCCACAAAAGGGGCCTCACATCATCACTGTATGCGCCGGAGGAGTCGGGGCTGTGCATCTTGGAGTGGCAATGTCTGTCCGGTCATGGGCACAGGCGGCGACATGGGCGTCATCAGGATCGGCAGCTTTACTGGGTGTCCGGGAAGATGGTGTCCAGCCGGGGTGCACCTAGTGCATTTGGTCAATAGGGACCACAGATAAGAGCCGACCAAGGATGGTACTCTGCAGTGGTGTCTACTTCGATTCCGCCATCCACAGCTCCGTCGGTCGAGAGAGAACCACAACTGGCTGGAGGCCTCAGGTCAGCGACCCCAGCGGGGTGGGCTCCGGCGAAGTGCATGATGCCATGCAAGAGAGGGGTCGGCAAGAAGATGTCCCAAAAATGTCCCCAGAAAAGTCCTTTAGATGTCGAGCAAGAAAAAAGTGACGAGCTTCAATGTGTGGGTGGAATATATTAACAAATTGGCATGCATTATGCTTGTCATCATGTAACGCTTTAGTGCATGGGACTCTAGCTGGAGGGTTGCAGTAAAGACAATGTCTTCTGAGATTCCAGAACCCCTTGATGCTAATCTCGCAAATCACATCCCCCAGTTCTAAGAAAACATAACTGTCTTAGGGGATTAAAGGGATTAGCGGTCCCGGTGTCATGACGCTAAGATAACGCCTCAAAAAATGCAAAATTGATGCCATTTTGGCCTGGTGTGATATTTTGTATTTAAAGTGAGTTTTGATCCAAAAAATAAAAATTCTAAATTAAATTATTTTTCAGGGACGTTGGAAAAACATCATACCATTAAAAATATTTAAATTTAACCAATTAATATTCCCAGGGCAACAGTGGTCACTTACAAAGGCTAGTTTCAACACTTGTTAATTACAAAATTATGATTTACAAAATGATTGTTTCTTTGTACGACAGTATGGCAATTGTCCATTTACTGTGTGATATTTTTAAACATAGTGAAGTACTTTTAAACACTCACTAGATGGCAGTACCAGACATGTTAGGAGCCGGAAAATCTGTAAATGTAAAACACTGATGAAGGAGATGTTAGCACAAGAGACAACAATCATATGCACAGGCTGGAATTGGAAAACCCATAGATGAATGTGATGAAAACTGTTGACAATGTGTGAAACACCAAAAATTGAGAGAGAGCAAGCACCACACTTTGGGAGCTGCGTGCACCACTAGAACAGCACTAGTCTTGACAATAGCAAGATGAAGCTAATGGAAAAACATACTCTGGGAGTGGCCCGTCATCACCACTTCACTTCGGATATTGCTGCAAACAGAACCAGTGCAGGTATTTTGTTTGCAGCAATATCCAGATGGGAGGGATGTAATACATTAAGCTCACTGACACAGAGGGCTCAATAATTTAGAGCCTCAGCATGAAATCACCAAGATAAAACATTTATACATCAACTCAAAACATTTTATCCATCATTGCAGATTGCGGATACCTTAGCAAGGCCTCGGCCTGCAACACCTCAAAATTTGTCACTGCCTTCTTAGATGGCTGCTCGACATCGAATGCCCCTGCCAACAAGATTTTCGCTTCCCAAGAGCCGCCAATCTTGGTGAGTGAAAACTTGCACATCACACAGAGTGTCTATGCACACCTCATGGAATTAAATAGAATTCGCCAAAAACGCGAGGCACGAAATTGTCGCCAAGTTTAGCTACCACGTTTTGCCGTCAAAAACAGCTGCCAAATTTTGCTTCCACGTTAGAAAACTCTACGGAATGCCTCTTGGCACACACATACATCTGGTTTTCTACTGACATGCCGAGAAAGAACCAAATCCGCACTTAAACAATGTACTTTTTCCACGATCCGGTGAATATAATCTTCGGCCGTGTGAGGCCGCAAAGGAAAATTTACAGGTTCACTCATAAATTATCAAAGGATTTTAGGAATATTTTTAGCATCTGCCGATACATTATGTGTTTAATTTAGAATAGTGGAATGCTAGAAAGGGATAATAAATTAATGTTAATAACAGTTATAAATTGCCAAAATACACAATAATAATAAATTAATTTAGAATTTTGAAGGAAAGGGGGAAAATTATAAATTTTGAACATTAATAATTTAGAAAACAAAAATCTCTGAAACTAAGCACAACAAGTTGCAATGATAAATGCCAGAAATGTTAAGCTATGGTTATTTGAGTAAATTATAGTTTCTTTATAGAGGATAATGTCTTTCAAAATATTAGGTTTTAAATAGCATTTATTCGTATCTTGCAAACAACAAAAGGTTCTATTCCTATTTTTTACATTAACTTCCTGACTATTAAATGTCATGTTGATAACTATAAAATGTCAGGTTGATATAAGCTTAACTTTGTTTGCACCAGATATAAGATCCATGTCAGCGAATCGGGTTGATCAATAAGGGTTAGATTTTGAAAGATTGCAGCTCAGCAAATAGTCAGAGTGGGTGGTAGTGGTATTAAGTGTTAGTTTGAGGTGTGTGTGTGTTATGAGGGGCAATTTAAGGTGACACACTTGAGAGTGGAATCCGGCCAAATGCAAAATAAGGTAAAAATTAGCATGTTTTGCATTATTTTTAGCAGTTGTAACTCAGCAACCAGATTAGCTACACATGTGTTTGATCACTCAAATGATTTGTTTATGACTGATCTACAAAATAAAAGTACAAAAATAGTGAACGAGCAACTGTAGCATAGTGAACATTTGGAAACAAGGATAAAAATTTGCACTTCATTTCAAAATGTTAAAGTTTACATAGAAAATATTCAAAATCCTATAAAATTTGGATGCAGGTAGAAGGAAGGTAAAACATTGAACAAAAAATCAAGTACATATTCTGAAATCCCAAAGGGGTCTCATCCAATGTGTCCAAGATATTGACTGCTATCAATTAATTAATAATGCCCCTATTGAACCCCTAATTAATAATACCCCTATTTGCTGACCCCTTGGACTACATGGACCATGATGTAAGACTGGACTTAAATCAGAAAATTAAAAAGGCAGACTTTTGCCCTGACGCACTTCGTGCGATCACTCTTGATACTATCCATAATCGCTATCCTCCTTGTGAATGGCTGCATATCTACACGGATGGCTCCCTTTTGAACTTTTCTCGGGGAGCTGATGACCATTTTCTGTGAACTTTTTCGCTTTTTTCTGCCGGTTGGAAACTTCTCAACCCATTTTGATGGAGAACTGGAATCAATATTTGTTGCACTTCAACAGCTTTCCATTCCCCAGAATTCTTTTGAGAGGGCTGTGATCCTCTCCGATTCAACATCTGCCCTTCAGGCTTTATCATCTAATCAAGAGAGGAAAAGCCCTCGCGTCCAGCAGTGTAGATCTCTTCTCGGGAAAATACAACGCAAGGTGTCTTTCCAGTGGGTGCCCTCCCACTGTGGTATTGAGGGAAATGAGAAAGCAGACTTTTTGGCAAAGAAGGGGTGCAATATAATCCAGAAATCGAACAGAAATTTGCCCTTTCATTCATCAAAACTTGAAATAAATAGTCTTTAGACATTCCTTCCGTATTGCGGCTGTTTGCTCTTCTCGTGCTAAACTCAAGAGTGTTCTCAGCACCAGTCCCCATTGTGTTCCTGATGCTCCTCATGCTGCTGCGACTGCCACTTTTAGACTTTTGACTGGACACGATTGTCTTCGTGCCCATCTCTTTCATTTTAATATTGTCAATTCAACTGTGTATGTTTTGTGTTCAACTGGACAACACATGACCGCTGCGCACATTGACGAATGCCCTGCATTATCTCATTTTAATTGTATTGTGGAAAAATATTGGAGAGAGCACGAAGCCGTATGACTTAATAGTCAACCGGCTGGCATTTGATAAATAAACATTGAACAAAAATAGGGGTCGAAGTCGTCCTATATTTCCTATAATTCCTATATTTTAAAAAATTTCATAAAAAAACGTCCAATTTTGTCTATATTTCGCACTTGTCCTATATTTTGGACATAAATCCTATAATTTCCAAATTACAAGCAATAAAATCCTTATTTCTGTCATTTTGTTTTCAGTCTATCAGCTAAATCTTCCCAGAATTTAAAAAAACGTGGAAGTACGGGATGTTGGACGTCTGCAATTGGTTTCCAATTGCATGTGACGTAATACTACTCTAAACATGACGCCCGCCGGCTGTACGGAAAGTGTGGTAACGGTAGCTGTACTGTAGATTAGGGGCGGAGAAATATCGATAATTGCAGCAATCAATAGTTTCCAGAGGAACTATCTATAGTTACTAATTTTCAGTGTTAATAGTAAAATTAAATACAAACGTGTAGAAGCAGTTTTGTTGTACTTAAAAGCAATTTAAATTAAAAACATTCCTGTTTCCCCCCCCCCCCCCCCTCCCAAAATTTAGAATTTTGTTTTGGTTCAAAAATGTAGGTTTTCAAAAAGGAGTGGGGATTTTGATTGTGTGCCATGCCGAATCGACAAACGAAATTTCGTGATGATTGGTTGAAAGTCGTCGATAAAAATGGAACTATTATCAGTGATTGGTGCACGAAAGGAAATGATAATTTTTCTGCATATTGTGTGTTATGTAAAAAGACTTTCGCGATCAGCAACAGTGGGAAAATTCAGCTTCTGCAACATGTGAGCATTGCAAAACATAAGACTTTGGATACTCAAAACAAAGATCATGCGCAGTGCCAGTTGAAAGAAAAAGTAAATAGCGATGGTCGTAAATGTGTGTGTTTTGATGCAAACCAGAGCAGCCCATCTAATCAACCAAGGCTTCTGTGGAGTATTAATGAAGAAGAAAGAATTTGTTGATCGGAAATTATTTGGGTTATCCATATAGCACTGAATAATTATTCATACCTATCATGTGACAACATTAACAGTGTTTTCAAAGAAATGTTTCCAGATTCTTTTATCCCCAAAGGCATTAAGATGTGTTCTAGAAAAATATCTTATGCTGTGTCTCATGGACTTGGGCCATATTTTTAAAAACAGATTACAAATGAGTTTGAGACTAAACATCCCTTTTTCACACTCATGTATGATGAGACACTAAATCAGCAAAACTTAAAGCAATTAGACGTCCATGTCAGATATTGGAATACAAATGAGAAATGCATTTCTGAACGGTACATTGGAAGTGACTTACTAGGACATTCCACAGCCCTGGATATATCATCCAGCATAAAATCTATTACAGAGTCATGTGAAATCGATTTAAAGAACCTTATTATGTTGGGATCTGATGGTCCGTTAATAAAGCAGTTTTTAAGTTGATTGACAGAGAAGTCAAATTGTTCAATGAATTTGGGTTAATTAATGTAGGGACATGCAACTTGCGCGTAATCCATAACACTTTTGGCAAAGGTCTAATGATAGACTCATTTGGAAATATTACAGATTTTATTGAAAATATACATTCATGGTTTTCGAAATATCCTTCACGTCAAGAGGATTTACAAAAAGTTATGGGAAGGTTTGATAATGAATATTCCAAAATACTCAGATATGTAAGCAATCGGTGGTTGACTGTTGTGTGTGTATGTGAGAGAATTATAGAGTTGCTGACGAGTATAAAATCATATTTCTTAGAGAAATTCCGAAGGAATGCAAGAGATTGATGAAACTTGATCGATATAAGTGCATTGTAAAAATATTGGAATCTCCATTGCTTCTAGTATATTTCAAATTTTTGATAAGTGTTGGCTCAATTTTTGAAGAATTCTTGAAACTTCTTCAGGATAAAAAGACATTGATACACATCTTGTGTGATGAGCTAAGTAAACTAATGAAAAAGATCATGAGCCGATTTATAAACAAAGAGGCTATTAAAGAAAAAAATGGAGAACAGCTGTATGACATTGATGTTAGAAAGAATGCACTAAATGCAAAAAGAATGGATGTTGGGAATGGTGCCAGGAAAGTTTTGGTTTCATTATCTGTTGAGCACAAAGCTGAATTTCTTTCTTATGCTAAAAAATTTTATATTCTTGTTACGTTATATTTGAAAGAAAATCTTCCTTTAAAAAATAAAATTATTACGGAGTTTTCAAGTTTTGCATCCTGTAATTCGTAAAGAACCACTGAAAGATATTTTACCATCAGTCAGCAGGTTGGCAAACTGTTTGCCACATTTGATTCCAGAAGACTGCACTGACAAACTGATGGATGAATGGCGTCTCTATACTTGTGATTCAGATATTCTTGAAGAGTGGATTTGCCCTAATGAAAATTCAATAGACTCTTTCTGGAGTAAAGTTTTTGAATTGGTTAACTGCAGTACTGGAAATATTAGATATCCATATTTAACAACTTTAGTAAAAGTAGCTTTGACTTTTTCTCATGGTCAAGCTTCGGTGGAGAGAGGATTTTCAGTGAACAAAAGAATGTTGACATCAGAACGTTCTCAGATGATTCTCTATACCATAAAAGGTTTAAGATTAATTAAAGATGCTGTTCATGGAAAAGCATGGATGCTCATCGGAAATATAATGAACAGAAACAAGCAGAGAGTGTGAAAATTATGAAAACAAAGTCATCACTTGAGGTCCCTAAGAAAAGAACTGCAGAAGACAAAATAAAAAGTTTGCAAGAGAATGTTACTTCTGCTCAAGCAATGATTGAAGAAGGTAATATGAGACTGAAAATGGGACTAAAACGGCAATGTATGAGTGACATTGAAGCAGCACAAGCTCTTATAGATGCTGGTAACAAAAAGTTAAAAAGAGTTAAAGAGATGTAAGGTCAAAACAATAAGAGAAATACATGGTATTGAACTTTTCAGAACTTTTAAGGTAAGATGAGTAAACTTTTCTTAGTCATTTTGTTATCTGATAGAACACTTTTTAAAAAATGAAAATAGCAAAATTTGTAAGATATTTATGATGATTTCTTTTGTCCTATATTTTTTATGAAAATGTCCTATATTTTTCCAAGTTACGACTTCTAACCCTGCAAAAAAGAAAAATAAATAAATAAATAATGAAATTAGGGGCCACTCTGTGATGCCGAGCAAATGTGTAGAAGTAAGTGGCCGAAACTGGCTATTTTGCAACACCAATGATAATTGCATGTGACTTTAATTTCAATATGACCAAAGACAAAAACAAAACAATTCTAGAATTCATAAGGATATATTGTGATGTGGATTTGATAGAGACTACAGAACCACTAATAAAAATTATGGGTCCTCTACAGACATTTATCATGCCCCCCCCCCCCATCTTATTTTATTTTCCTATTTTTTGTGAATCTTTCAAGTTTTCACCCCCCCCCTTCCCCCCCAAAAAAATATTGGCAGTCCGGGCCTCCTCTTGAGCTCTGGCCTTTCCACTCTAATGGTGTGTCCCCCCCTCCTCCCCCTACTTATGGGCAGCGTTAAGACTTTGCCAACAACATTGGGTGACTTGCTCTCTTATTTAATGTTTATAAGATATCTAGATTTCCCTTGTTTGCCCTTTGTAATTTATTTCTCCTATCATAGACCACTGTTGGTAGTTTGGTGAAATAAATGACATTTTTATGCAAACCGTTGTTTCATTTACAAGTACCCGTGTGACAAGACATATTCCACGTTGCAGACATTACTCTAAAATACCTCTGGTACAGCAATTCAAGGTTTTTTAAAGTTATTTTGTTGAGTTATCATCTCCATACATTATAAACACATACTGCTAGATATATTTCTGAAAGGATTGAAAACACTAAGAAATCCATTTTCTATTTATATCTCCAATTAAAAAATTCAGGAAGCAATGCTTTTGCTATACTATACCACATTTAAAAAATGTATTGAGATGATTCTTTTCTTTTAAACCAGATTTTAGTGATACTTCAGGAAGTCAAAACCTGTCCTTAAGTCTAAGCTCTGAGTGGCGCAGCAGCACAGAATTGTCATCCAGCAGAGCCCCACCTACAGGCTGGATGAATACAATGCCCCTGAGCAGCAACATGTCCACAATTTCACGGCGTTCTTCGGGTGGAAGATCAGGCCGGAGAGAAAATCATCCGGAGAGTTTTGTCAAAGGATATGTGAAGAAGAGAAATTTGATTTTGGGTCTTCTGGTGAGCCAATTCCTTTGTTAGGCTTTCACTTTAATTGTTCTTATTAGTTACTGTATTAGTTTTGGGATGGAGCTTTTCATATGACTCTTAAAAGCCAATGGAGTGCCATGTGTTTCTGAAATTTCTGGCCAGTGTACTTCCTAAATAAAAACTTACGCAGGGTGACCACAGATCTGGAAAACCGGGAAAACCTGGAATTATCAGGGAATTTTATGCTTCTGGGAAATTATGCTTCTGAAAAATCAGGGAAGTCCGTTGAAAGTTGGGGGAAAACTGCATATTTCTGTGACTTTTTTTTATTTTTCGACCTTATAGTTTTCTTTTAGCTGAGTGAACAATGCTTGTTCTTTCCATGATATCACATTTTTCATCTCATGTCACAAGACTCATCTTCTTTAAATATACTTCTGAACAAGAGGCTGGAGGGAGAGTTTTCATCAACAGGCGACGTGACCTCAATAAACATCTTTTGAGGGGGAATGTTTCAGGGAATTTCAAAATGAATTTCTTGTGACCACCCTGATAAGAAAATGAGTATTGTATGGATTGTGGTTCTTTTTCTGGGTGTAAATTTATTCCAAGCAGCTGTTACTTCCATTGCTTAGTTTCACTCCGTGACGGCTCCGTTCCCTCTCTTGTTTCCCATCTTCAGACTGGTTTGGAGCTAGAGCCAAAACTCTAAATTATTTTGTATGTATATTTATATATATTTAAATATTGATATTTTTTACAGAAACTTACGATATAATCCCACGTAATTCTAATTAATGTACTTCTCTACACATTTCCAAAATCTTTGAGGTCAAACACTTGGTGAATAAGTTTTATGACAGGAAGTGTTGCATATTTATTTATTATTGGCTGCCGATTGAATTGATCAAGAAATAAGGAGAACATTTTTGGTCAAGTTTAAATGAGACCATTCGTTGTATCTATGCTATTCTTATTTTGGGTTTGGGCTGATATTACATTGAACTTAATTCTGGCTCATGTTCTTAAAATGGAACATTTTATTAGGAACATTTTATTTAAGACCTGCATTGGCAAGTAGCCTATCCACCGAAACATTTTTTAAAGTGAAGGGTGCCACACTGCTGATTCTTCAAAAATAGAAAATGGAATAAGAAAGGCGAGTGGAGCCACACTCCAGTTAATTTTATTTATTTATTGCTGTTTGTTCACATTACTTCCCCCCCCCCCCCCCCCCCACCTAAGATGCTTTCAGTGAAGCAACCTCTAGCTTTTATAGTTCCACTCGCAGATGGGCATCTAGCATTTCTTGTAAATAGATAACATATAAAATTAAAATTCTAAAAGCATGATATTAATTTTAAAAGCCCCCTTACCCAATATACAGTGAAAAGGGATGCATAAGAATGTATGTTTTCTCTTACTTTGTTTGGTGTGTGTTAATCCATATATAAAACAAGGACTCGTGTTTAGCGAATGTTTTCCAGTTGGGTCATAATACCATTTCAAAATGAAAAAGATGGAGTAAGTAGTAGCAAATATGGATAATTCCCATAATACTTTTTTCTCTCATTGAGGCAATTCATAAAATAAGCGAGTAAATGTCATTTTTTAAAATGGAACAGGTAACTTAAATGGTTCAAGATATTAATGTTTTCCATAGTTTTGTTTTATCTCATTTCAAAAACCAATGATAAAAACTCATTAAAATAATACAGTGAAGCACCCAACACAACACAAGTACGTCCACAGTAAGTCCAGAGGAAGTCATATGCAGGATTTCAGTACGTCCTAAGGAATGTCTGTATTTTCCTAGAGACTTCCAGAGGAGGTCCTCTGGAGATACAAATGTCTGAATTTAAGACATACTGTGGAGATCTTTTTTATAGGATGAGTTCATGACTTTTCAGGATGTGTTTAGGCTTTTAGTGGATTTTTTAGGAACTTTTGGGATGTCTTCAGGCATATCACAGGAGACTTTGGAGACTTTTGGGATGCCTTCACACATATCACAGGAGGCTTTTGGGAGCTATGTTTAGGCTAGTTTATGGTGCCATAGGCTTTTCATGGGATTCTGCAGGAATACTATGAGCTGTGTTTTGGCATATTACTGGAAGATTTTAGGATTTTTTAGGATCCTTTTCCTCTAACCACTTGTTTCCCCCACCACCTCCAACCAACCCACATCATTCCCATGTTAACCCATGGGAAATAGTCCCTAAAGTTTTAGTTAGTTTACTTTTTTGAATTTTTTCCTGATGTTTTTGCCAAGCATATGCTGAGAATAGGAATTTTTTTTTTTTTTTTTTTTTTTTTAAATTCTTAGTATGTATAACATTTAAAATAATTAGAAGTATTTGTAACATTTTTGTAAAATGAATGCATTATTTTTCAATACATATTATAAATACTTCTATTTTTCCATATTTTGTTAAAAATGTATAAACCTTCTTTCTTTATGATTGGCAAAAATTAGCAGGAAAGCTAGTAGTTAGTGGCATATTTTCTATAGATCAATGTGCAGTTGGAGGGAAAATAATAATCTAATGAATAATTTAGGATACAATATTCAAATATATATCATAAAAAATAATTAGAAGTATTTGTAACATTTTTGTAAAATGAATGCATTATTTTTCAATACATATTATAAATACTTCTATTTTTCCATATTTTGTTAAAAATGTATAAACCTTCTTTCTTTATGATTGGCAAAAATTAGCAGGAAAGCTAGTAGTTAGTGGCATATTTTCTATAGATCAATGTGCAGTTGGAGGGAAAATAATAATCTAATGAATAATTTAGGATACAATATTCAAATATATATCATAAAAAATAATTAGAAGTATTTGTAACATTTTTGTAAAATGAATGCATTATTTTTCAATACATATTATAAATACTTCTATTTTTCCATATTTTGTTAAAAATGTATAAACCTTCTTTCTTTATGATTGGCAAAAATTAGCAGGAAAGCTAGTAGTTAGTGGCATATTTTCTATAGATCAATGTGCAGTTGGAGGGAAAATAATAATCTAATGAATAATTTAGGATACAATATTCAAATATATATCATTTAAAATAATTAGAAGTATTTGTAACATTTTTGTAAAATGAATGCATTATTTTTCAATACATATTATAAATACTTCTATTTTTCCATATTTTGTTAAAAATGTATAAACCTTCTTTCTTTATGATTGGCAAAAATTAGCAGGAAAGCTAGTAGTTAGTGGCATATTTTCTATAGATCAATGTGCAGTTGGAGGGAAAATAATAATCTAATGAATAATTTAGGATACAATATTCAAATATATATCATTTAAAATAATTAGAAGTATTTGTAACATTTTTGTAAAATGAATGCATTATTTTTCAATACATATTATAAATACTTCTATTTTTCAATATTTTGTTAAAAATGTATAAACCTTCTTTCTTTATGATTGGCAAAAATTAGCAGGAAAGCTAGTAGTTAGTGGCATATTTTCTATAGATCAATGTGCAGTTGGAGGGAAAATAATAATCTAATGAATAATTTAGGATACAATATTCAAATATATATCATTTAAAATAATTAGAAGTATTTGTAACATTTTTGTAAAATGAATGCATTATTTTTCAATACATATTATAAATACTTCTATTTTTCCATATTTTGTTAAAAATGTATAAACCTTCTTTCTTTATGATTGGCAAAAATTAGCAGGAAAGCTAGTAGTTAGTGGCATATTTTCTATAGATCAATGTGCAGTTGGAGGGAAAATAATAATCTAATGAATAATTTAGGATACAATATTCAAATATATATCATTTAAAATAATTAGAAGTATTTGTAACATTTTTGTAAAATGAATGCATTATTTTTCAATACATATTATAAATACTTCTATTTTTCCATATTTTGTTAAAAATGTATAAACCTTCTTTCTTTATGATTGGCAAAAATTAGCAGGAAAGCTAGTAGTTAGTGGCATATTTTCTATAGATCAATGTGCAGTTGGAGGGAAAATAATAATCTAATGAATAATTTAGGATACAATATTCAAATATATATCATTTAAAATAATTAGAAGTATTTGTAACATTTTTGTAAAATGAATGCATTATTTTTCAATACATATTATAAATACTTCTATTTTTCCATATTTTGTTAAAAATGTATAAACCTTCTTTCTTTATGATTGGCAAAAATTAGCAGGAAAGCTAGTAGTTAGTGGCATATTTTCTATAGATCAATGTGCAGTTGGAGGGAAAATAATAATCTAATGAATAATTTAGGATACAATATTCAAATATATATCATAAAAAATAATTAGAAGTATTTGTAACATTTTTGTAAAATGAATGCATTATTTTTCAATACATATTATAAATACTTCTATTTTTCCATATTTTGTTAAAAATGTATAAACCTTCTTTCTTTATGATTGGCAAAAATTAGCAGGAAAGCTAGTAGTTAGTGGCATATTTTCTATAGATCAATGTGCAGTTGGAGGGAAAATAATAATCTAATGAATAATTTAGGATACAATATTCAAATATATATCATAAAAAATAATTAGAAGTATTTGTAACATTTTTGTAAAATGAATGCATTATTTTTCAATACATATTATAAATACTTCTATTTTTCCATATTTTGTTAAAAATGTATAAACCTTCTTTCTTTATGATTGGCAAAAATTAGCAGGAAAGCTAGTAGTTAGTGGCATATTTTCTATAGATCAATGTGCAGTTGGAGGGAAAATAATAATCTAATGAATAATTTAGGATACAATATTCAAATATATATCATAAAAAATAATTAGAAGTATTTGTAACATTTTTGTAAAATGAATGCATTATTTTTCAATACATATTATAAATACTTCTATTTTTCCATATTTTGTTAAAAATGTATAAACCTTCTTTCTTTATGATTGGCAAAAATTAGCAGGAAAGCTAGTAGTTAGTGGCATATTTTCTATAGATCAATGTGCAGTTGGAGGGAAAATAATAATCTAATGAATAATTTAGGATACAATATTCAAATATATATCATAAAAAATAATTAGAAGTATTTGTAACATTTTTGTAAAATGAATGCATTATTTTTCAATACATATTATAAATACTTCTATTTTTCCATATTTTGTTAAAAATGTATAAACCTTCTTTCTTTATGATTGGCAAAAATTAGCAGGAAAGCTAGTAGTTAGTGGCATATTTTCTATAGATCAATGTGCAGTTGGAGGGAAAATAATAATCTAATGAATAATTTAGGATACAATATTCAAATATATATCATAAAAAATAATTAGAAGTATTTGTAACATTTTTGTAAAATGAATGCATTATTTTTCAATACATATTATAAATACTTCTATTTTTCCATATTTTGTTAAAAATGTATAAACCTTCTTTCTTTATGATTGGCAAAAATTAGCAGGAAAGCTAGTAGTTAGTGGCATATTTTCTATAGATCAATGTGCAGTTGGAGGGAAAATAATAATCTAATGAATAATTTAGGATACAATATTCAAATATATATCATAAAAAATAATTAGAAGTATTTGTAACATTTTTGTAAAATGAATGCATTATTTTTCAATACATATTATAAATACTTCTATTTTTCCATATTTTGTTAAAAATGTATAAACCTTCTTTCTTTATGATTGGCAAAAATTAGCAGGAAAGCTAGTAGTTAGTGGCATATTTTCTATAGATCAATGTGCAGTTGGAGGGAAAATAATAATCTAATGAATAATTTAGGATACAATATTCAAATATATATCATTTAAAATAATTAGAAGTATTTGTAACATTTTTGTAAAATGAATGCATTATTTTTCAATACATATTATAAATACTTCTATTTTTCCATATTTTGTTAAAAATGTATAAACCTTCTTTCTTTATGATTGGCAAAAATTAGCAGGAAAGCTAGTAGTTAGTGGCATATTTTCTATAGATCAATGTGCAGTTGGAGGGAAAATAATAATCTAATGAATAATTTAGGATACAATATTCAAATATATATCATTTAAAATAATTAGAAGTATTTGTAACATTTTTGTAAAATGAATGCATTATTTTTCAATACATATTATAAATACTTCTATTTTTCCATATTTTGTTAAAAATGTATAAACCTTCTTTCTTTATGATTGGCAAAAATTAGCAGGAAAGCTAGTAGTTAGTGGCATATTTTCTATAGATCAATGTGCAGTTGGAGGGAAAATAATAATCTAATGAATAATTTAGGATACAATATTCAAATATATATCATTTAAAATAATTAGAAGTATTTGTAACATTTTTGTAAAATGAATGCATTATTTTTCAATACATATTATAAATACTTCTATTTTTCCATATTTTGTTAAAAATGTATAAACCTTCTTTCTTTATGATTGGCAAAAATTAGCAGGAAAGCTAGTAGTTAGTGGCATATTTTCTATAGATCAATGTGCAGTTGGAGGGAAAATAATAATCTAATGAATAATTTAGGATACAATATTCAAATATATATCATTTAAAATAATTAGAAGTATTTGTAACATTTTTGTAAAATGAATGCATTATTTTTCAATACATATTATAAATACTTCTATTTTTCCATATTTTGTTAAAAATGTATAAACCTTCTTTCTTTATGATTGGCAAAAATTAGCAGGAAAGCTAGTAGTTAGTGGCATATTTTCTATAGATCAATGTGCAGTTGGAGGGAAAATAATAATCTAATGAATAATTTAGGATACAATATTCAAATATATATCATTTAAAATAATTAGAAGTATTTGTAACATTTTTGTAAAATGAATGCATTATTTTTCAATACATATTATAAATACTTCTATTTTTCCATATTTTGTTAAAAATGTATAAACCTTCTTTCTTTATGATTGGCAAAAATTAGCAGGAAAGCTAGTAGTTAGTGGCATATTTTCTATAGATCAATGTGCAGTTGGAGGGAAAATAATAATCTAATGAATAATTTAGGATACAATATTCAAATATATATCATTTAAAATAATTAGAAGTATTTG
This sequence comes from Amaurobius ferox, assembly GCA_951213105.1. NCBI lineage: Eukaryota > Metazoa > Arthropoda > Arachnida > Araneae > Amaurobiidae > Amaurobius > Amaurobius ferox. The sequence continues at coordinate 2,820,585 of OX578151.1, read as the reverse complement.
TAACATTTTTGTAAAATGAATGCATTATTTTTCAATACATATTATAAATACTTCTATTTTTCCATATTTTGTTAAAAATGTATAAACCTTCTTTCTTTATGATTGGCAAAAATTAGCAGGAAAGCTAGTAGTTAGTGGCATATTTTCTATAGATCAATGTGCAGTTGGAGGGAAAATAATAATCTAATGAATAATTTAGGATACAATATTCAAATATATATCATTTAAAATAATTAGAAGTATTTGTAACATTTTTGTAAAATGAATGCATTATTTTTCAATACATATTATAAATACTTCTATTTTTCCATATTTTGTTAAAAATGTATAAACCTTCTTTCTTTATGATTGGCAAAAATTAGCAGGAAAGCTAGTAGTTAGTGGCATATTTTCTATAGATCAATGTGCAGTTGGAGGGAAAATAATAATCTAATGAATAATTTAGGATACAATATTCAAATATATATCATTTAAAATAATTAGAAGTATTTGTAACATTTTTGTAAAATGAATGCATTATTTTTCAATACATATTATAAATACTTCTATTTTTCCATATTTTGTTAAAAATGTATAAACCTTCTTTCTTTATGATTGGCAAAAATTAGCAGGAAAGCTAGTAGTTAGTGGCATATTTTCTATAGATCAATGTGCAGTTGGAGGGAAAATAATAATCTAATGAATAATTTAGGATACAATATTCAAATATATATCATTTAAAATAATTAGAAGTATTTGTAACATTTTTGTAAAATGAATGCATTATTTTTCAATACATATTATAAATACTTCTATTTTTCCATATTTTGTTAAAAATGTATAAACCTTCTTTCTTTATGATTGGCAAAAATTAGCAGGAAAGCTAGTAGTTAGTGGCATATTTTCTATAGATCAATGTGCAGTTGGAGGGAAAATAATAATCTAATGAATAATTTAGGATACAATATTCAAATATATATCATTTAAAATAATTAGAAGTATTTGTAACATTTTTGTAAAATGAATGCATTATTTTTCAATACATATTATAAATACTTCTATTTTTCCATATTTTGTTAAAAATGTATAAACCTTCTTTCTTTATGATTGGCAAAAATTAGCAGGAAAGCTAGTAGTTAGTGGCATATTTTCTATAGATCAATGTGCAGTTGGAGGGAAAATAATAATCTAATGAATAATTTAGGATACAATATTCAAATATATATCATTTAAAATAATTAGAAGTATTTGTAACATTTTTGTAAAATGAATGCATTATTTTTCAATACATATTATAAATACTTCTATTTTTCCATATTTTGTTAAAAATGTATAAACCTTCTTTCTTTATGATTGGCAAAAATTAGCAGGAAAGCTAGTAGTTAGTGGCATATTTTCTATAGATCAATGTGCAGTTGGAGGGAAAATAATAATCTAATGAATAATTTAGGATACAATATTCAAATATATATCATAAAAAATAATTAGAAGTATTTGTAAAATAATTAGAAGTATTTGTAACATTTTTGTAAAATGAATGCATTATTTTTCAATACATATTATAAATACTTCTATTTTTCCATATTTTGTTAAAAATGTATAAACCTTCTTTCTTTATGATTGGCAAAAATTAGCAGGAAAGCTAGTAGTTAGTGGCATATTTTCTATAGATCAATGTGCAGTTGGAGGGAAAATAATAATCTAATGAATAATTTAGGATACAATATTCAAATATATATCATAAAAAATAATCAATATAATTTATATTCAAAACACCCAAAATTCAATTGTTTAATGACAAGGAAACTAGTATTCATTTAAGAGTAACCAATTTATTTGCAATGTATGAATACGTTAATTTTCTTTAAATATTGAAATGTTTCCTTGTTATTATACAATTTAAATTCAAGGGATGAGAATATAAGTTAAATAAACTACCATTGCATTTATGATTTATATTTATTAACACGCCAACTCGATGGCCAACTACGAGAATACTCGTAGTTGGCAAACTGAGTTTACTTGCCAGCTATGAGATAACTCGTTATTGATCGCCTTACCTAAATCACAGAGTAAAAGTATTGTCGTAGCGAATGTATGCAATGTTTAGGTGTTTGGTGTACAGGAAGGGACTAAATAATACTCTTGGTGTACTGAAATGGATTATTATTTCTCAAAACGTAGATACAATAACTAAATGTTTAAAATGCAAAAACACATCTGTTCACGATATATTTTGCAGAACACTACAAATAAAAGATATTTTTATTATATTATGTTGAAATTTCAATAAGTATAATAAAACAAAATTATTTGTGATAAGTTTTAAAACAATTTTTCACGCAAAGTGCTGGTTTTTCTTTATATACCTGGCAAAAATATCTTGTTTTATGCCTTATCTTCTGTCCAGTACAAACTCTACATGACTTTATAGGTCGGGCCTTTTTCTCAGTTAAAAATAATTTAAAAGCAAAAAAATGCAGATAGGATCTTGGCGCGTGTGAACGGACGCACCATATCAGCTTTGGCAGCGAACATGTCAAGTGCAATATCTTTGCATGTCAAGTGCAATAATTCTGAAATGTGTTCAAAATCTCAAAGTCAATAATTTAACTCACCCTGATAAATGTGTAACTCCATTTAAAATAGGTGCATTTCTAAATTCATAAAGAAATCAAATTTGTATATAAAAATGATTATTTTCCAGTATAAATTAAGAAAATATGTATAACCTGATGATTATAAAATAGACATGCAATGTAAATAAAATGTGTGTTAAAGTTCTAATTTTTTTAAAAATAATTGCTTATTTTAAGTTTGCTATGAATAAACTAGGACCATTATACAAACTATTTACTGAGAAAATTAGGAAATCTTCTTACTTTATAACACAAAAATTCAGACCCATCTATTTCAATTGTTGTCAATTTCCTTTAGTAGTAAAATATTCTTACAGTTGAATATAAAATTTTGTCATTTACAAATAAAAAAAAAAAACAATCACATTGTGTGTATTTCAATAAATGTAACAGTAATTTAGATCATAAAAGAATATTATTTATTGGTCAAATTAATATCACCTCCACTACCGTCATATTTCATTGGAGATATAGTCTATTTAATCTGAAAACATATATAAAAAATTCAAGTGATATATAGAGAATTATAAAAATTTGATTTATTCACAGTCCACATGTATAGATTGTAGACCACAATTTATAAAATACTGTCCTAGAGAGACATGCAAAACGTCCCCCATTTTAAGGAAATAATTTAAATTATTTTATACTTACTTTAGATGGACTGATTTTTGGTATGATACATTAAGACATACATACATAAAAATATTATATTTATAATAAAAACCTAATATACACAATTCAATTTATATTATTATATTTCTACAAAAATTCCAATCTTTAGTGGTATTTTACATGAATGTTCCTTTTATCCATTGTCTTCGTGGCCATATATCTAGAAGAACAATAATCATATATATTAGATAAAATCAGAAGAGTACTTAGCATAATTGGTTTTTCAAAAATATTTGCATTATAAATCTGAATTAAAGAAATAATGTAGATTCCAATGACTTCTTCATAATTTCCCTCAAAGCAAAATGATGTCCATGGAATTTCCATACAGGTAACGATACAGGCAATAACTATAAATGTATATACAGCAAGCGTAACGATTATGTTCCACACTTCAGAAAACAATGTAGGGATTCTATATTTGAGTTCATTCCAACAGGGATCCTGATGAAAGTAGAGTTCATTTTAAATGATAATTCCAATTTAAAACACAATCAAATCACAACTCTTTATTTTTGACCCAAAACATAGTTGACTTAAATCAGTTATAAATTAAAATTATATCGACATTCTATATCCTTAATTCATTTCACTATGTTCTCTTTTTCACATGTTGTGATTCCATGTGCAAAAATAAACAAGTAAATATGTTGATGCCAGTTTCCAAACTTGACATTCCCCCAAAGCAAAATGATGTCTATGGAATCTTAAATAATAAAAGGCGATGTCTGTGTGTCTGTCTGTCTTATACACTATATGTTCAGCGACCGTGCTTCGGAAAGCTACAAAATTTCGCAATCGGAGACCCGGGGGTGGGGTGGGGTGAAGGGGGATGTGAAAAACCGATTTTTTAAATTTTAATTATTTTTTTAGTTATTCGATGTTTTATGCGATTTCGACCGTTTTTTGCCCTTTTTTCTCCACGATCCAGACGTCGTAGAAAAAAACAAGTTACACCACCGGAAAGAGCAGTCAATTGTGAGTAAAAATATATAAATTTCAAATCTCAGGGACAAATTCTAATATTTTTTAAAGATTGTAAAACAAAAGTCACTTTCGGTTCAAAAAAACCAATTTTCATTTTTAAATCCTCCCATCGTAAAAACTGCTCATAATTTCGACTAATAATTTACATTTTTAGAAAGGTCAAAGATCTGGCATTCTTACAAGTCCAATCTGGTCAAGAAATAATGAAAATTGCCCGCAGGATCGCAATTTTAAAGACGTCATGATTTTATATTTCTCGGCAATCTGCTAAGTTCTTCAACGGCATTTTCCCCCTCAGCAGTAGATTTTTAACTGTCTCCATGGAGACCGTGTTTTCGGTTTTAAATGAAATAAGAGCTTAGCATATGTATTGGATACATTGGGTAAAATTATTATATTTATATGATATTTTAAATGGATATTTTAGTTTATGGATATTTTAGTTTATGGATATTTTAAATAATTTAAATGATTGAATTATGGTGGTTTGAATTGTGATGCTGCATTTGAAATTATTATATTTATGGATTGGTGGAACGATATGGATGATTGATAGAATGATATGGATTTTTTAAATGGATATTTTAATTTATGGATATTTTAAATGGATATTTTAATTTATAGATATTTTAAATGGATATTTTAATTTTATGGATATTTTAAATGATAGAACGATGGAACGAGGATGATGGCATTAAGAGCTTAATTATAAAATTTAAATTAGCGTGCGAGAATTGCACTCGGTAGGCCCGGGTTCAATTCCCGCCACTGACGCGGAATGTGATCACGTTAAACATATGGATCTGTAAGTCCTACCAAGAGGTTGGTGGTAGGGGAAGGAGGGTACGGTCCCTATGGATGCCTCCCCCACTGGGTCCCGGTCTAAATTGGGCACGGTAGCCCAGTGGTTAGCGATTCCCGCCACTGCCAAAACTGCTGCTGTGTTCACGCGGAGTACGATCACGTTAAACATGTGGGTCCGTAAGTCCTTCCGAGAGGTTAGTTGTAGAGGAAGGAGAGTACGGTCCCTGTGAATGCCTCTCTCACTGGGTTCCGGTCTAAATTGGGTGAATAAAAAGAAAGTTATGGAGATTGTCGCAGAGGGCGCGGTAGCCCAGTGATTAGTGTGCGGAAATTGCACTTGGTAGGCCCGGGTTCGATTCCCGCCACTGCCGAAACTGCCACCATGTTCACGCGGAGTACGATCACGTTAAACATGTGGGACCGTAAGTCCTTCCGAGAGGTTGGTGGTAGGGGAAGGAGGTTACGGTCCTTATGGATGCCTCCCCCACTGAGTTCTGGTCTAAATTGGGTGGCACTTCCTGGCCGTCCAAACAGTTACCTTACACCTTTCTGGTAGGTCGCGCCAGCGAGTTTGCAAGGTTCAGAATTTACCACGGTCAGAATTATCAAAGGTAACGAACAGGCTGGTCGCCAAAGGCGGCTGGTTTATAATACAATTTGACAGATAAATTCCAGAAGTTGAACTATAAACAAGCTAGTAGGTTTTGTAGATGCTATTTATAACGAGTACACCATCAGTGTGCAAAACAATCATGATAAACTTTAGGATGACCGGTAGAGTCTGCTCTGCTTAAACACATATACACGCTTTATATCAAATCTGTACCCACTCTTTTAGAATATACGATGAAGTAAAATATGATAACTTCTTACTGCACAATAATATAACCCCTCTCTCTATATATATATTTCAGGAAAATGTGAATTTAAGTAAAAAGTACAACAATACTTAACATATACCACAGGCATTTAAATGCTCATGTAAAGAAATATTTTCTTTTCCAAATTAAAATTTACTATAATATTATAAATATTACATAATACCATATATTAATTTATTTACATCACTCATGGTGTACCTACAAATAATCTTTTAATGTTGTTTGCTTTGCAAGTTTTAGTATTACATTTTAAAATTATTTTGCAAGGCATAAAATAGATTATACGCATCCCCACTTTTCTCAAAGTTACAATGAATAACAGTTAAGCATTTATTTTACATTTAATATAGATAGATAAGGATTCCAATTTTCACCACAGATTTCATTATTGGGAATAGATTTGTTTTGACAATATACAGGAATTTTCACATCACTGCAATCACTTACTGTTAATTCATTTTAATTGCATACTATGAAATCTAAAAATTTAAGTGTTCAGTAAATTGCAGACTAAAATCATAACTCCTCATAGTTCATTTGATAAATTGAGGCAAATAGGATTCAGTACCAGGAATTAGCAAAGGCAGAGTCACTTTTTATACAATTAATGAAGGGCTACCTAGTAATGAAGTTGTTACCATATAAAGTGGCATATTTAGCAACACTTTATGCACATAATTTTATGCTATTATTCAATACCTGCATAAGTGAGAGCAACTATATTACCACCAGAACATTAATGTTATAAAGCTAAGGTTTCTTAGCTAGACAAAAATTTATATGACATAATATACAAAACTATTAATTTCCTTAATTACAGTCACTGATAAACATTTTTACACTGCTCTCAACACATCCTCATAGTCAAGTCAGAATAGCCGAAATGACTGTCAATTAAGTCAAAGACTTTGTAATAAACGATAAAAAAATTAGGTGATAAGCAATATTGTAAGAATGACTTATTCGACTGTATATTGTAAAACAAAAAATCAATATAGTAAAGTTTGCCTACCTCTTTTTAAATCAATTTATTTCTTTATTCATCAAGCATATTTTCTGCAACTGTAGCAATACTGATCTCTTATGATTCCATTTCAACACAATCATCACTTGCAGCATAATCGTTAAAAATAAGACTCCTTTTTCTTGTGTCTTCACTAGAGTAATTAAGGTCAGGATTAGAAGGTGACAGAGTTCCTACCTGTTCAGTTAAGAAATTAGAAACTATCAATATTTAACATATAATATGCTGTAAATAATCCTACCAAATATAAAAAAGTTTTTTTTTAAATAAAATGTTTATAGGCACACGTCCACAAGATTTTCTATCACATATAGAAAGGACATTTCATTCACGCATGTTTACAATGTATCAATGCAGCTAAATGTGGAACAAAACTCAAAACTAAAAGGGTTCTTCAAGTTTCAGTTTTTTTCCATGTAGAGTGAATTTATACCACCTAAGCTATTTACGTTGTACAAAAGAACTTGTTAGTAAACAAAATGAAATTACAAATAAATGGGAGCTAAAATTTCTGAAACATATTGAAAATGTTGCACTATTATAAATGTGCAGAATAAGTATAAACTGCAATTTTAACCAGGGTTCGTCCTACGTGCTTTTCGAGGGGCGGCCCACCCAGCTGCCCTTAGAAATTAGAAAACCCGCCCTGCTGCCCTCAGAAATTAGAAAACCTGCCCTGCATGCCCTAGTATTGTAATTTTATGCCCTGACATAAAAAAATGCCACTCTTCTTTTAAAAATGACACTTCTCTATATTATTGCTCCACCTTTGATGATGCGAATGCAATGGCAAGATTCAGACTCAGGGAGTGCTCAATTCGAGAAAGTGACCAAATCTGTGAAATAAATGAAGAAAGAATCATCACAAAAACAATTATAAGGCTTTGTACACGTCACTACAGGGGTATGAAAATGGAGCTAGGGTCTACAGGAACTGTAGAAACTGTCCCGAAACTGAACTCTCTCCTGAACATGTCTTTACATGTCCTGCCATTTTGGCAGCATTTCAAAATATCGAGGAACTTCCACAGGAGATGCTCTACTTCCATAGCATCATTGCAATCGCCAGGGCCATGGTCTTCGCACATGGATCTATTTAAGTGACTGACTCTTCTGGACATGACACCACCACCACCACCACTTCTCTATATTCTCAAATTTTCAAAACATCAAGAAATGTGCAACGTTTTTTCTCATTCATAAATTTGTATTCTTCCTTTAGCTGGGTGCCAGACCAAAATCGCCGAGCTTTAAAGTTGACGTAGTCATCGACAAGCCTAAAAGTTCACTCTGGTGGACTTTTATTTTTATGTGCAATAAAAAAAAAGATCAATTTATATAGCAGGCATGAAATTGTAAATTTCGTTTACAATTGCTGAAAATAAATTTGTTTTAGCATGCAAATGTCACCACATAAATTCAATTAAATAAGATTCTAAATGGTTTCTTGCAGTTTCACGTTGACGTTTATTCCTCCATTTGGCAGAACCCACAACCGCTCTATTGTTTGAGTGTGGCATCCAGTTGTTGGATCCACAAAATTATGTGAGTGATTGAGAGTAAAATGTTCAAATCCAGAATTTTTCAATTCTCCAGTTTTGTATCCTTTCCAACAGTCGGAAAATATGGTACTACCATCAGCTATATGTTCTTCGATCGCAGACATTAAAGTGATTGCTGCTCGATCCGGGACTGCAACAAGGAAACATTCTTTAGTTTCACGACATATTCTGCCAAAAACCCACTAGGGTAAAAGCATGCGTCCGACATTGTTTTTTCTTCGAGTAAAAAGACTTTCGTCTATTTCAACTACTCTGTTAGCTCCTCCGATTTTTTGTTTTTTTCGTAACAACAAAGCATTGGCACAAACTTGCTTCATATAGTTATTCCAATCGACAGTTGTGTTGTGGTTCATTTGGAGCTGAAGTTCGCAAAATTCAACCGACGTTAACTCTTGACACCACAGGTATATAAATCGTAAAGCAGAAAGAAAAGGGATATGTGATCCATCAAACCAGTTTTGTATGCGAATTCCTTTCTTTTCTCGGCATGATCGTAGACTGCATAACCATCTTTGTGATAAATCACTTATGCATAACCTCATCAGATGATTATTTGAACATTGTATTTCTTTATGAGGAATTCCATTCTTTTGGAAAAATTGAATGCTTGCCTCTTCGTCTTTAGGCAATTGCCAAATTGTGTAGTCCATCTTAGCGTTTTAAAAAGTGGCTAGTTTTTCTAAAAAGGAACTTATTTTTTAAAAAACGGTTTGTTTTAGGGTTGCTATACATGTTAAAAGATAAACTCTTTAAAAGTTGTTAGTTTGGATGAGTTATTGCTGTAATTTGGTGGTTTTTATCTGGTACTCAGCTAACGGAAGAGTACACATAATTTATTAAAGCCACGACAGTATTTTCGGCAAAGTAATTTTTTTAAATTTATAATTGGGCCCTTTTAAAAATATGTGCATTTTTGAAATCCTAAAATGAACCCTGTTTTAACTGCACAATTAAATTTAACTTTGTAATAAGAAATAGGTATAAATTTAAATAAATCCCGGAGAAACGTGAAATACTTATGAGTTTCCTGTATAACTGCTACTGGTTTTCAAAAAATGTCATTTTGAAAATAAATGATGAAATTGCGATACCAAGCACAAAAAAAGTAAAGTATAATGTTGAGAATGGAGACATAGGAAGCAAATTAAAAATTAGAATAAAAAGCTTTTTATAAAAATAGAAACATACAGAGTAATATAAAATAATATCTGTTTATAGAACCACCAAAACAAAAAGATAAATGATAAAAAAATATATCACAAACTTTTGAAGTGCCTTATAAGACTAATATTAGGTAATTTATATAAAAAAAAATGTTTAAATATGTAATTATTTGCAAATAGGTTCCAAATATAACAAAATAACATGTGATTGTTGCACATGTCAAAATGAAAAGATAATTTTTATTTTGTCTCAAAAGTATCTGCAAAATTAGTTCCAATTTTGGAAGTTTTTACATACAGACTATGCATGTACATCTACATTTCATGCCTCTGATGTATAACAACATATTAAGGTAGACTTAACAATATTAAAACTTGTTATATTGGCATTTCCTACTGCTCCATTCAATATTATAGCAGAAAACTTGAAATATTTATGTCATATTTGATGATTACATACAAAAATTCAAATATAACCGTTCATTATTTTCTGATGTTCAGCTAGATTTAACCAATAACCAAGTAAATAATAAATATCAATATCGCATTTTACTACACAAGTAAGCCTTTTAAAATCTATAATTACTTTGTAACTAATAAATGAAAAATTAGAAACAAAAGTGCTAATAAATGAAAAATTAGAAACAAAGAAACACAAATGCATTTAAACCATTTTTAAGAATCATAATATAGTAACACATACTTACACACATAGAGTTGTGACTTCATAAACGGTATCCTTAAGTTTTTACAGAAAAGTCGGTTAATTGTTTTTGTTTTTTCGTTTCGATGCTCCTCTTCTTTATTTGCGATTGAAGTTTTTTTAACAGCATCTTGTCGCAAAGTGATGAATCGCCCTGCTCCTCTATGTATTTAATGATTCCATCAATGTGAGTTAGCGCTTCATCATGGCTCATTTTCTTCTGCATCCCTTCTCTCTCATCTTCTTCATCGTTCTCAGCCGAAACCACACCTTTTTCTCTGGCTATGATTTCTTCATCGGTAAGATGTTCGAAGCTTGGATCGTTTGCGTCACAATTGATCCACTCATTGATGTTATCTTCATTCACGTTTCTTCCTCCAGGAACAGATTTTGCTAAATTTGCCAAATCAGATGCAGTAACTTCCTCGTCTTCTTTTTCCTGTGGAGACTCTAACGTTTTTTCCACATTTGGCAAAATTTTTCTCCAGGACTTTACTAAAGTCGTTATCTTGACCGTATTCTCAGCAGTGTTGATCCAAGCCGTATTCCAAGCAGTGTTGCATTTGTTGATCATGAAAGGCGTGTTGCGTGTTTATTTCTCTACATTCCGTGAATGATCGTCGCAAAAAAAAAGAAAAAAAGAGAAAAGAAAAAAATCACGGAAGACCGCACAGATAATCTGCAAAGCGGATAATCGGGAGTTTACTGTATTATTAAAATTTAAGCTGATAGATTAAGGTAATATTAAATGTTGAAATATAGTATGTGTCATCCTAATATGTATCTTAGAGATTCATTTTATATGAAAGAAGTGATTGAGATAACAATGACAGTAAATATATTATATAATATTGTCATAATTTGTGAGTTTATATTCTTAAACTTTAAACAAAGTTTCATAGATGTACTTTTCCCATTTGTTTTTTAAACAAACTTTTTTTACAATACAATCAGCATTTTTGCTTCAAATATTTTTTTTATTGGGTAAATTAATTAGAGGTTATGAATGGTATGTTTATTAGTACAACTTAGTGGAAAATTTTGAATGCAGTATATTGAAGCAAGGAAAATTAAATAGTCTGCAGTAGATGAAATGACATTTTTTCCATATTATACCTTTGTACAAAGTTTTAAAAAACTTAGCCCCCCCCCCTCCCTCAAATGGTGAAAAAAAATTTATAAAACAGAAAGATTTGAAACATTTCGTCCATGCATGATTAGAAAACTTGAAACATGTTAATAAATCACATGTTTACATAATTAAAATTAAAGCAAATTACAAAATTTATAACATTCTGAACTTTATTTTTGTGTTCCGAGTATTAAAAAGATTCAAACTACAATATAATTTATTTTTTTATCCATTCAATTACACTTCAGAAAAATTGAAATATATTGCTATACAAGTGAAATTTCGTAAAAACTGAAAAATCGCGATCTACCGATTTCTGTTGGAAATCATTAAGTTTTGCCTAGGCGGACATCAATATATTGATGTTCGCCTAAGTTATTAATTAACTATAGAAATTTTCTATCAGCAGTTAACATATTAAAAGAGAAACGAAATTGCTTACCACATGTGAAGATAGTTTATCCAAGATGGACGCCGGAAGTCGTTCCGCACAGAATGGTTGACCGACGAAAGACGCATAGTGTGCCCTCTAGGTCAATGGAAGCTCCAGAATACGTCATAAAGCATTTCAAATGGGGTACAATTGGAACACATTGCAAGATGGTCGTGAGTAAGACATCTGTAGACGTCGTGCTTAGGATATGACAGTTGTAGGATTTGCAGAAGCTTTATTGGCTGTCCGCTGGAAGTCTGTGGTTGTGTGGGACTATTTATGAGTGTCGAGAATTATAGAGCTATTTTTCATGAGCAATGCTAACTACTAATGTTAAATTTTATTTACTAATTTTTAGCAAATGCTATTTTTTTTTAATTTTCAATACATGTCAGTTTTAGTAATCCAAGATATTCAAGATCAGTGAGCTATATCCTGCATGAAATGATTGATTACTCCCTATTCCTTAACATTAATGCAAAGTTTACACTTAGAAGAAGCAAATCTCTTGTACATAAACCGATAAATATGAGATATCGGTCAACTTTGAAAATAAGTTCTTGAGAGTGCCCCTACAGCATGTCATTGTATTTTATGATACATTTTAATTAATTGAAATTTGAATTGGATCATGTCTGTCTAGCCTGTCTATAGTCTGTCTTGGATGCTTTCTAAACACGTTGGCAACTGGGGTCAAGTCTCGGTGGGTTGCCTTCGCCCTGCCTGGTAAATGGTTATGCCGGCCCTTGCTCTCCTGGCCGAGGTCTTTTTTGGTGTCTGATAACACCCCTTTTCTTCCCTCCCTTAGAAGTCAACATAAACCCCCAGGTGGAGGTAATCTGTCTTGGGTGCATGATAGGAATGGGGGGGGGGGACTGGCAAATGCAAGAGCCAGCCCCTACAAATGTACTCGTTTTTTCAAAATAGCTTGACAGAGCAATTAAAATGTCCAAATTTAGAATGTCTCATTTTTGTGGTATATTTTAATTATTTAGATTTATAATCTTATTGTGCTGACCCGTTCTGGACCACCATAGGAATGTACTCATTTTAGGAAAATAACTTGAAAACAGAAGCAGTTAGAAAATCCCAATTTGGTATATCTGTGTCTTTTGTGGTATATTTTAATTCTTTCGACTTGGGTGCATCAGGGTCGTTGTTTTCAAAGGTGTTTTTTCTCTTTTCCTAGGCAGTGGATATTGAATTTTTGATGACATGGCACAATCCGTTGTCTCTTCAGGAGCTTCATTTTCAAGGTGAAGATGTGATATCAACTTGGCGCTCTCAGCCAGTTACAGAAAAGACGTGGAGAGATACAGCACGACTGGCTTGGGAAATTTCACCTGCACTGGCTGTCTACCTCCCATGCAGGTCTCCTTCTCAGTTTCATTTTCATCAGGGTTAAGAACTTATTTTAAGCTGAAATGAAAATATTTTATTCCAAACTCAAATGTGTGCCGTAAAATGTGTGCCGATGCTTTGTCTACTAATGAAACAGTATTTGTCTAATTTAAGTTAATTCTTATACTATAGAATATAGTAAAAAAAATTATTGTTTTAACGAAATTTTTTGATTTTGATATTTTATTGCCAATATATGTATTAGTATCTCACAAGCACATTTTGACCGTTTTTAAAGTGATGCCTATTTGACTGAAGTCAATTTGTTGTGTACATGATATCTGTCACAAATATTAATGAATTTTCATGAAACTTTTTAACTGGCTTTGTTACTGAAAAATCTAGATCCAGATAGAATTTTTTTTTAATTTAAGTAAAAATTTTGAAATTTATTTGAAATTTTACATTTTCTTAACATAATCATGCATAAAAGGGGTTATTTATTGCTCAATGTTCATAAAACGTAATAGTTTCAATCATCGTAGTGGAAAGTAATCGCGATGTAATTTATGCGTTCATGAGTTCATTCCTCTCTCCCCCCACCCCACCCCTTAAAATGAAAGATAACGTGCTATAATTGTGATTATTTAGAGACCAATGATACAGACTTTTAAAAAAAAATTTCTTACAATATTTACAATAATAATAATAATGATAAGGTACTTAAAAATGGATTCTAGTGTGAAAAAGTCGATTTGAGACACAGTGCTGTTGTTACTAAGAATCATAGGCGCTGATTTTTCAAAATCTCAGGGGGGGGCACAATCCGATAAAGTTATACAAAAGTTTCACAAAGTCTATAATCCGGCCGTTCAAATAGTTGCTCAAGTCCTTTGGATGAGTCGAACAGCCTGGGTTTTCAACAAAGCCTATAAAGATATAACAACTTACAAGACCTATTTGAAAAAAGCAAGCATATCTCAGTTAGATGACTAGAATTGTTTCGAGAGCATTATAAGCTCTACTTGAAGGCAAAAGAACAGTATGCGCCCTTAACAACCGCCAAGAACGAACTGCCCAACGAACGGCAGTAGTGGTTAAGAGCGCATACTGTTATTTTGAATAATGCCATCAAAGCAACTGTAGTCACCTAACTGACATATATATGCCTTCCTCAAGGAAGTTTTGTAAGTTATTGTCTTACAAGCAGCAGTTTCGGAGTGGGATAACCGAGTGGTTAAGTCACGGGGACTGTACTCTGAGGACCCGAGTTCGATTTCTGTCTTTGTCTAAACTGTCCCCGTGTACGAGCACATTAAATTTGTGAGTTTGAAAGTCCTTCCAAGCATTTGGTAACAAGGGAAAGAGGGTCAGTCCCTGTGGATGTCCCCCCACTGGGCTCCAGTCTAAATTAGATGGCACTGTCCCGTAGGTCTAAACTTATATCTTGCACTTTCGGGTAGGTCGGATGGGCTGGGTCGAAAGAACGAAATCATCAAATTTATTTATTGTACGATAAATGTTTTTAAGGCATGCTCCACTCTAGTTTACCACTTATAAAACTTGGACTCCTGAACTCACTCCCTTTTTGACGTACCAGATGACATTGTCTACGCATTGCATTTTCTCCCTTGAGGAGCAATTAGGGGTTGAAAGTGTAGGGGGGGGGGAGCTACTAGTGCCTTCTAGAGTTGTCACCGATAGAGGTAACGCTTGTAGTCCCCCTAGCAAGAATCTATCACATTATACTCTTTAGCATATTGTTGATTACTCGCGCCAGACCCAGGTATAGTCGGTGGGATCTCTACAGATTTCCCTATGGGTCGGGTCCATTGCATTTAATAATTTCCTTAATGTTCATGATGGGCCTAAAGGGGCGATCATGCACCGTTTTTCCTGGGCCAATCTCGGAGCTAGTATCCAGGCCTGCCCCACACCCGCTGAGGATAAAATATGATAAATTTGCAAAACAATAAAATCAAAAACAGTTGTTATGTTATGTAACGAAATCTTAAGATTTCGTCACATATAAAGTTGGATGTCCATGTCATCATGTGAGCAAGATATATAAAAACAAGTTTCATTAAGAAAACATAAAAGTGTAAATGAAAGGCACTAGCGGCACTTTGCCAAATTGGGATTTTTCCATCAAATAACACTTAACTGTATATAACAATTTCTGAAAAAATCCTATTTCTGTTAAAATTATAGCATTGTCATGTTTCACCAATCCCTTTAAATGAAAGATCCAATATAATTATATTATTTAATTAAAAAATATGCCTATCAGTACAATTTCATAGAATACAATGCACAGAGCCATTAAAACATATATATACTTACCAGTGTTGCGCTTAAATCAAAATCTACCTCTCTTATATAATATGCAGGTTTTTCAGCAGTTTGGGGATTTCTCACGCAAAAAAAGAAAAAAAAGAATTGCTGTTTTAATTTACATTTACCCATGAGAAATAAGTATGTTTATATTTAATTACAAATTGAAATATAACCTTTATGAATAGTACAGATATATTGCGTTCTTTTTTCATCACACACCAAAATGAAGCCTTTATTAAAAGAACCAAAACATCACACTGCCTTCATCACCACAAACATCACATTGCTTTCACCACCACAAACATCACTCATCTGAGACCAACCACACCAGTTGAACATATGCAAAGTCCTCCTACAAAACGTAACCATTTTTCCACAAGGTTCCTACGAATCCATTATTTTCCATTTTCTCATAATTTATAATTCTAGCTTTATGGTCTCAAATGACTTGGGGCTGTTGGCTGCTAAACGTCTGGCGATCACCAGGGATATAGATACCCGCAGGGTTTGCAGCTTCAAACGGAATGGATGCCACCTGTAACGACGGTACTGCACTGGTATATAGAATCGAGGAATAATTACAGATAAGATCTCTTTAGGTAGACCAAATAAGTCATCTCTACTTCTTGGTTATCATTTATAGTTATTACTGGAGGGAGACAGCTATTTTTTAGAAATGCCAATCCCATGGCTGTAAATATTCTGTTTCTCTTTGAATTAGGTGGTCAGTCGAAAAAGTTCTGGTAACCAGGTGTTTTTGTCATTAGCGAAAACATGTTTCCTGGGAATAGAGAGAAGCTTGGTTTGTGAGCGAAATAGTTTACGGCTCTATGATAAGGAAGATGTGAACAAGACTGAACTGAAATGTGACATTTACGTTGATAGGATAGTCTTTCAATTATTTTTATGTTTAAAAAAAATTCATTTTCTCGTGTTTAGTAAAATATGAAAGAAAAAAAATCTTGAAATTTCCCAGAGGGGGCTTTGCCCCCTCTGGAAAAGTTCAGAGGGGGCTCGTGCCCCTGTGCCCTCCCGGAGTCGGCGCCTATGCTAAGAATGACATAGATTCATGAATTATCATTTGAGTTATGAACATATCTAATGGATAAATAAATAAGTTGGTATGACGTCTGATTTCAATAGCAAAAAGATCAAGCACCCAACTGTAATAGAAGGTTTTTATTACACTTCTTATAAGACGTACAAAAATGATAAAAGCCAGAGCGCTTTCGAACATAAATACGCTCTATATCAGTTGGAAATTAAAGTAATCGTTCATATATAGACCAGAAAATATGACAAATTTGCATAAATACAATTATAAATGAACTTTCGATTATCAAAGGAAACTTACAAAAAAAACATAAAATATTTTTAACAGATTAAAAAACAAGTATATCTCAGGAAAAGTACAATTAAAGATACTTATTACAGGAATGCAAATTCAAAAAGGACAGTCAGGCCCAAATCCCCAAGAAGATGACGTCAAAGATAACTATAAAGAGACTTGAATTGCATGGAGTCTAGAATGAGTTGCCGAGCATAACTTAAAATTTGAATGGGCTCAAAATTACAAATCGACGCACGGTAGATATAAATAAAAAGGGATTCAAAAAGGAAAATATTACGGGGGTTATTACAACTCATTAAAAGGAAAGTTTTTTCAAAAATAGGCAGAAAATTATCTTTAACAACATAATGAGCAAGGGTTGTAGAAAGTTTACCACCTTTGACATCCCGAGCGTGTTCTGCTAAACGGATGCCAACATTGCGTTTGGTACTGCCAATATAAAATTTATAGTTACCATTGGTGGACAACAGAGGAACCATATACACCTCAGCAAAGCTTTTAAAGTCATCCATATCCCCAAGTTTATCAAATCAAACATTCTTTATTTAACCATGTTCATGTGCAGCTGGCCCATGCCCCCTAAATGACCATTCATTCCTTAAATGCATTTCAGAAACTTTTAATAGTAATACACATATACACACTCTAGTAAATGCTTTAATTTCAAGAAATTCTGTAAACTGTGGTTATGTTAATGTTACTAATATATCCTCTAGAATCGTGGGTGTATATGCAGGATATGAGAACGAGTCTAAGTTTCTAGATAACTTACGTTTATTCACAAGCACAGAGTAAACAGGAACAATATACAATCCAACAGCATTTAAATGCTCCACTCATTTCACAGAATAAGCGATAATATTCTCAAAATGTTGATGAAAGTAATTTCACAAAACAGCAGCTACTATTCTCAAAACATGGACAACAACCACAGTCTAATGTAGCTCGTGTCACGTCAACTGCACTGTCCGACTCAATGATGACTCTTATTTATAGTCTCTCCATAGAAGTTTCTGAAAATCTCTATCTCAAAGAATAATCGTTCTATCGTGATGCTTCTGGAAGATTCAGGAAGTCGTCAAATCTGGAAACCCTGCTCCGAAGTTTAAAATTCTGGCAACCATAGAGGGGTGTCATGGGAAAGAATGCTCATACCACTGTCTTTTGGAGAAAATGCCCCAATAGAACCAGTTGGTCTGTGAAAAACCCCGAAAGACAGGACAGGAGATGCCAGTCAGGGAATGTTACACGTTCGCAACATTAATCTCTCTTTCATTTTATTTATCAGAATTGTTTCATAATTGAGCTTTCTTAATCATGTTTTTCTCATATTTCTGCCTCATTGAGAAATTATTGAGAAATTGGCCTCATTTAAATACCCATTAAAAGTAACAATCAATGTGATTTCTAGACACAATTTTTATCACTTATGGTTTGTTAAGAATGTGTAGTGTTTTTCAAACAGTACAGTTAATATTTTGTTTTAAGTTTTATTTGGGTGCTTTGTTGAAGATGATTCTGATTCACTTTACCAGATTTAACAATTCTGAAGCTCTGTCTGAAGAAGTAGCACGGTTGGTTCAGCTAAATCCTGCAACGGTTTGTTACATACCAGAAGCGTTACAGTACCTCACCACATCCGAGAGCATCATTAACGATTCTTCTGAGGTAAGAGTCTAATCAATGACTTTTCTAATCAATGATGTTTCTGTATGTGCATAGACTGTGCTTAAAAATATGTAGACCTAAGATTAAACATTGTAAATGATAGCCTTATAAATTAAAAGAAATTATATATTTATTGAACTATTTTCTATTCATTTTTGTGAGCCATTCTTTTTAGAAAATGGAAAATTTAGAAAATGGATATATATTAAATGTCAAAAATTAAGAAATGATTTGCGATAAAATCGAAGCAATAAAACAATCAATATCTGTCTCATAGGAATTTTATTTACTTTTGTAGTAATTATAGCTTCCAACTCTACCCAGGAGATTACTGATTGGGTACTTTCTCTATGGTTTTTACTATTTTTTAAAGTTCCTAAATTTGGCACAAAAATCAAATGTCGTTTGTTCTAAAACTACAGTTCTATTTTGTTCTAGGTTTTTTTTTTGCATTTTTACTTTCTAAATACAAAATTCCACAGTGATATGGGATCGAGTTATTGTATCCATACTTCACAGATGAACATCAAAATGAATGGGATAGTTTTTACGGGATAGTAGCTTCAATGGGATAGTTTTTACTACAAGCAATTTTTTATGTGAATTTTTCTAGATCAATATTTAGTTGTTTAATTAAAAGACAGTGATTTAATGTATTTTGGATTCGAAATTTGGTACCATAAAGCAAAAAATTTTTAAGTGCTATATTTTGAACAATGTTGAGATCACCAGTAATTATATGTTTATGATTGCAGTCTATATATTTAGAATAATTTGGTTGGTTACAGACACATAGTAAATTGGGAGAGGAATTTTGATTTATAAGAGATTTAGATATATCATTGTAATTGAAAATTTGCCTACCTAAAGGGGTATTATATTTAAATGTTTTGAAAATTTAAGTATTAGGAATAGGAAAACAGTGTTTATACTGCTGAAATAAATAATTAAAATTTATATTATTTTAAAAATTAATTACACAATAAGTATTATACGTTTTATTTTTATGATAATTAGAGGTTAGAAAAGGGTTGAATGGAGGTTTATAAAATAAGCTCTTGTTATAATAAGATCATATAAAAGGTGTGAAAAATGCTCATCATGATTAAATGACTTTAAGAAAATATTATGTACTTGATTTAATATTTGTTTTTTGATATTGAATACCCACGTTTTTAAAGTATTTATGTTACATGAAGATTTAAAGTTTTTTCTTAGCTCAGTAATTTTTTTTTTTTTATGTTCAGATTTTGACACATTTTATTGTTATAATTTCCTCGCTTAGATCTTTTTGATGAGGCACTAAACGAGTTATAATTTAGGATGTTAAAGATAGAGAAATCATAATTTGGATTTTTATAGGTAGTTTTTACTACATTTTTATTATTATACATTTGATTTAATCCATATGGAAAAATAGTTTTATGCTGTTTGATTAGTGAATTTTCAAAATATAATCTATCAGCCGTATTCTTTATAATATCAAGAATCAAAATTGAAATATTATCAGTACCATGATGGTCAAAGTAGGCATATTCAAAATTATTACCAGTGTGATGATATGCAAGAGGAGGAAGTTGTGAATTGAGTGATGCTCGAGAACTAAATTTCTTAATATGGTTTCGATGAACATTAAAACAAAGGTGAAGTGGGGTGCTTGTTTGTCCAATATATGAGATATTACAAGATATACAAGTTAATTTATAAATGCAGTACACTTTACAAAAAGTTAAATATTTAGGGTTATTATTATTAATCTGAGAGGGTAAAGCTAACTGACAGGTCTTACAACGTTTATCCCGGCAAGAACGAAAATACATGAGTTTTGGTAAAAAGTGGTGGCTTGACATCAAAGAGTGGCTACAATACAAGAAAGAGAAATAATTGGTTGCTGGATATCGATCCCCTATATCCCAATTTATATAGGTTACCGGGCACTAATGTATTAACAATTACACTATTTTTCCAGGTGCTAACAAAAAATAATAAAACTAATTATAGTAGAAAGGCTTTCTGGAAATCTTTTTCGGTAAGCATATCAAGCACCACCTGCGATTCTGTTTGAATTTCTTCAATGGTATCAAAATGTCGGTCTTTTAGTTTAAATTTCATTTTTGAGAATAAAAAGAAGTCGCAGGGGGTTAAGTCTGGTGAATAAGGTGGGTGGGGGATGACAGTCATCGAATTCTTGGTCAAAAACTGTTGTGTGTTGAATGAACGGTGGGCAGACGTGTTATCGTGATGAAGGATCCAGTGTTTTGCTTGCCACAATTCTGGCCGTTTCCTTCTGACATCTTCCCGTAGGCATCTCAGAACATCACAGTAGAACTGTGAATTGACAGTGTGACCTACCGGCATAAATTCTTTATGCACAATTCCCTTAATATCAAAACACACAATCAACATGCTCTTCACATTGCTTCTCACTTGTCTGCATTTTTTTGGCCTTGGTGAACTTGGGCTTTTTCATTGTGAAGATTGTTGCTTAGTTTCGGGATTATACCTATATTTAAATCCAACTCTCATCACCAGTAATTACTCTGAACAAGATGGTTTCATCATCCAAAATGAGATCCCGAAGCTCCGCTCAAATAT
This sequence comes from Amaurobius ferox, assembly GCA_951213105.1. Classification (NCBI taxonomy): domain Eukaryota; kingdom Metazoa; phylum Arthropoda; class Arachnida; order Araneae; family Amaurobiidae; genus Amaurobius; species Amaurobius ferox. The sequence continues at coordinate 2,799,311 of OX578151.1, read as the reverse complement.
CAATTCGGTGTTGCTTTTGATCCATTGTCAACAGCCTGGGAACAAATTTGGTGGTGATGCAATGCATTCCCAATTCTTCAGTGAGAATTTGATGACATGTTCCATATCCAATTCTAACTTTATCACAGAGATCTGGAATGGTCTGATGTGATCTTCATGAATGAACTATCGAATTTTGTTGATGTTTTCCAGTGTTGTGCTTGTCGAAGGTCTTCCTGTGTGTTTGTCATCATCAACTGTTGTTCGACCAACTTTAAAACGCTTATGCTATTTGAAAATTTGGGTTCGATTCAGTGATTGTTCACCAAATACTTGTTGAATCATTTCCACAGTTTCTGTTGCACTTTTAACAAGATTCACACAAAATTTAATGCAAACACACTGTTCTGTTTTTCATCCATCATAAAAATCGGAATGCAGTGTAAACAACTTCACACAAAATGACATCTATACTAGCGAGAACTGCTTCATTCACAATGAAATTTCGCACACTAGCTCACAAAACAAGTACCTACTGCCATCTATCGGTGCTCTTTGAAACTATTTAACGTTTTGGTTATACAGTGCCAATCCGGGAAATTTTGGATGGCACCTTATATATATATATTAAAATAACAAATACTAAAGTGCAGGAGTGTGAATCAGTAACCACAGTATCAAACCGCGAGCAATATAAAAGCGTGTAGTGAATAGCAAAAAGCAACGAGGAAGGGCCGGAAAAGTAGAGCACGGAGAGGCCAGGACAAGGAAAATATATTAAAGAATAGTATATCTGCCAGAAACGTCTTCAGGGGCACATTCTAGAAAGACATACTAAAATCCGTTGTTTCTATGATTGCATAAAAACATGTGGTTAAAATATTATGCAATCTGTGCCCAATAACGGAATAACGAGAATAACAGAAAGAAACCAAATAGGATAAAATTCAATTATAAAACATAAAATGCCACATAAACATGAAATATAAAATACCACATAGACATGAACATGAAAAATATAGCGCACAAATATACGAACTTGCAAAAAAGAGCAACTCACATGTCGAAAGGTCGCCACCGTGAATAATCTTCAAATGAGTCCACCACATGCTACAGTCTGAACGCTCACCTCGCTTAATACCACGTGGGAATAATCCAGACCAGAGGAAGTGGAAGTAGCAGTACATACTTTCGGAGAGATAAACCCAAGAGTTTAGAAACTGACCGAGATGTGACCACGATTATCGAAAACTTTGAAAGAATGGATAACACTGTTTTTTGGAGCCGTAGCCTGTTTTTTGTTTTATTTGCTTTTTAGATATCCACCTTAACGGTTTTATGAGTGTTTTAAACTTTTTTCTTTACCCGCCGAGGCGGTGTTTTTTAAAAAAAATTTTTACGTTTTTAGTGTAATCGAAATGACTGTTTTTTAATATTTTTACATTTTTATTTTTGTCCGCCGGGGCGGTGTTTATTTTATGGTGTTTCCACGACTTTAGAATACTGTACTTATACTGCGATCTACAAATAAGGTGGGAAAATTGTACATATAGCAAAGATTTTTGAGACGATTAATGTGTGAGAGTGTACACTTATTACTATCCAGGCGTTTAATGCGGAGCAAATAGCTAATGATTAGATTTCTAAAAACTTGGTTGCTAAGGCAAGAAGAAAAATGAGGGAAGAATTTTACATTAAATTTAAATTGATGTCTCTTATCATAAATAGTAGTATTGAAAGAGTTACAATGTATATCAATGGTGATGTCAAGATAATTTACAGATTTGGAAGGGTGGGATTCATTCGGTATTAATTCAAGATTGGATGGATATATATTAAGTGTGGGTAAAGAATCGTGTGCAGTATGAAAACAAAGAAAAACATCATCAATGTATCGAAAAATAGAAATGTTACGAGTGAATGAACAGAGTGAATTTTCTTTCGTAGAAGTAAAGATAAATATTGGCGAGCATGGAGTATTTTATATATTATATATATATATATATATATATATAATATATTTTATATATTATATATATATATATATATATAATATATAAAATATTAAGGATACAAAAGAATTAAGAGAAAGAAGGCAGTGTAAGCTGCTTACATAATGGCGGTAAGGGGTAGTGACCTTACACCCCAGTTAACAACGTGCACGTCCTTGATGCCGTGTCATTGCACTCTTGGACGCCAGCACCAACTGTTGTCGACCTTCGGAGTGACAATCAAAATTATCACAAGACCATTATAAATGGAGTAGTAAAATAAACTGAAGTATCCGTAGATGGAATGAAATCACTGAGTTGTCACCAGTTTAAATACTTCCTCAAAATCTAAATACATCGCTCAAAGCAATGTTGCCATTATTTTCAAAATTCCCAATGTAAGACTTATAAAAAGATTTCAAAAGGAATTTAAAAAGGATTTTAAAAAGTTTTCAAAAAAGAACACAATAGTGATCCATAATTATAATTTTTTCCGAAGAAATTAATTATATAACTTCTCATATAAGGTATTGGGTATTTTTGTTTAAAAGCTTCCTTTATAAAAGTTTGATCGGTTTTCAGTCTGATGACGTCACTGTTAACAATACGTTTCGTTCTGGTTAATCCTCCAATGAAAACATTTCTGAATATATTCCTGTGCAAATTAGCATTCCAGTTTATTATTCCTGTAATAGGTATTTTATAGGTTTTTCTTTTGGCATAAATGCTAATTAAAAGATTGTGATCACTGAAATCTATACTCAGATCCAAAAAGCATACCATTGTGATTACCAATAGGATTAAAGCCTTATACCTAAAAGCCGGAATCAAGTATACAGGAAGTGTAAAGTACCCGTATCTAATAAATATACCTAAACTACATAAACCCCCTATACGATTCAGACCTGAAACAGTGGGTTTTAATACATACCTTACCAAAGCAAATACTATACTCCTTAACATCCTGAAACCTATTATGAAGAAAATTAATAATAGAGGATCCTACATCATTAAGAACAGTAATGAGGTCATTGATATCTTAAGGAGTCACCCAGCAAGATTATACTTTAAGACTTATGATTTTCAAGAATTATTTAATACCATTGATCTTAGGGATCTATATAAAATTTTGAACAAAATATATGAAGAATTTGCAATGAATAACATTATCGAAATCAACCAATACAGATCTTTAATCAAGATTGTTATAAATGAAAACTATCTTTTTAACGGTTTGTCATTCTATCAAAAAATGAAAGGCATCCCCATGGGAGGGGGATGCTCATCTATATTAGCAGATATTTATCTTAATCATTAGTCATGAAATATTATATCTCCGTTACGTCGATGATTTGATCATTGGTTACGAAGACGAACACTTTCAAATAGATTTCAATTTCTATCTTGCTAATTTAACCCTGGAAGAAAATCCAAGTGATAATAAAAATGTGGTATGCTTTTTGGATCTGAGTATAGATTTCAGTGATCACAATCTTTTAATTAGCATTTATGACAAACGAAAAACCTATAAAATACCTATTACAGGAATAATACTGTTATGCCGAGATTTGACAGTTCTAAATTTAATTAATAGTTCAAAATTTGAAATAGCTTAAAATTCGTTATTTTTCCCCTTTCCTTTCAAAATTCTAAATTTATTTGTTGTTTTTAATATTTCGGCGATTTATTTCCCCTCTTAACGTAATTTGTTATCTTTTTAATGTTTTTATTATTCAAAATTGTGCGCAATGTGCCTTTAAACGTTAAATAATCTTTTGTTAATTCTCATAATCTTCGTTTTCAGCTGTTAACTTAACTTCACTTCATTCATGTGTCTGCATAAAAAAGGCACTTTTTAAGACGAAATTTGGCTTTCGCCCGCTTATCAGTTAAAACACCTGCAAGTAGGGTGCTAGTAGGGTTGCCTCACGACATCCGGTGACCATGCGTCACCGTGTGGGTTCGTGGTTGCCGCATTGGGAGAAGTGATCTTTTTTTGATTCTTGGCATAACAGCGTTTTATTTCCGCAGTGTATGTGTCGGCGGCTATTGCTGTGTTAGCTGAGCGACTTGACTAGAAAAAATTTGAAAGTCATTTGCAGATTTAGCAGTGTTGGTCATATCCCTATCCGAAGTGCTGGTAGAAAATTTTTGTAGCAGATGATACGCAGTAGTGATGTGTTTTCTCAAGAAAGCAAGCTCGTTAAACACAAACACAATTTATTTGTTGTGAGATCCATTGCATCAGATGAAGTTACAAAATAAAACACTGTAACATTCGTTGCAAAGCAAAACTATATACAATGAGCTAGCAAGCTCATGAAAAGGTTTTAAACAGTCTATGACTAGGCACACACTCTCAGTTATTATAACATCGGTAAGTAGAAAAAACAGCTACTGTACCACTCATGTCGTGCACGTTAATGAAGCCACCATCATCAGGTCACACGTCATGGCTTTAGAAGTTAGACTACTCTCTACCGATCAAGGTCTGCCTTCCATACAAGGTCTTTCACCGTCGATCACCGTCTGATCGATCTGACTATACGTCGAGTCTTAAGTCTGCATAACTACAAGATCTTAAACTCTGAAAAGTCTCCCACGTCTACTACATGGTCAGTCAGGGTCTGTAAAGTCTCTGAATAACTGAGAATGTGTCCTATCATATATACACTGTGATGGGTACGCTCCGGAACACAACCGTTGACGGCAGCGCCCTCACTATATGCAAATCAGAATGCGCGCGCGGCGAGATGGCGATTTGCATGAATGGCATGTTCTGTTCCCGTCACGAGTCGTTCACGAGAACGGTAGAACCATTCTAAAAATGTAAACACGTTCTCGCGATAACGAGAATCGCGACGAAAACAGAACCAAGTTTCCAACAATCGGCCCCCTCATGCAAAACCCCAAATCTCGGCGCACGTGCTATCAATCAATGAAATTAGAAATTTAAGTATAACCATTTAAATTTAACATTTAAGATTAAAAAAAATTTTACTATAAATATCAAATTCAAGTTGTGTAGAAAATTTTATGTATAATTATTAAATTTAACATTTAAGATTAAAAAAATTTTCACTTTAAATATCAAATTCAATTATGTAGAAAATTTTATGTATAATTATTAAATTTAACATTTAAGATTAAAAAAAATTTCACTTTAAATATCAAATTCAATTTGTAGAAAATTTCATGTATAACTATTAAATTTAACATTTAAGATTAAAAAATTTCACTATAAATATCAAATTCAATTATGTAGAAAATTTTATGTATAATTATTAAATTTAACATTTAAGATTAAAAATTTCACTATAAATATCAAATTCAATTATGTCTGTTCATTATCTCTGTCCAAGACCAGTATACATAATTAATACTAATAGCAATGACACAGATAATGAAAGATTTTTTTTTTTTCCTTTCTGTGTTGTATTCAAATTTAAATAAGTGGTTTGTCATCAATGAATCATAGCCAAGTGTATGATAACAAGGAGTAAACACACAAAATAATACACATAAGCATAACTGTCTTATGCAGGAATTGAAAACATGGATATATATATACATTCAGTGTAATGTGAAAAATTTTAGAAAGTTCATTGTAAACAATACACATATATATACTCTAGATACAATTATCTGCATCACAGAGGGAGGAGTAAAATATACGATATCCTAACCATATTTTGTAAAAGAAAGAAAAAAAAATTTAGAAGTTACAAATTTAATCATTTTTGTTTTTGAAAATTTGATTACAAAAGTTTAATGCTCTATCTTTGGTCATTGGTTTTGTAAAGTAATCTGCTACATTTTCCTTGGTATTTACAAAGATGATTTTAAAAGATTCATTCTCAACTAAATTCCTCAGGAAATGGTACTTTATATCAATATGTTTGGTTCGGTTATTCTCTATTGGGGAATTTGAAAAATTAATTGCAGCTTGGTTATCACAGTAGATTATGCTATTATTTCTGTTAAATTTTAACCCTAGCTTCATACATTCCTCAATGATATTTTGTAGCCAAATAACTTCTTTCGCAGCTTCTGTCAATGAAACATATTCCGCTTCCATCGTTGACAGACTAACACACTTGTGTTTAAATGTACGCCAAGAAACGGGTACTCTATCTATAAGAAATAACATACCCCCGAGTGACACCCTGTCATCCCTATTGGCGGCAAAATCCGAATCCGAGTAGCAATTTAAATTTAAGTTACCAATGCCTGATAAGTTTAACATGTAATTCTTTGTTTTCTCAAGATATCCTAAAAGTTTAAGTAATGCGTCCCAATGTTTCATGCCAGGATTCTCTTGGAATTGAGACAGAATATTTACAGCGTAACATATATCTGGTCTAGTTCTACTTGACAAAAAGGCTAAACATCCTATCAAACTTCTGTATGGGATATTTTGCATTTGTTTTAATTCTCCATCATTCATTGGGCAATCATTTTTACTCAACGTGATTCCTTTTGTAATAGGGAGTGAAGAAATAGGATATTTGAATTCTTTAAACATTTGGCAAATTTTATCAATATACTGCCTTTGATGTATAAAAATTTTGTTATTGATTTCTGTAAATTCCACACCTAACAGTTTTTGGACCTTCCCTAGAGTTTTGATATCAAATTCTTCCTTTAGTAAAGAAACTGCATGATCAATATCACCTTGATGTTTTGAAAATAAAACTATGTCATCCACATATACCAACATTAATACTTTGTTCTGGTAAAAATATGCACAATTGCACCATTTGAGTTTGAAGAAATTTAATTTTCTCAAAGTGGTGTCAAGCTCATTATACCACTCTCTGCCGCTCTGATGTAAGCCATATATTGCTTTTTTCAGCAAACAGACATGATTTTGTTGGTTCGGATCGACATATCCAGGTGGTTGTTTCATAAACACTTTGGCATTCAATTTAGCATAAAGGTATGCTGACTTGATGTCTAATTGAAAATGCTTCCAGTTAAGCAAACATACAAAAATTGCAAAAAAAGCTCTTATTAAGCAAAAATTTATAACGGGGCTAAATACTTCGTCATACGAATCCCCCTTCTCTTGTGAATATCCCTGAGCCACTAATCGAGCTTTGAATCTCTTTACTATTCCATTTTCATCCCTTTTGATGGTGTATACCCATCTGGATCCGATTATCTTTTGTGAGGTGGGTGTAGGCACCAAGTCCCAAACACCTCTCTCTTGCATTATTGCTATTTCATTATTCATGGCTTCTTGCCATTCTTGCGAGTGCGGAGATTCAATTGCCGATTTATAGTTTTTGGGAACTATTATCTCTATGTTGCTTGCCTCTGGCCTGGATTTGATATCCCTCTTTTCTCTGAAGTTAAACAAATTTTGGTCATAATGTATGTTAGCCTTAGCACAGAATTTTTTAACATCATTATGACTTCTCAGCCTATGTTTATCACCCCTCACTGAGTAGTAAACATCAGTTCGAGTTCCATCAGGCCTGGGTACAGCTTTCCTTTCCCAATCTATGTTTGAACAGGGGGTCAGATCGGAATCAGCAGGAGAGTCCTCTTCCTCACTAGTATGACTAGTGTCATGGCTCTCACCTGCTTCTTCCTCTGACTCACTATCCAAACATCCCGATCCTGAATCTGATGTTCGAGTAAAACCCGATTTCTTTTGGGTGAAGTTTCTAGGTCGAATGGGGTCCAGGACGCCTTCCGCTGCTTCCATCTCCTCAAAACGGACATTGCTTATTTCTAATATTTTTCCTTCTTTCACAAGAAGAATTCTATAGCCCCTGGTATTTTCCGCATATCCTACCATAACTCCCAGTTGAGCTCTTAGGTCTAGCTTCTTCCTAAGCTGTTTTGCTATACCAGCATAAGCCTTACATCCAAAAACTCTGAGATGGGATACAGCAGGCTTCTTCCCATAGTACAATTCGTGTGGAGTTTTAACTTTAAATTTATGGCAAATCCTGTTCTTTGTATAAGTAAAACATAGGATTGCCTCTGCCCACATTTTGTCACCAACTTTGCTTTGATTAAGCATTGCCTTGACACAATCTAACGCTGTCAGGTTGAATCTTTCAGATACCCCGTTTTGTTCGGGTGTATAAGTGTTAGATCGTTCATGCTTAATCCCTAACTTTTTCAAAAAAGCTTTAAATTGACCGTGACAAAATTCCATGCCGTTATCAGTACGGATGCACAAAATCTTTTTGCCTAATTGTCTCTCCTGACAAGCTTGAAAATCCTGAAAAACTTTGAACACATCTGATTTTTGTTTTAAAATAAAAACAAACACCTTGCGGCTAAAATCGTCTGTAATAGTCAAGAAGTATTTGTTTCCCCCCAATGAAGCTACAGGCATTGGACCACAAACGTCCATGTGCAGTAATTGCAAAGGTTCTGTAGATCTAATCCTGCCTATTGGTTTGTACGAAACTCTTTTAGATTTTGCAAGTTTGCAATGAATGCAATTTACTTTTGCATATTTTAATTTTGGGAGTCCGTTTGCCGCGGAAACTTTACTTGTTTGGTGCAAGTAGTCTGAGTTAATATGGCCATATCTTCTATGCCATAATTCAGTTTTGTTCAGAATTTCAACTGTTGAACCACTAATTTTATTTGACTTTGATTTTAAATCAGATTTGTTTTTCCTTTTATTCAAGTTAGGCTTAATTTTGTTTTGACTTTGACTATTTGTTGCAGGGGTTTTTCTAACCTGTTTAGAATTTTTGTCCCTATCCTGATCTCCTTTACGGCCCTCAACACTACTATTTAAACTTTTAGTTGAGTACTGTGGTTTTAAGAAATACAATCCTTCTTTACGTTTAGCGTAAAAGAAATTTTCTCCCTCAGGAGTCTTAAACCATAGAATACCTTTGGCTGCACTAAAAGAATAGCCCTGCTCTTCTAATACAGATGCGGCCAACAAGTTACGCCGTAATTTTGGTGAATACATAACATTTTGTAGCACAATATTATTTGTATGATCTTTAAATTTAACATACATGTTCACCGTTCCAATAGCCTCAACTGGGCTTTCCATATCACCCACTGCTAGCGACATAGATGTATCCTTACATTTATCAAATTTTGAAAACATTTTAACATCATTACAAAAGTGTCGCGTAGCAGCGGTGTCAATCACCCAGCTGAGCCTATTGTCAGGATTATCAACAATATTAGCTTCTACATTTATATTTGAAAATACTTCAATAATACTAGAGCTAGTCATCTTTTTCAATTTTGGGCATTGTGCCTTTACATGACCATTTTTATTACACATAAAACATGGTCCTATGACCTTAATAGACTTTTTAACTTTGGTGACATTTTTACATTTAGCGTTAACATTTGAAAAATATACAGATGAATTGGAACTTACATTATTATTGTCATGATCCTTCCTCAACTGTCTAATCCTGCCCTCTTCTAGAGACAGTTCTTTCTGAATCTTATCCAGTTTAAAATCCTTATCGCTCCAGCGATAAATGATTTGGATGATACTCTGGTACTGGGCTGGGAGATACCGGATGGCTTGGAATGCCACGTACACATCCTCCACGGGGTGATTCACGTTCTTGAGCTTGGTGACAGCTTTCCTTATCCTCGTACAGAATATGTCGATGGGCTCCTCGATTTCCGGGCGTAGACTGAAAAACTCGTCCAACAGATGAACTAGATTGGCGCGCGTTGGGGCCTCAAAATGCGCCTCCAACTTCTCCCACGCATCCGCCGGGCTGTCGTCGATGTCGAGCAGTTCTCTGTACTCCGCCGAGATATTTCGAAACAGGATGGAAAGTGCGCGGTCGCTACTGCGCATGTACTCCTCTCGCTCGCGGCGTGACGTAGATTCGTCGACTGGTAATGCAGTACGGTTGATGTGGCCGTAACATCCTTCTCCTTTCAGGATAAATGAAATTTCATTACGCCAGGTGACGTAATTGTCCCTGTTTAACGCTTCTATGCCGTTGCTCACCTCCATAGTCTTTAACTGTGACTAGAGTGCGTTGTTTACCTTTCTGCTTGATGCAAATGGCGCCGGTCGCGGCCCCCGTCGATGGAATTCACAACTCTTCACTGCTGCTTTATCACGGATAAAAGTTATGGCCTTGACATACTACGGCCCATAACCAAATGTCGGCTGCTATTTGCTGTGTTAGCTGAGCGACTTGACTAGAAAAAATTTGAAAGTCATTTGCAGATTTAGCAGTGTTGGTCATATCCCTATCCGAAGTGCTGGTAGAAAATTTTTGTAGCAGATGATACGCAGTAGTGATGTGTTTTCTCAAGAAAGCAAGCTCGTTAAACACAAACACAATTTATTTGTTGTGAGATCCATTGCATCAGATGAAGTTACAAAATAAAACACTGTAACATTCGTTGCAAAGCAAAACTATATACAATGAGCTAGCAAGCTCATGAAAAGGTTTTAAACAGTCTATGACTAGGCACACACTCTCAGTTATTATAACATCGGTAAGTAGAAAAAACAGCTACTGTACCACTCATGTCGTGCACGTTAATGAAGCCACCATCATCAGGTCACACGTCATGGCTTTAGAAGTTAGACTACTCTCTACCGATCAAGGTCTGCCTTCCATACAAGGTCTTTCACCGTCGATCACCGTCTGATCGATCTGACTATACGTCGAGTCTTAAGTCTGCATAACTACAAGATCTTAAACTCTGAAAAGTCTCCCACGTCTACTACATGGTCAGTCAGGGTCTGTAAAGTCTCTGAATAACTGAGAATGTGTCCTATCATATATACACTGTGATGGGTACGCTCCGGAACACAACCGTTGACGGCAGCGCCCTCACTATATGCAAATCAGAATGCGCGCGCGGCGAGATGGCGATTTGCATGAATGGCATGTTCTGTTCCCGTCACGAGTCGTTCACGAGAACGGTAGAACCATTCTAAAAATGTAAACACGTTCTCGCGATAACGAGAATCGCGACGAAAACAGAACCAAGTTTCCAACAGTATGCGTGGGCGCTCGGCGCGAAGCGCAGAGTTTCGCTCGCCAAGTTTTGCGTCTCCTGGGAGACAGGCGTGTTGCCTGGCGGGGGATTCGATTCCTGACCAGCACTGTTAGAGGTGGTGTTTTGATCGCCGCGAAAGATACGTGGAACGGGGCCCCAATGCAAGGGCGCCGTATCCCGCGGTAGTCTCAAATGTTTTGCTTCATTATTAAAAATCTTGCACCAGGGCTATTGCACAGGTTCAGCTGTCTTTACCGGAGATTCCTTTAGATGTGGAAGACCAATGCCAAGTTGCAGAAATCGGCTAGTGATTCATCGTAAGACGTCATGACGGGCCAACAAGGATCGCCCAGCAACAGTGTTTTTTGAGGAGTCTCTCATGCTCCAGTATAAGATCAGAAGACCTACTGGCCCTATTTTCCTTTCCAAACGCTTCAAGTGTTTACAGATACGTACGATCCAGTGATAAAGATCCCTCTCCATGTTTTTCAGTGCTCCCATGTATCTGCGGAGTGTTTACCGTGCACATTTACAGTTTCACACCATCCTTCTACAGTGGCTAAGGCCTATTTCTAGCAAGTGCGTCAATTGTGATTCGTTAAATTTGGTGTCAACATCAACACATAGGGTGATGCGTCAAGTTGTGGTGTCATCTTTGACACATTGTGCAATAGTGCTTCATTAAGTACACATTTGTTTTCTTTTTCCTCACACCACGTTATTCTTCAAACTAGAGAAAAAAAAAATATGTTTATCATTCACAATTTGTTTTTGTCATTTTGAGTTTTTAACATTTTTGGGGGTGGACAGCCAGCTCAGGCAGACCAAACTCTGGTCTTCAGACCAGAGTGGATTCTGTACCTGGGAAATTTTGTTAGTGGATCATTTAATTACAAAAATGAGTTTTCATTTAATAGATGTTAAAATTACGCAATGTACTACTTAAAATTATACAATTCATGAAATGAAACCTTAATGGTTCAGAACCTTAGATTTTTATTTGTTGTTAATAAAAGTTAATTTTTTAATTTAACAAATGAGTTTGTGATTCTTTAGTTGTTGTTGGCTGTGCTATTTATTTATTTAAAGGTAAGTGGATTTTCTTAGAGGTTATAGGATGTTGAAGTGTTTTTAAAAGGTATCATAGTTGAGCACAGACCAAGCTGTAGGTAATAAACAAAGTACATAGAGAAACAAAACAAATAATAATTATAAAAGTAAACTTTATTTATTAATAAAACTATACGATCAGGCTTAATCTTAATATCATATAATGAAATGTAAATAACTTAAAGAATAATAAATAATAAGTATTAATGGAAAAATGAAGAATAAATTAATAATAAATAAAATATACAATAAGTATAAAAGGTAAATTATAATTTAGTAAATAAAGAAGTTTAATTGTAAAGAAGGGAAAACCCCGCATAACAATACGCTGGAATTCTAATTTTCACAGGAATATATTCAGAAATGTTTTCATTGGAGGATTAACCAGAACGAAACGTATTGTTAACAGTGACGTCATCAGACTGAAAACTGATCAAACTTTTATAAAGGAAGCTTTTAAACAAAAATACTCAATACCTTATATGAGAAGTTATATAATTAATTTCTTTGGAAAAAATGATAATTATGGATCACTATTGTGTTCTTTTTTGAAAACTTTTTAAAATCCTTTTTAAATTCCTTTTGAAATCTTTTTGTAAGTCTTACATTGGGAATTTTGAAAATAATGGCAACATTGCTTTGAGCAATGTATTTAGATCTTGAGGAAGTATTTAAACTGGTGACAACTCAGTGATTTCATTCCATCTATGGATACTTCAGTTTATTTTACTACTCCGTCTTGTGATAATTTTGATTGTTACTCCGAAGGTCGGCAACAGTCGGTGCTGGCGTCGAGGAGTGCAATGCCGCGGCATCAAGAACGTGCACGTTGTTAACTGGGGTGTAAGGTCCCTACCCCTTACTGCCATTATGTAAGCACCTTACACTGCCTTCTTTCTCTTCATTCTTTTGTATCCTTAATATTTTATATATTAGATTTTATAATTAGTGTTTATTGCTGCCTTGCGCATAAATACTAAAATACTTTCTTTCTTAAGATTCAATTTTAAATTTCTTTATCTTTCAATTATATATATATATATATATATATATATATATATATATATATATATATATATCAATTATGACATCAGCTTTATTGTGATATATATGTCTATTATGACATCAGCTTTATGTGTTGTTGTTGTTACTTATGACCTCCTGTTCGGAGGAACCGAAACAGGACCAGTGACGCAGGAAGAAAAAACGACACACAAGACTAGAGATCAAAGTTTATTCCAAGAAAGCATCACTGACGAAGGTCGGAGAGGGTGCAGCTCCACTTTGACGAGGTCCCAGAAGGTGGAAGTCTGATTATATCCTCAAGAAACATCCATACCTTATTCGGGATTCGAACCCGAGCCCCTCGTGACAGCAGTCGAAGACGCTATCCACTTCACCACCAGGGCAGCTACATCAGCTTTATTGTGACTTTCATTACTTCTTTTGGTCTTATATATTCCCTCTCGGATTCTGCTTTTCCCATGCACATGGATAGGTGCTGCTTCGGGCAATTAGCTGTTTCTGGGAGTGTTTCCCGGGATTAAAAGCATGCTTTAACCAGGAAAAGGGGTCATAATCCCCCTTGACATTACTAATACCCCGTAAGCACACCTTTATTTGGTGTTCTCCTTTTTTTCTCTTTTCATTGATTGTCTTTTTGAAATTTATATAGCGGTATTTGTTTAGAGCTGCAAATTGTGCCTATACTCATCTCAGTTTGTATATAATGTTCATAGATTGTGTTCTTTTGAAGGATATATATATATAGGCCAAGTAGATGGAGTTTATAGATATTATTTATCTCCGTTTTCAGAAACAAGCTCTTTTTTTGGTCATTTTGATTAGATACTAGGCCTTGAAGAGGAATCTTTCAAAATGATTTCCTGTTTAAGCCTAATGCTTTTCCACATGTTTGGCTTTAATGCATGGATCATTTTCTGTTTTTCAATTTTCTAAATCTCCCAATTGATATTTGTTGATTATATAGAGCTTGATGACTGGATATATTCATTTTCTTCTCTCCTTCATTGATGAATCTCATCTCTATTTTTTACATCTTTATATATAGCTATTTTATATTTTAAGTTATAGTTATATGAGTTACAACTTATCTCTATCATTGGAATTTCATATAATATTTATATATATATACAGGGTGTCCCAGAAACATTGACCTCGGCTTTTATTCCAATGAGTAAATATGCCCCATACACTAATAAGGTGATGTACAAAATTTCAGCATTTTATAAAAAGTCCCAGAGATATGTTTCAACAAAGTTGGTGAGAGTTTAATCACAAATTAAAATGTAAATGTTTACAGCAAGAGTTCAGATGACGCAATGAAGAAATTCATCATAGGCAAATAATATCTGCCTCTTATTTTTAGATTTGTTTACAATTTTTCAAAAATATGCTTTTTGAAAAATACCTTAAAATTTTACATGACATTTTACAGAATAAAGCTTGGAAATGGCACAATCAAGATGAACATTAAAACAGCTTAGAAATGTATGCATATGCAAATATCTGCCTCTGATCGGTGAGCCACACAATTGCAACAGACGCATCATCACATGAGAAAGTTGTTTTTGCTCTGCCATTGATTAATCATCTCGCTTACGCAAGCGTAGTGCGTGCAGCCCGGCAGTCTGAGCGACCCTTTAGTATTTCACATTTCTGCTACATTTTGAGAGTGTAGTTAGCCTGTACTGACAGTATGTCGCAATACAGCAACGAAGAACTTTTTGAAATGCTTATGCTGTACAGTTTATGCAATCGCAATGCTAATGAAACTGCACTGGAATATCAACGTACTTTTCCCAATTCTAGACATCCTTCTTGGAGATTTATTTCCCGATTGGTGCAGTGAGTGCATTAAAGAGGAAGCGTACATCAGGTAGGTGGACTAGGTAGGCCCAGACTTCACTCAACTGATGTAAAAATTGATATTTTGGCTTACTTATGCAGTCATCCACATAGTAGTATTTGTACCGCTGCTTCAGAAATGAACGTACCCCGTGCAACAGTGTGGAGAATACTGAGACGGAATAAATGACATCCATTTAATATTCATGGTGTGCAAAGACAGGAGCCAACAGATTATCAATGTCATCTAGATTTTTGTAATTGGGCTCTAAATCAGGGAGATGCAAATCCTACTTTCCTGAATTATGTAATTTGGACTGACGAATGTTGTTTTAAACAAGATGGATGCATAAATCCTCAAAATGAGCACTTCTGGTCTGA
The DNA here is from genome assembly GCA_951213105.1 of Amaurobius ferox. Taxonomy (NCBI): domain Eukaryota; kingdom Metazoa; phylum Arthropoda; class Arachnida; order Araneae; family Amaurobiidae; genus Amaurobius; species Amaurobius ferox. The sequence goes on along the minus strand of OX578151.1, from coordinate 2,784,003 downwards.
CTAAAATCCATTCGTGGTACGTGATATTCATCATCAGAAGCAATTTTCTGTGAATGCATGGTGTAGTATTTTCAGAAACTGTTTGCTTTTACTCATACTGTATGATGGTATGTTGACGGGTGACAGATATGTTAATGAGATTCTGAATGCGGTTATTCCTGATGTTATGGATGAACTGCCTCTAACAGTACTTCCACATGTATGGTTTCAACAGGATGGATCTCCAGCTCACCATACTACAATTGTGAAACACTGGTTAAATAACGAGTTTCCAGACAAGTCAGCTTGTATGGGCCAGTCGAATTTCCCCCTAGATTGTCTGATTTAACACCTATGGATTTTTATTTGTGGGGTCGTTTACGCACAACTGTTTATCTCTCACGTCCCTTAAATAAAGCAGAGTTGCAACAACGCATTCAAGATGGTTGTGACATCACCAAACAAGAACTTGATTGAGTGCACAGAAATGTTATCAGGCGAATGCAGCTCTGTATTGGCATGGATGTAAATCATTTTGATCAAACTTTGTAATCTTTGTTTAAAGTTATTATTTCTACACAGTGTAGATACTTTTGTACCAATAAATAGCAAAATTATTATTTATTTATGTAATCATTGTTTTCTTTTGTAATTTGTGTATGACCCCTGAAACGCGATCTGTAGACATGATTTTTCCCCTCTGAAAACCCATATCGATGCACCGAAAAGTGGTTTAAGTCAGCATTTTTGTCTTTTCATGTATCTGGGATTTTTTATGTTAAAATGATGAAATTTTGTACATCACTTTATTAGTGTATGAGGCACATTTTACTCATTGGAAATGTTTTCGTATGGGGTCCGTATGAAAATTTAAATTTTATATTTCTTAAAATTTAATTTCCTTGAAAATTTTAATCAATTTTATAAAATTCTGTACCTTTCTTACGCAACTGTGTAATTTATTATATATGTCTAAGATCAATATTTAAGGAATAAAAGGCAAGGTCAATGTTTTTGGGACACCCTGTATATATATACATTATGATAAATAAATAAAATCTTTATTAACATATAACAAATTAATTTATTTAATAATTGTATAACAATTTAGTATGATAATTGTATAATAATTGTTGTTGTTGTCGTTGAGACTCAGACCGTCCGACTTACCAGAAAGGTGTAAGGTAACTGTTTGTACAGCCGGGAAGAGCTACCCAATTTAGACCGGAAATCAGTGGGGCAGGCATCCACAGGGACCGTACCCTCCTTCCCCTACCACCAACCTCTCAGAAGGACTTACAGACCCACATGTGTAACGTGATCGTATTGACATGAAGACATCGGTTTAAAAAGTTTTTAATCGTTTCTAAAATGTGTTACAAATCATGTTCAATATGGCTTCCACCATTTTCTGAAATCAAGTTAAATCGCATTACTGCGTTCTCAACAGTAGCTCTTAGCATATCAGGAGGAATGTTACGGGCATGTTGGTGTATCGCATTTTTCAATTCCGCCAAGTTGTTTATGTTATCACCATAAACAGTGGCTTTGAAGTAACCCTATAGCCAGAAGTCACAGGGGTTGAGGAAGTGTCGGCTTACAATCTGATCATTCGTGAAATGTTGACACAGTAACTGTTTGACACATGTATCAATATGAGGTGGAGCCCGTCCTGCATAAAAATCATGGTATCTAAAATGTCATGTTGCTGAAGTTCAGGTATCTCGAAACGTCTTAACATCGATTTTAAGCGAGCAGCAGTCACAGTGCTAGTCACTGGCCCAGCTTCCGATTGCTCTTCAAAGAAAAATGGTCCAGGTATGACCATACGGTCCTTCCGAGAGGTTGGTGGTAGGGGAAGGAGGGTACAGTCCCTGTGGATGCCTCCCCCACTGGGTTCCGGCTAAATTGGGTGGCACTTCCCGACCGTCCAAGAAGTTACCTTACACCTTTCTGGTCCAACGCTTCCGACGTTGAAGCACGCTTGTTTATTCGCTCCAGTTTTTTGATCTGTGTGCGCGTGATTCCGTTGTATTTGTGTTTGTGTTTAGTGATTTCGTGTTGCCCCCCCCCCCCCCCCCCCCCCCCCCCCCCCCGCCAGCTTTACGTGGATATAAGTGGTTTCTTGCTGCGATGTCTGGTTGGTGAGATATCACTTAATATAAATTTTAAATATTCTATTGTTTTGTCTAACTGCCGCAATGCAATTGTAATGGGAAAATTTTCAGAAAGTGCTCAAATGGAGCACTTTATACATCTGTGAATCTGTTTATATTTGTAAGTTTGGGTGAATCTGAGTGTATATATATATATTATAATGTCTTATTATTGTATATTGAATATTATTTCCCCCCCAAATGTTAAAATTTTAAGTGTATTTTGTATTTTAAAAGTACCTGTTTTCATAGATTTTACTTTCGGTTCTACGCTCCCCCCTTCCCAGTAGTGTAATCTTCCTCTAGCCTGCCCTTACTCATTGTTGACCTCTTCTTCTCTTGAATCTCATTGTGAATATTTCACTTTTTAAATTCAGAATGCATTTCGCCTTCCAATGGGACTTCCCATGTTAAAAACTTAAAAAATTTAATTTTGTTAGTAAAAAATCAAAATTTCATCAATCCCTTCGGCAACTCGTGCCCGATAATCGATTTGTACTTGTTATATTTTTTGGGTTTTTGACACCGCCCCTTCCGGGTGATAAATTGGAAAAATTTCATTTTTCTTTCCCCCTTTTCTCGCCCCCCTTGGTCCTAGCCGCTCGCGGTTTTTTGCTCCAGGTTTCTATTTTTTTCTTCTTTATTTTTCTTTGCTGCTCCGGTGCTCGCTAACGCACACCATCCCTTTTAGGTCCGTTTATTTGTTAATTGCCCTTGGTCATTCCCCTAAACATTTGAATATTACAGTATGGTATCAGAAAAATAAATATGCTTAGTGATATGTTTTATGATGTGATTAGTGATAGGTTTGGTGATTTGAAGTGTTTGTGTACAGTTTCAATAGCTTTAAACATTAGGAAAGTAGCTTTAAATACAGTTTTATATCTTCACCAAGTAAATCATTTTTGGTAACACCTCCTCCTTTAATTCTTACTTATTAGTCATTGATACATCTGTATTATTGTATTATTACTTTTATAAACAATGTCTATCAACATGGAATTCCTCTCTACAGCAGAATTTCTACCTCTCCCCCTTATTCCGACTGTTGTGATCTCCCGACCATTCAAACGGTTACTCCAAGTCCTCGGACGAGTCGGGTGGTCTGGGTTTTCGACTGTTGTGATCTCGCCCCACAGTGCTAGTGACATAAAAAATAGTGCTCAAGGAGTTGCTGCCAGTGCTCCCAGTGATGTTGTTTCTTCTGCTCCTAGTACAAGTACTTCAAAAAATGGTGCCACAGTTAATAGTGCTCTTTCCTCCCTCGAGGACACCCCTACCACTGGAAATCCTATTCGATTTACAAACTTTAAATGTGCATCCCGATCGTCAAAAATCTTTGAATCTCCAATTTTCTCAAGTACTATCCTCCCTCCTCGGCTCCCTCGGTACAGCGGGACTTCGTTACCAGCTTCAAATACCTCTCCCCTGGCTCCGGCATCTTCAACGTCGTCTTCTCAGCCTCCAGCTTCAACTTCAAAAAAATTTACGTTCCCACTGTCCACAAGGTCAACTTCTAGGGCCTTTGCTTCTTATTCGCAGCCTTCTTCTCTGCCTCCAGTGCTTCCTGCATCAAATTCTAAAATGTCTTCCTTCCCCTTGTCTTCAAGATCAACTTCAAAAGCCTTCACTTCGCCTTGCCCTCCTTTGATTGCTCCTCCCGTCTCTACATGCTCTCCTCCTTCTGGCGAAATAGTTTCTTCTGCTGCTGCCAATGCCGTTTCTTCTCCTCCTCCAAGTTCTTCAATTAAAGGAACCTCTCCTACTCTTGTTCCATCTACCGCTTCCAGCCCGGAGTCCAATTTTGCAGATGCTTCGTCAGTACCACTCAACATTAACAATGAACACCTTCGTAACATATTATCCAATGTCTCCAAATTAAATAATTATCTTTCCAGGAATATTAAAATGACTGCTGTACAAAAGACATACATTGATGATAAAATAAAGGAAATACGTATAGCGGGACACACGCTGGAAAGTAACATTTATATTGCTTCAGTTTCTTCTCCTCGCTCCCGTTCTGCTCTTCCTGGTCCAGAGGCCTTGTCGAATCTCACAAAAACTATTACTGATGACTTGGCCAAATTTAAATCTTTAATGTTGGCGGAGTATAGAACCACAGCTAATTCTCTCCGTAAGGACATCCCAATTCTGATGAATAACTCCATCCAACATCCTTTGAGTGATCAATCTTCTAATCGGGTAGCTACTTCGTCTTCCTCGTCGGCACCTCCTCGCTCTTCTATGGCTTCCAAACAAAATGCTCCTCGTTCTTACTCGAGTATTCTCCTGCAGGGGAAGGATCGTACATTGAACAATGACGAATTAAAGAGAAATTTGTTTTCCCTCCCTTGCCCTAAGGGAGTAAGTGTGAAAAATGTGTCAGCCCTGCCTAATGGTACTTTGAAAGTGACGTGTCGAGAAAGCGACCCCAATAAACTGTTGCCTCTCTTCACGAATTCTTCAATCACCAGCCAATTTACAATACGTAAACAAGAGGATAAGAAGAGGGCCCTTATCGTCTTTAACATTCCTCCGGACTATACTGAGGAAAATGTCAAAGCATTGATACACAATAATCACCCATCACTAAAACCTGGAGACATAAAAATTTTGAAAAACTTTAAGGCCAAAAATGGGAACACTAATTGGGTGTTCCTGGTAGACATGATTTCCGCTGCTCGAATCCTTGAGGCAAAGAAAGTTTTTAACCATTTTTCGTATTTCTTCATTAAGAAATTCATTTCCCTGAAGATTTGTTACCATTGCCAAGGATATGGACACGTGGCGAACTTTTGCCACTTTCCAGTTGGAAAATGTGGAATTTGCACTCTCCCTGGACACACATACAAGGAATGCCGGGCGAGATCACCCATATGTATAAACTGCACCACATCGAATGACGATCATCCTGAACTGAACTATAGAACAGACCATTCAGCATATGATCGTAAAAACTGTCGTACCTTTCAGGTCGAACTGGAAAAAATCAAAAGACTCCAAAAAGAAGCATAGTATGTCAACTGTCGTTTATTGCTCTATTTCTTTGTTGTTTATGATATATTTGCTTATATGTTTATGATATATTTGTTTATATGTTTATGTCTAGGCTTACATGTTCCCCATTAATTTGTTAAAATTGTTATTGCATATAATTATTTCAGCTTCTGAATGTTGTAGACTTAGTTCCTTTCCCCATCCGGGCTTTGGCATTATTGTCGATTTCCTTCCTTATGTCTTTAACTTGCATTCAAATTAACACCAATCACTCCCTGGTCGCCCACTCTAATTCAATAAAATTTGCAATTGATAATAATATAGACATAATCTGCCTTCAAGAACCATATGTTGCACAGGAAAAAATTTTATCTACCCCCCCTGGTACCCTTCAATTTTCTTCCCTTTCTCAAAAAGCAGTTATATTAATTTTTAATACCTCATTAATGGTTAATTTTAAATTTAAAACTACCTCGTCAATTTTTATAGATGTTCTGCTCCCTTCTGGTAAATTTTTATCTATTGGAAGTCTTTATTTCCCTCCCCGTGATGATTTTTCAACATTACTTTCTGAACTATCCCCCTATGACTTTTATAATTCTGATACCCTTCTCCTGGGGGACTTCAATGCCAGAGCAAGGATGTGGGGTTATAGTTTTACCGACCAAAGGGGTCTAGATCTCATCGATTTCTGCTTGAAAAATAATCTACTGTTATGTAATGATCCTAGCTGTGGTCCAACATTCGTTTCCCATACCGGTGTAGGTTATCCTGATTTAACTTTATGAAATTTCTCTCTTTATGACTCTCTTCAGTGCTGGGAAGTCCTCTCGAGTGATTCACACAGTGATCATAAATTTATCCAAATAACTTTAAATGTAGCTCCCCTTTTAAAAGATTCCTTTTTTCTTAAAACTAAATACGGGATTGGCAAATTTATTTATAACTTTAAATCTCACCTTAAATTTTTACTTTCTCTTCTAGACAAAATAACTGATATTCCCTCTCTTGACAACTATTTTAAAACCTTTATTGATCTAACTCAAAATTGTGCCCTCTCTTTCATTAGAAAGAAAAAATCAAAAATTTCAAATTTCTCCTGGTGGAACAAAGACTTGTCCAAATTTCGTAATTTTGTTACCGCCGTCTCTAAAAGAATCAAATCACTCGAGGGGAATTCTGCCCCCCCAGATGAAATTTCAGCGGCTAAACTACTATTTAAACGTAACAGGGCGAAGTATAAGCAACTAATTAAAAAATCTCGTTTGGATTCCTGGAAAAAGTATTGTTCCAGCTGTAATCAAACTTTTGGCTCACATTTCAAATTTTCATTTCAAAAATATAATAAATTCAAAAATTTAAATCTTCACTTTCCTGACTCCCCCTCTCTCAATCATAATGACAAACTTAAACGTCTTTTGGATCACCATTTTAAAGAAGATTCAGACTTCCTCGGATTCCCTTCTCTTTCCGTGCCAGATGCTGGCTTGGGAACTGTCTCTGATGTAGAGCTCCTCTTGGTCTTTAACAATTTAAAAATGGGCAAAGCTCCAGGACTTGATTTCCTTGACTTTGCCATTTGGAAACAACTTTTTAAAAATTTCCCCTCACTCATTTCAAAGTCTATTAACTTATGTTTTAAATTTTGTCATTTCCCCTCCTGCCTCAAAAATGCAAATATTTTATTTTTTAATAAACCGGGTAAAAACCCTTCCCTTTGTTCCTCCTTTCGGCCTATTTCCCTCCTCCCAACTTTTGGTAAAATACTTGAAAAAATTTTTATACATAAACTCAACTTCTGGTTGTCGACTGAGGGGACTCTGCATCCCCTTCAGTTCGGATTTAGAGAACTCACCTGTTGTGAAGATGCTGCTCACAGGCTGATTGAATCTATAACAGTACACAAATCAAAAAATTTTGTTTCGTTAACCACCGTGGACATCTGCGGGGCTTTTGATAGCCTTAACTGGAGTATCTTACCTCAAACTTTATCAAACATAAACCTACCGCCAACTTTTCAATCTTTTATATATTCCTACTTAAACAACAGACAAATTTCTTTTACCGATAATTCTATTACATTTAATAAAACAATATCTATGGGAGCTCCACAGGGTTCGGTTATCTCCCCTACCCTGTGGAGCATTTATTTTAATGACATCCTCAAACTTAATAATAACCTTTTTCATATCCAAGCCTTCGCAGATGATCTTGCGGTGGTTACTTACGGTGTCAATCTGATGACCCTTCGTAACAATACAAATAGCCTGCTAAATCTTGTTTCCTCCTCCCTTTCAAATCTTAAACTTACGATCTCTCCTGATAAATGTAGAGCCATAATCTTTAACAAAAACAGATCTAAAATTCGTAATAGGCCCTCTTTTAAAATTTTGAACTATAAAATTCCTACCTCCCGTTCTCTTATCTTCCTAGGAATAACAATAGATGATAATCTCAAATGGAGTACACATATATTTAACCTAAAGGAGAAATGTTATAAGATCGCCAACACCTTTGGGCGGGTGTCTGGCAATAATTGGGGGGTAGACAAATCCTTTTTAAAAATCTGGTACCTATCGGTAATAGAAAAGTCTTTAATTTATGGTGCGGGAATCTGGGGTCAAGCATTGACGGGGGATCAGGTCAAAAAACTTCTCTCCCTTCAAAGGATTTTTCTTTTAAAAATTTCTTCTGGTTTTCGGACCACTTCTAACATTTCTCTTTACTCCATTACTGGTATTCCCCCTATCCATATAGTAATTAACACCAACTATATAAAATATGCTTTTTGGAAACATCGTTTAAATCTCTTCTCTAATTTGCCCGTCCCGGACCCTTCCCTTTTCGACTCAAACTGCCCGGTTTCTACTATCCCTCCTTCTAATCGTATTGCTAATCTTGTCCCCCTCCCTCCCTCCTCTTTTTCTAAATTCAATGTTTATACAGATGGCTCTTCCATTGATGGAAACACTGGTTTTGCTGTCTGTATATTCAATCATGATACGCTTCAAGAAACATTCACTTTTAAACTAGCTAATGGGAACACGGTTTTTCAGGCAGAAATTGCCGCCATTAATTTTGCTATTAATTGGGCCTCAACTAATAATACTAAAATTAATATTTTCACAGATAGTTTTTCTTCTCTTTCGGCTCTAAATTCCATTAAAAATAAATCCTCTTATCTTTCAAAAATTAAACTTAATGCTTTAGCAAACAAAAATCTTATTAATATTCGTTGGGTTAAGGCCCACTCTGATATCTCGGGAAATGAGACTGCGGATAAGTACGCCAAACTTGCTACCTCCTCGGGTTCTCCCTTTTCCCTTCCCTTCCCGTTTTCCCTCCTTAAAAAATTTTGTAAACAAAATATTTCTCATCATTGGCAAATCTTTCTTAACTCTTATATTTCCCCCCGGACTCATGATCCGGCCCGGATTTCTTCCTTCCTCCCTCTGGTCAATCCCTCTCTCCAAATTACTAACAAATATTTAATATATTTTTTAACTGGGCATGGCCCATTTCTAGATTATCTCCATTATTTTAAACATAAATCCACCTCTTGTTGCACCTGCGGTTCTTTCGGCGATGCCAACCATTTTGTTTTTTCTTGTCCCCATACAAAAAATTTTCATCTTACAAAACCCTCCCCTGCCAATTGCGCAGCCTGGTTCTCGAGAGTCAGTTCAAATAAATCTTCTATAGATAAAATTAAAAACTGTGTTCTCATTGCTAGAGACATCTCTAATCAAATTTCCTGATCAGCTTGTGAGCCTCTCCCTTTTCGCCCTTTTGGTCGGTGGTCCCCTGTTGTCCTTTTCCCTGGAGGTGTTACCCTCTCTTTGTTTGGTTGCCTTGTTTTGTCTGTGTTTTGTTTTTGTCTTTGTTTTATCTGTGTTTTGCTGTGTTTTGATTGTGCCCCGTTTGTTGCTGTTTGTCTTGGTTTAGTTTTTGTTTTTGGTTGGTTTAGTTTTAGTTGGTTTGGTTTAGTTTTTGTTTTTGTCTTCGTTGTTGTTTTTGTTGTATTATTTCTCATTGTGCACCAGTTGAAGTAACAATTGTTCAAGAATTATTGTAATCCGTTTTAATGTGTCTTTCACTGTTTAAACTTTATATTGTTTCAAAATGTGAAACATATTATGTAAACTCTCCTGTAAATTTTTGATTCTCAAAATAAACGTTGCTGGACCGTCGGACGAAAGCCATGGAAGTTGGGAGTTGGTTTCGGCTAACTCCTTCCCGGCCGTCCAAATGGATGCTCAAGTCCTTGTTGACGAGCCGGACGGCCTGGGTTTTCAACACCTTTCTGGTAGGTCGGACGGTCTGGGTTTCAACAACAACTAGCTGTCATACCACACCAAACAGTGATTTTAGGAGTATGCAATGGAACTGGGTGGTTAACATGAGGGATTTCTTTGGCCCAAATCCTGCAGTTAGGGGTATTGATATCCCTATTTAGGTAAAAATGGGCCTCATCCATCCGCAAAATGTTCCATGGCCAATGTTTGTCCACCTCCATCCGTGCAAGGAATTGCAAAGCGAAAGATTCTCTTACAGCAGGATCTTTAAGTTCAAGTTGTTGAACAAGTTTGATTTTGCATGGGTAGTACAGCAGCACTTTACTAACGATTTTGTACACCGTACTTAATGGTAAGTCCATTCAACTTGCAATAGCACTTACGCTGCATGTCCCGTGTGTGCTTTCCATTGTTGCTTCCTCTACTGCTAATGCAACAGCTTCCTCGGTTTCCACAGAAATAGGCTTCCTTCCCCGGCCAGATGCAACAGATAACAGACATGTGCCAAACTTTGCCATCATTTTCCTCAAACCCTGTGGTGTCATTGGCCCTCGGCATATTCGTCTAACGGTACGATACTTTTGCAAAGCACGCCGTTCATTACTATCACATTCATAATAACACTTAACGAGAAAAGCACGGTCTTGGATGGTTACAGACATCGTCGACTCGTAACAATGAGAGCTCTAACGAGCAGCCTCAATTTTATAGCTGCAAAATCAAATGACGTGTAAAAACGCATTTGCATAATTTTAATTTTCATTCCTCCTGCTATAAGCCATTTACAAGCCATTGTGATTTTTCATAACCCCACAAACAGTTGCATTTTAGAAATGATTTAAAACATTTTAAACCTATGTCTTCATGTTTTATTTCGTTTAACAATATTGCATACAGCGCCATTCCCTGCTGGCAGTGAGTTTTTGAACTTTTTTTTTTTGCGGAAAATAAAATCCCATGACCTCATGTAAACTATTACCAAGTTTGATAGCATTCTGTCCACTAGTTTTCCTTTTATGGCCATTTCAAAGTGGAACTTTAATTATAAAGACTCTGTATAAAGGCATTTGTGAAACTTTTTCTAAAACATACTGTTGTTATGTTTTCTAAAGCATACTGTTGTTATGTTGTTTTCTTTTCCCGCAGCTGACACACATGCTGACATGGGCAAGGGTACCGCCTGTCAAAGCTTTGGCGTATTTCTCACGTCAGTATCCTCGCCACCCTGTTACAGCTCAGTATGCTGTGCGAGTCTTGTCATCCTTTCCACCAGTAAGTCAGATATTTCTTGTTATGAATTTTATTTTGGAGTGATGAAAATGGACATTCGAGAAAGGAAAATACAACAAACTCGGATAAATGGATGGAGTAGAATCAAAACAATAAATCATCTAAACCAAAGCTAAATAGGCAACAAAAAAAAAAAAAATGCATGTCTAAACCACTTTTTTTTTATATATTTTTATTTATTTATTTATTTTATTTTAATTTATTTTATATATATATATTTTTTTTGCAGTCGTATTATTGATGTTCTAAGCCATATATTCTAAATATATATGCATTAACTGTTCAATTATCTGGAATCCTTTGAGCCGCTAGCTTTCCGAATTTTTAATCCATCACCAAAATAGTTGCTAAACAGGGTATTATGTTGATCTCATCCACGTTGAAAATGTCTTACAGTTGATAACCGTCAATGTTTCTCAAACCAGTCTTTAGCAGATTGTGATGGAACATCTTTTGATTCCTCGCTTATTATTTCCCTCATTGTAATTAAAATTTAGGGAGCCATTCTGCAGTCCTCTATTTTAATACAATTTCTTTCGCTTTCTCTATCCACATAGGTCCACTTGTGGGGATATTGATGCATGGCATTCAGTAAAAAATGCAGCAAAATGTCTTCAACTTCCGAAAAATGTTCTGTCTGCACACACAACTTTTCGGAAGCAGACGTATCCCACAAGCTGAGGCTCTTTCTTCAGTTTTTGTTTTCTCTGGTATAGGATTATTTCAAGTGTGGACACTGGGATATTCAACTTCTTTAATTTTTTTCAACACAGTATTCTCATCCAATTTTTCGAAATTTTTGCTTTATTCTTTAAAGAGAGTGCCTTTTGTTTTATGGATGACATTTTTAAGAGCTGTTGACTTAACAAGTTAAAAGCCACACAAGCAGCACTAACTCTGCCGCAAGAGAAATGGTCTCTTTCTGTACTGTCAAAACCTTATCAGCCAATGTGTCCAATGCAAAGTGGTCAGTGGTCTCTCCATTCACCTAAGGTAAACAGAGGTTTCATTGTAGAGTTCTGGGAATGAAATCATTGCCATTATTATCCCCTTGCACCTGAAGAAGACATTACCAGAAAAATGGATAAGACATGATAGAATGACTCAAAATATTGGCAAGAAATTTCCTACTTCATAATGAATTTTAATTTGGAAGCCTGAAAAAAAATGAATGTAGAGTAACATTGTTATGCCATATTTTTATTTTGCAGCAAATCTGCATTTTCTTCCAAATTTTACGTTTTTTCTTCAAAATTTCTAAGTTGTTGATTTTATTAATTTTTCCCTTTTATTTTCCAAATTCTTAATTGTTTTCGATTTTTTTTTGTTCGATTTTGTTCGTTTTTTTTGTTTCGATTTTAAGTTTCATTTTCCCATCTTTTGGCATTTAAATCATGTGTTTTAACCCTTTTTAGGCCGGTGGCCTTCAAAATTCATCCCTTTTTGGCAAACTTAATTTTCAAACATCGCTTGAAAGACCCATTGCAGTGGCGTCTTTCCTTTGTTCTACAGCTGCCATCTAGTTTTTTTTAAAGTAATTTTCTGTACCTCAAAGAGTCGTTATTTTACGTACGTGGGCACTTGCGTGCGCAGGGCAACGGTTTCCTAGCATTCCGGTTTAGCACTGCGGTTGGCGCATTGGTAATGTTTTCGCCCTCGTTAAGGCAGAGCGTGTGGCATGCTTTTATGCACCTTGGCGAGCAATGCTCATGACTAGACGACTCCCGGAAAAGGGAGTTTTTGGAGCAGTGGCACTCTGGAAAAAGCGAGGAAGGAGAATTGGCCACTAACAAGCGGTCTCCCGTTTGGGGGCCGCATCGCCATTTGTCCTGCCCATTTGCCGAGGTCCAATTGAAGAAAAAAAAAAGAGCATAGTTTCGGAAGGCCACGGCTTCCTCTTACTCGGGAGTTTTCAGTGTTTTTAAATCAGAGTTCCATCATCTCCAGTTTTTGCATCCATTGGGTTGGAGTTCCATCATCTCCAGTTTTTGCATCCATTGGATTGGAGTTCCATCATCTCCAGTTTTCTCCTCCAGTTTTGGCCGGACCTGTTGGGCCTAGTACTGGCACCTGTAAGCCTCTGGAGGATATCAGCAAGACGTCCTAAGCTCTGTCCTTTGATTAAGAAATCAGGACGAGAACACCCTTCCTCCATTCGACGTTACGAAGAATTTCTACAGCAGTGTCACGGCAGTAGTGTTCTGGAAGTCCGTGTTGGCTACCCCTAGTATCAGGTCATAAATTTTTATTCTTTGAGCTCAATTTTTTTTTTTTTTTTAAACTTGTTGGGTCGACGGGCCCTTAAGACTTTCCTTTCAATTAACTTTCAGTTTTTTTCATTTATTGTTAAATTTACTCAGCATATGATTATGTTTTGATTCAGGGAATCCAATTTGGATCTCCCTGCAGCTGTGGGGTGAATTGTAAAGGGGTGGGTAATTTTCAGCTAAATAAATAGTTTTTTAAAATTAATGTCTGCCTCTGTGATCATTTCACGTCCAGTTCTCTAACGTCCACATTTTCTTACCTGGGGATTTGTATGAATTGCTTGTTTAAATCTTCTTTCTTATAAGTTAAAGATAAACCACAATGCAAATTGAAAAATAAAGTTAAATTGAGAAAAAACTAACCACTATACAAATGTTAATTCAAAAATATAGTTTAAAGATAATGTTTTAATGTTTAAAATAATTAGTCTAATAATATGTAAATTAGTAGTAAGATAAAGTTTAATTGTTCAATGTAATTTCTTTGTGAGCCGTAAAATGGCGTCACTTAATGATTAAATGTTAAAGTTCATTTGTTGTGTCAAAAAAGCACAACAACGTCGTATAAACAAAATATTTTACCGTTAAAATTATATAGCAGTGAATTAGGACTTAAGCTAAATGATATATAAATGAAAAGACATATAAATTAGAAACATAAACTGTACTCCAATGTACTATTTATATTTGCCACAGCCCAGTATTGTTTTTTTATACAATATGTCTGTGCATAAAAATGTGTGGTGATATGTCCAATTGTGTCACAAGCACATAAACGGTTATTTTTCCGAATGTGTTTCGGACGTCTTCAAATGTGTTTTTGAAAATTTTCATGAAAACAATATCTTCTGTATACTATGCTGCGGAAGAGTAAAAATATCTGTAATCATAAATCTCCTTCTGAAAATATTCTAGAAGCCCCGTTAGGACTGTAATTTTTAGACCCAGTTCCAACTGAAGCACTTGAAAACTCCTTTTGTTCTTGTAGTATGTGCTATATTAAGTAGACATTTTGTATAATTTTTGTTTGTCTTTTAACCTTCGTATATAATTTGTTAATTTTCTTTAGGATGTGATACTTTTTTACATACCTCAGCTTGTTCAAGCTGTACGTCATGATAGTGTGAGTATAGAACTTTTGTTTATTCTCTGTTTCATTACATCTTTTGCTAGATAAAACACAATTAATTTTGTTCTTATTGCAATACTGGATCTTTTATTTGGCGTATTTTTTTCCTTTGTAAAAAATTTATCTGTCATATGAATTTGCTTGACTTTAGGATCCAATTGGAAAAGGGTAAAAATCTCTTTTGAAAGACTGTGATGTTTTTTTTTTCCTGGAGGGAAGGGGGCCATCCGATTAATTATCTTTTGGAATATGCTTAAGAAACAAGTTCATCGACTCAATGTAATTCAGTTGTTCAAGGTAGTTTGTAAATAAATCCCTTAATGCATATTAACCTTTACGTTACGGCTCCAAGAATCCATTTTTTCAACTCCAGAACGGCAAAATAACTGAAAATTCCACCTCTCTAAATAAACACCTTCAATGACCTTGTTATGTCTATTGTTCGTAACTCGTTCCCCCTTCAGTCAGGAGAAACTTGAAGGAAGGGCTGCAGGCATTCTTCAAGGCACTTAACTGGGTACAATAGGCGCTCTCCTCCTTTCCCAGAAAAATGGGGGCACAGCAGTTGAACCAGCGCCATTCTAGAAGAAGAGATTTTCAGTGGTACAACTGTTGTACCGCCGTAAGGAGAAAGTTAATTAGCTGTTTTCTCAATTGTTTTGTATTAAAATTTAGGTTTCTAAAATCTGTAAATGAGAACATGGGTCATTATCCTCCCATATTATTTGGCTGATTATTGCAAATAGGGATGTTGAGAAACCAAACAAGAACCAATACCAAATAACCAATACTATAGAATTACCTAAGAAATGATATAATCTGATACTAAATACTGAGACCGATTCAATTGCATTTTCTTTTTCAGAACGAGAGGTTAAAAGAGATGTTTTGTTTCTTTATGTTTTACTTTTGATTTGGCTAATGAGCGGGATTTTGTGGGAAATGAGCTTTAAAAATAATTGTGTTCCATCCGTTATTTGTCCCAGGAAAACAAAATTTTATGCTTTTGTATCACATTGTATCAGCTTTTCAGGTTTGGTTTGGAAGTGTGATCCCTGAACTAATTTGAATTACAAAAAAATCTCTACTTTTGTTTTGTAAAAAGTATCTATTATGTCATCCTAATTGAGGGAATTAAGTTTCATTCTTTAAATGTTATGGATAAGCGAGACATCTTTTCTTACCCTAATGAATTTAAATATATTTTTATCCTTTTCAAAACTGAAAAGGACCTTTCACTGATGACCGCTGTTGCTGGCATTGTCCAAAAATGTTCAATATTATGTTGATCTTAGACAGTGTTAGAAATTAAAAATTTGAACTAGGCGTCATTTGACGCCTATAAGTTCTGACTCTAGGTGCCAAATAGACACGGCTAGTTGCCATTTTTACATCTCTAACAATAACTATTTTTTAAATACCCATTTTTATTAAAGATATAAAAAAAGAATAATTCAGATTTTTGTATTAAAAATTGTTTTAAATTTTCTTACAATTTAAAATAAACTGAAAAAGAAACTCATGAAAAAATAAATAGAAAAAAATTGCTAATTTGTTTTTACTTGGCAAAAAGGGCATTAAAAAACAACAAATTAAAAAAAAAACTTCTATTTAACAATTTTTAATTATGGTCATCTTGTACAGTCATTGCCCCAATACCCCTTCATTTCATCCTTGAAAATTAATTTTCCTGAGTTAAAACAACAAATAATATAAAAGTTTTTGTTGATGAAAACAAATTGCAGGAATGGAAAATACATGATAATAAAATGGCCGATAATAAACCGATAATCACGTATAAATGCACATTTTAGTGACATTTCCATATAATCTTTCTCATATTACTTACAAATATAAGACTTAAACACATTTAAAATTAAAATATTATAAGGGAATCTTGAGCGAAATTTAGTCACTTTTTGTGGCCAATTTTGTCAAAGTAAGGAATTTCATTTTAAAATCTGTTTACTATATTTATCTTAAAAGTTTAAAAAAAAGGGGGGGGGGGTTTACATATTTGTCCGAAGATCGGCAGTCAATGCAAATATTGGAGCTTCACGAAGAAATGCAGAGTTGGCATCTAGGGTTCTGTATTTTGTTATATAGCTTTTGCATTATTTTATTTATTTTTCTTTATTGATTCACACACACATTTATTTATTTATATTATTTAACTATTATTCTTTTAAGTTATTTACATTTCATTATTCTAAGATATTATATTTATATTTAACCTGTGATCGTATAGATTTAACCAATCAATAAAGTTTACTTTTAATATTATTATTTATTTAGTTTCTTTATATACTTTGTTACTTACAGCTTGGTCTGTGCTGAACCATGTTACACTTTCAAAGACATTCCAACTTCTTAATATTTCTAAAAATTCCACTTACCTTTTAAATACATAAATAGCACAGCCAACATAAAGAATCCACAACTCATTTGTTAAATTAAAAATTAACTTTTATTAACAATTAAAAATTCAACATCTGATCCATTTATAAGATTTCATTATTTGTATAGTGGCATAAAGTTAAGTTAGTACATTGCTCCAAATTAAAATCTTTTAACTTTGTAATTTAATAAAAATAACCCTGGGAACAGAATCCACTCTGGTCTGAAGACCAGAGTTTGGTCTGCCTAAGGAGCTGTCCACCCAAAACTTAAATTTGAAAATTAAAAGGAAAATATTAAAAATCACATTTCTTCATTACATAACAACCATATAGCATTGTTAAAAATAACTAAGTACTCATTCTCAAACATTTTTCTCTCTAGATACTCAACTTTCTCGGTGCTAACACTTCAACAAATTATTTATCACTCTCTTTACTTCTTTGGACTTAATCACGTTAAAAATTAAATGACACTGCTTGCACGCACACGATCACTGAGGGCTTGCACACTGATCTTTGAACACTAGCCCTGTTCACACTGGGCTCCCCCAAGACTTGAACACTCACAAAGGATGGCATGAAAGTAGGTGATGCCCGTGATGAGTGATGACCATAAAGCGGTAACACTGAGCAGATGATAGGGCAGTTGATATTGCCAGCACACTTAAGAGCGATGATGGCATGAAAGTAGGTGAATACCCGTGATGAGTGATGACCATAGTACGGCAGCAATGAGGTAGATGATAGCCATTGATACTGCCATTTTAACTTCGAGCGCTTCCCGAAGAGGGTAGTCCTTGGTTCATAGATCCAGGCCACCTCTTACGTTCTGTTGATACACCATGGAAGTTGTCCAAATATGAAGCACGCCCCTGCGATGTCAGGCAATTCTGTACCATTGTAACACATATTTCTGGCGACCGCGGGATACGGGCGCCCTTGCATGGGCCCGTTCCACGGATCTTCTTCACGATCACAAAAAAACCACCTCTCACCGTGCTGGTCAGCAAATCGAATTGTCCGGCAACACGCTTGCCTTCCCAGGAGACGCCAAACTTGGCGAGTGAAACCCTGCGCTTCGCGCCGAGCGCTTACGCATACACTGCGGAAATAAAAACGCTGTTATGCCAAGAATCAAAAAAAAGGATAACTTCCGCCAAGGCGGCAACCACGAGCCGTGGTGACGCATGGTCACCGGACGCCGCGAGGCAACCCTACTGGCACCCCTCTGCAGGTGTTTTTAACTGATAAGAGGTTCAAGGCTAAGTTTCGTCTTAAAAAGTGCCTTTTTTACACAGATTCGTGAATGAACTGAAGTTAAGTTAAAAGACGCGAGCGAGAGACCGAAAGATTAGCAAAAGATTATTTAACGTTTAAAGGCACATTGCGCACAATTTTGAATAATAAAAACATTAAAAAGATAACAAATTACGTTAAAGGGGAAATAAATCGCCGAAATATTCCAAAACAACAAATAAATTTAGAATTTTGAAGGGAAAGGGGAAAATAACGAATTTTAAGCTATTTCAAATTTTGAACTATTAATTAAATTTAGAACTGTCAAATCTCGGCATAACAATTTGCAAGTCAATAAGTTTTTGTTTTATTGTTGCTACTCTTTCTAGTCACTTTGATAAAATATAAATCATACCCTTCAAACTTATCTACACCCTTTGGGTGAGCTAGACAGCCTGGGTAATAAAAAAAAAATATGAATCACATTAATTTCAGGGATTGATATAAAAAATGCTTAGATGCCAACCTACCAAAAAGAAAGATAGGAACATATTGCATGAAGAAAAATCGCGCACTAATACCGTTTTTCCCCATACTGTTGTAAAATAGCCTTCTATTTTATTAATAATACATTTGAAAAATAGTTTTTCTTTATAATATACGAAATAATTACAAACATTTTAAACGATGCAAACAAATTGTAACAGTGGAAAAATACTTTCAAAATAAAACGAAATATAGAGGATCGCGCACAAATGCCGTTTATCGCGATACTGCTGCAATATAGCCTTTCATGTCATTAAAAATGCTCTTGAAAAATAGTTTTTCTGTATAATATAGTATATACGAAATAATTACAAACGTTGTAGACGATGCAAACAGATTGCAGAAGTGGAAAAGTATTTTCACAATAAAACGAAATATAAAGAAGATCGCGGACAAATGCCGTTTATCGCGGTACCCGGTACTCGTGCAATATAGCTCTTCATTTCTTTAATAATATGTCTGAAAAATGGTTTTCTTGTATATAACAAGGAATAATCATAAAAATTTTATTCGATGCAAATGTGTTTCTCCCACATTAATTAGAAACAGATGCAATCACGTGGAAACGGATTTTTAGTTGAAAACGCAGAAAACATCCATCTTAAAATTCCTGACTTTGTTTTTCATTTCGTGACCTACTTCCGATTTCATGACTTGTAGATACTCTTATGCAGATTTGTATACAATAAAATATAAATGTTATGGAAAAGAAAAATCGGACTACTGTGGATCCAAATCGGATTCCCGGAACAAGACTGAAAAAACGGAACAAGTACATAAAAATCTGAACACTTGGCAGCTATAAAAATGTCATTTTCAATGTCTAATAACAAAATATCAGCTAACCAAATTTGCAAGACGCTGGAACGATTTAATCTGGAATGCAGTGTGTTCTATAATAGTAAGCAATTAGAATGTAAAGACTGCAGGATCACGGTATCACTCCCTTTTCTTACAAGTGGGATACGTAGATCTAGGAGGGAATAAAGGGGAGGGGAGCAATAGGAACTCGTTAAATACCCGGAATCTCGGACATCGGAATGTCTGAGGATAAAGCAAACAAATAAATTCTTCAGAAGTGCAATTTCAGGTCTTGAAGGGTGGGGATGAGTTGAAGCACAATAAAGATCCCAATGTTTCCTTCCCTGAATAGACAGAGGGGGATTTTACTGTCTGTCTACAACCTGCAGATTTATCACTGTGGGTGTGTATAAAATGCCGCATTTTTTTTCGACCGCTGTCCAGTCTTCTACAAGGGATCATAATTTAGTCAAAGGGAAAGGGAAGACTGATATTTAACAATAGCATTGTTAGGCGTCAAATTTGACGACCAGATTGCAGAATCTAGTCGTCAAATTGAAATTTCTAGTCGCAAATTACGACTAATGACCGCTAATTTCGAACACTGATCTTAGATTAAGGGTATAGGGACCTTTGTCAGTTGAAGGAAGCCCTTCAGCTGACAAAGGTCCCTATACTCTTAAGTGTAGTTTTTCTTTAAGTGTAGTTCTGAGATTAAGTGAAAAGTTTTTCATTCGTGAATGCTAATAACCAAAGTATTGGGGTTCAATTAATATACTGTGGAAAAGGTAAAAAATCTAACCATTTTTACTTCACCTACATAAATAGTATAAGGTATAAGGAAAGTATTGTGACGAATTTGTGACATAAATTCAAATTCGAGGTTTCGATGGACAAACTTGTTTCAATCATTTTCGAACTTGATTTAACATTTTTGAAGTAATGGCTGTGTGCATATGTTAGTGTGTGGATGCATATATTAATAGGTGTGTCAGTGAGATTATGGAAGCAATATCTCATGAATGACTGGAGCGATTTGAAAAAAACCTGGTACGATCATTACAATTGGTAAATTTTTGAAGCATATTGATTTTAAATGCAATCAAATGTTCGGAAGACCTGCGTTTTCAAATGAATTTATCAAAAAATCTTTGAAAATCAAGACCTTTAATAATGTTAAATAAATAATCATATTTAAAATAAATTTTCATTAGAAAACAAATGACACCCATTTTAGAAAGCTGAAGCTCTAGTATGTTTTGAAATAAATGTATGGTAAAAGTTATATAATAAAATTGAAACAAGTCTTCTGATTTGAGCTTGGCAATAAATGTCACCACTTAATTAACGAAAATGACTCCAGAATGGATAAACATTCATTATTTTTTTAATGATTAAAATGTTTTAATATATTGCTTAACGAATACTTGCAATAATTCTCAATTGTCAATTTAGATTTGCGCAAAATGATTTTGATTGAGTACTTTGAAATAGTTTGTCATCCAGAACACATCAAATGTTAATGTGCAATTCAATGTTAAAACATTGTGCCATGGATCTTTTACATCATTAGTATGCTGTGAAAGACGTGAAGGCATTGCATTATGTAGTTAAAGCCATGTGCTGCTCACATCAGTTTTTTTTTTTTTTTTAACCACATGTCCCTTCTAATCTATGTAATGTTCGCAGGTGGCTCATTTGAAAAGAAGTGTCGAAAGTAAATTATAAAGTTTCTCAATGTTATTTGTAAACACCAGCAGAAAAAAGATAACAATTTAAAAATGTCTAAAATATCTGATATTTTATGACATGTACTGTTTATGTATATGTAATATTCTGAAGGATACATAAACAGTAATTCAATAAGGTGTCCACGGAGGGCAGCTTAATTTTTGTTTACTTCTTTTTCCTTTTGAAAAGATTACTCAAGGCCTCAGAGTGTCTGTAGTCCCTATAAAATCATAATCCTGACTTGTTGCAGTCCATCATAAATGCATTGATACATATCTGTGGGACTGCTGATCCCTTTTTCCTTAATGAATTTTAACCTTTTGCTTACAGGTGGGTCAGTGTCAATCTCAAACAAAGCACCTCTCAAAAAGACAGGTATTTGACATGCCCTATCCCCCTTTGCAGGCATTGGCGTCCATGGACACCAATATCTGCAAAAAGGGATCGAACTGTTTGGGATAGGGTATGTCAAATACCTGTCTTTCTGAGAGGTTCTTTGTTTAGGATTGACGCTGTTCCACCTGTAAGCAAAAGGTTAAAAACTGGAAAATTTCAACTTAAAACTGAACAATATCCTCTTTGTATGATTTCATCAGTTTTTGAACTTCGACTTGAGGCTCTTAGTTAGTGCCTAATGGGAAATCTGGTCCTGGTGGTGCCTTCTTAATATCTGGATGTATGTTCGCTCAGATTTACTTTATCCTTCTCTTGAGAGTTTTTAATTAGAGCAGGTCACAAGATGGATTCAGCGACTTTAGGAATATAACATGAAGATACAATGCTGAAAGGGATCATTTCATTGAAATGTTGATGTTCTCTTAAGAAAACTTTGCCCTTTGAACTGTGCAGATGACTCTTGTGCCAAGTTTAGAAACCAGATTTCAGCAATTGTCCAGCAAGTAATCACCAACCAAATTTGCCACCTGATCCTTGGTGTGATCAAGGGCTTTCTCGAGCACAAAGAGAAGATAGAGATATTCAGCCAAACCTGATCCACAAATAACAAGCTAATAAGAGGTGAACTTGGCAAGAAATTTCCTGTTTCTCACCCGAAATGAAACGGTACTGAGCACTGTTTGATTCTCTGCACTTGAGGAATTAAGTAGTATACCATAACTGGAGATAGATGATGGGAAGAGCAGCAGTTGTTGCTTCCTCATTCCAGAGTGTCCAACAACGTACTAAAAGCGACATATGACAGCCCTGCTGGGCGATATTTAGACATTAGCAAGATGCTGAATAAAGTTTGTGAATGCTTCTTCTGGTGCAATGTAAGATCTGATGTTGAGTGCTAGTGCAAAGAATGCATGGAATACAGTGCTCGGAAGGGACTGAACACATGGGCCTCTTCCATTTTACAAGGTCGGAGCTCCTTTCATGAAAATTGCATTCAATATTTTAGGGACACTACCATGAACTATAGACTAACAAATATATCCTAGTAGTAATAGACTATTTTACAAAGTGGTTAGGCGCTTACGCAATTCCTGACCAAGCGTCAACAACCATCAGTGAAGTTCTAACCCTGAACTGAGTATGTCATTACAGGGTGTCGTGCTTTTTGAATTTTGAATCTTGAAAATGAATAATGATTAAAAATTAGATTGCACTCTTAAAATTTAGATATATTGAAACTGTGATAAAGCCAAATCTGAAAGTGATTTTGATTTATGCGTAAATTGCACCCTTGATTATATTTGGTGCTGTGGATAAATTCAAATTTGAGAATTTTAATGGAGAAATTGGTTTTTGGAATTTAATGTGCACCCTTGATGAGAGTTGGTGTCACTTTGAAAAGTAGATCATTTGAAACTGAATTTAATAGAAGATTATTGAAATGAAATTTTGAAATTGGTATACACTTAATGAAATTTTGAAATTGGTATACACTTAATGAAATTTTGAAATTGGTATATACTTGGTATATTTAAAAGCTAAATGAAAGTGAAATGGATAATTTAATTTGCATCCTGGATGATTTATGATGCCCTTTGATAGCACTTGTGAACTTAACCTTAATTAAACAAAATTTGCAAAATAAGCAACTTTTTTTAAAGTTATATCTGGTAAGGATTTTTTTTAAATTTTGCAA
This sequence comes from Amaurobius ferox, assembly GCA_951213105.1. Taxonomy (NCBI): domain Eukaryota; kingdom Metazoa; phylum Arthropoda; class Arachnida; order Araneae; family Amaurobiidae; genus Amaurobius; species Amaurobius ferox. Next base: position 2,761,082 of record OX578151.1, on the reverse strand, counting down.
TAAGTTAATAAGAAAATTGGGAATTTTGCTATAATTGGGATTTGAATGAAATTGGAAAACAAAATTGAATTTGAAAATAATAAAGTAAAACAATAAGAAAATAATTTTAAAATTGAATTGAAATACAAAAGTGATAAAATTTAAATGAGTTAGAATAAGGTGCGGAAAAGGAAATTTATAATCTTGAATGAATTAAGTGTCAGTAAGAAAGGGAATTAATACAGGGTGTTTCTAAAGTCGCACAACCCATATTTCGGTTGATATCTCTCATAAATATAAAGACAGATGTTTGAATTTCGCATATTCAAACTAACATAAACATTCAGGACCTGACTTTTTTCGGCGATGAAGCCTAGTTTCATCTTAGCGGATACATTAATAGTCAGAACACTCATCATTGGTGTGTAGAAAATCCACATTTACGGTACGAAAAGCCATTGCATTCCGCCAGGGGCGGCAAATAGGCGGCGCGGCCGCGCCCCCAAATTTTTCTTATTGTGGGCAAAAAAATTCTTATTCTGGACCAAAACTGAAAAGGCGTAAAAAAAATCCCTAGCGAATTCGGTGAAAAAATCTCCATGATGATTTTAAATCATATCACAGAACCAATATTCAATATGAAATTATAGATTCAGTATCTAATGAAATTGAGACAATATTTAATGAGAACAATATATCCGTTTTGTTTGTCCTTAGTTCAGTATTATCCGGATCAGATGTCGGAAAAGAAAAAGTTTCAACCATATGCAAAGTATATAACTTCCAGAAAAAAGAATTGCTATGTGAATTGCGGTTGTTTTAGTCAATGGTGAAAAATGTAAACATAGACCATCCCAATTTTAAAATCGCATGGATTATTTTAAAGAGCGGAATTTAAAAAATGTGTTTTCTGTCATAACATTATTAGTTAAATTGTTTTTGACTGTGCCAATCAGATCAGGCAGTTGTGAAAGGTCTTTTTCGTGTCTCAGGAGGTTGAAAAATTATTTTCACAGTACATTGGTACAAGAAATACTTTAGCTGTTTTAGCTATAGAACAAGCACAGGATTATAATGATATTGTAGCAAAATTTTCTCTTCATCCAGACTCTAAGAACCGGCGTTTAAAACTTCAATAACAAGTAAATAAATATAGATATTTGTATTTATAAAAAATATGTTAACAGCAATTATGTACCAAAATTATGTTAACAACATTTATTTTTCTCAACATCAATTCAATTTTGTGATCCCTCTCCCCCCTTCCCCCCTGTTAACAAACATTTTATTTATTTCATATTGTGGATTTTCATACAAATCTCGCACCCCCAAATGAAATGCTGAAATGCCGCCCCTGCATTCCGCAAAGATTGGTGTTTGGTGTGCGATTTCACGGAGCAGAATAATCGGTCCCATTTTCTTTGAGAACATTGTGAACTCTGATGTTTACATTACCATTTTTTAGGAATTTTTTGAGCAGTTAACGGACAAAGAATGCCAGTTTGGATATTTTCAACAAGACGGTGCCACCGCACACACCTCAAGAAAATCCCTTGCAGTCGTTGAATCAGTGTTTGGTGATAGGGTCATTTCACGTGGACTATGGCCACCCAGATCCCCTGATTTAATTGCCCCTCATTTCTTTCTATGGTCTTATCTCAAAGAACGTGTATACGCAAACAATCCAAAGACAATCGAAGCCTTAAAGGTCAACATCCGCAACATCACTGCATCCATTCCTACCGATATGCTGCATCTTGTGGCTACAAATACCTGTCGTCGAGTAGAGCTGTGCTTGGCAGCAAATGGTAGTCATTTTCAGCATTTGTTGTGATGCACGATGTTATGCAGACATGAAACTATTTACTGTGAATATTTCATATTTTTGTCTTTTTTGTATTGGGAAATATCAAACGAAATGTGGGTTGTGCAACTTTAGAAACACCCTGTATGTTGTATTGAAAATTGAAAACTTAAGAGTATACCCAAAATCCACACCAAAATTTTTTTTTGAAAACAGTGCAATGTATTTAATGTTTAAAAAGGGTAATGAATGACATATAGAGCAAACTCTGGGAAATCCAGCTACAACATTAATGGGATATTTTGTTTTTAACACCATTTATTAATCAAAGGTAATGAGATATATTGTGGTAGTGAATTTTTTTTTTTTTGAATGAGTTTTGAGTTAGAATTTACTGATAAAAAATTTTTAAGAGTCGATTGACATACTCTGGTGTAAGCATAGTTAGTGTGTAAACAAAGGTTAAAATTTTATAAGTGTACATTGAATAATTGATAGCATTATGGCGAATATTGATAACGAAAGAGAAGGTTCTGCAGTAATTTTGGAGACTGATAAATTAAGAAGGATAGTTAAAAGATTAGTTACATCAATGAATGATCAGTCTAGTTTGGCTAATATGCCTGCACTGCAACTTATTCCAAAATTTGAAGAATCTGATAATGAAAATATTGTTTTCTTTTTGAATCTTTGAGGAGGTGGCTAAATTGTCAAATTGGGATGATAGCCGAAAACAGGTGCTAATTAAAACCTTATTAACATGCAAAGTTTTAAAATACACCACTGATGATGAAGATTATAATGTATAGTCATACAGTCAATTGTGTGCAAAATTAAAAAGTAAATTATTAAGAAAAGTGAACTTTGCTGAATTACAGCAGAAATTTAACACAATAAATCAAAGAACTTAACAATCTATTACTGAAATAGAAGAATTAGTTGAAAATAACACTAATAAATACATGAAGGCTCTTGATAATAGTATTAGGAGACTAGAAACTTTATAGATAATCTCAAGTTAAATAAACATTTGGAGGCTATTAGGCCAGATTTAAGGATAGAAGCTAAGAAGCAAGGCCCGAAAACCTTTAAACAAGCAGTGCAAATTGCAAAACAGATTGATAATGCACTTAAAGATGAAACTAACAGCAATTTCCTCAATAATACTAGTGAGATGAATCATATGCAAGAAAATCATAATGGCAATAATTTTATGCTACAAAACATTTTCGAGCAAGTTAATGCAATGAAAATAGCAAATGAAAACATAACAAAGGATGTAAAAGTAACTGTTGCTGAAAAATCTGGAGTTAGTATAGTAAACTGTCATGTATGCCAGGTAGACCGAGAGACGATACGATTCGTTTTACATACACGCAAAAAACATTTATTAACATTAAGATACACAGGCACAAACGGGCATCACAACAACCACACCGAACAGGTACAAAACGAACTGCGGAACATTTTAAAGGTAAACCAAGCACGCGCGCGTCACACAGCTTGGAAGGTTACCGTGATCTCGTTGTTGCCAGATACATAACAGTTCCTCCCCGACAAAATATAGAGTCACAGGTCGAGTCTCTTTGGAGGTCTCCTGATTCGGGTTGAGCGTCGGAGTGGCACATCAGTTTTCGGCTTTCCGGAAGCGTCTGGTACAGGCTTAGGTGGTATATCATCACTTGGAGTGGCAGGTACAGGTACATCTTTAGGTTCAGGGGCAACTTCAGGTACAGGTGCAGGCGGTTCCGATTCAGCAACATCATTGGATACTGGCTCATCTGGAAAATTCAATTCTTTATCGTAAATTGGAATTTCAGTAGCATCTTGGGATAATTCAATCGACTTCCCACATTTCCTTATTTGATCTACGTGTCTCTTCCAAATTTCATTTCCAACTTGTATGCTATAACTCAAGGTTCCATCTCGGTTTATAATTGTTCCAATTTTCCATTTGTTAGGTCCGGAATAATTTCTTACGGCTACTTTCTCCCCTTCCTGAAACTCACGCAAGATAGATTCTGTGTCAAGTCTCGAACTCTGTTTCTGAACAACTTTGTCTCTCAAATTTGGTTTAAAAAGATCAAGCCTAGTGCGAATACATCTCTTCAAAAACAAGGCACTCGGAGTTTCTCCCGTGAGAGAATGTGGAGTTATTCTATACTGTAATAAAAATCTTTGTAATTTCACATTTAGATCTCCAGAATCACCTCTACTCGATTTCAACGAAGCTTTGAATAACTGCACTATTCTTTCTGCCTGTCCGTTCGTAGCAGGATGGTACTGTGGCGATTGAGCGTCGCCGTGGTCCCGAACCAGGGACCTGATGTATGGTAGACCGACATTATAATCACTGAGCAAAAGCTAGCTCTTCCTCTGTTCTTATAATTCGGTTACTGGCTCGTGAGGCATCTTTTGATAGATGTCTTTGCTGCCGCACATTGGCAGCACCAAAAAAGGAGTCAGAAGCCTTGACACTCCCTTCCTGGTTGACCACGACTGCCCGTCACGCCGAGGCAACACGCCTCCCGGCCCTGACGTCACGCCGAGGCGACACGCCTCTCGGCCTCCTCATCAGCGAGGGGAGTGTGCGGCAGCAAAGACATCTATCAAAGATGCCTCACGAGCCAGTAACCGAATTATAAGAACAGAGGAGGAGCTAGCTTTTGCTCAGTGATTATAATGTCGGTCTACGAAACACCAGGTCCCTGGTTCGGGGCCCGGCGACGCACAATCGCCACAATAAGACATCTATCAAAGATGCCTCACGAGCCAGTAACCGAATTATAAGAACAGAGGAGGAGCTAGCTTTTGCTCAGTGATTATAATGTCGGTCTACGAAACACCAGGTCCCTGGTTCGGGACCACGGCGACGCACGATCGCCACAATGATGACTGGACGTTTGAAAAAAGCGCAACCTTCCTTCCCAACGACTTCGCCTCTCAGCACGAGATGGCAGCACCAAAAAAGGAGTCAGAAGCCTTGACACTCCCTTCCTGGTTGACCACGACTGCCCGTCACGCCGAGGCAACACGCCTCCCGGCCCTGACGTCACGCCGAGGCGACACGCCTCTCGGCCTCCTCATCAGCGAGGGGAGTGTGCGGCAGCAAAGACATCTATCAAAGATGCCTCACGAGCCAGTAACCGAATTATAAGAACAGAGGAGGAGCTAGCTTTTGCTCAGTGATTATAATGTCGGTCTACGAAACACCAGGTCCCTGGTTCGGGACCACGGCGACGCTCAATCGCCAGTCTAGTATGCATCAGGTCCCTGGTTCGGGGCCCGGCGACACCAATCGCCACAGTACGGTGCTGAAGTTATATGTTTAATATTATTCAGTTTCAAAAAATGTCGAAATTCGTAACTAGTAAAACTTGCGGCGTTATCACTAACCAAAGTTAAGGGAATTCCATAATGAGCAAAAAGAATACGAAGATGATGAATTGTAAAACTAGCTGTAATATTTTTCATCGGAATGACTTCTATCCACTTCGAATATGCATCAGAGACTACAAAAAACATTTTCCCCATAAAAGGACCAGCGTAGTCAACGTGTATCCTTTGCCAAGGTCCATTTGGCCATTCCCACGGATGTCGATTTATCCTTGCTGGTTCGTTCCTCGTTGCGATACAAGCTGAACAGTTCTGAACAAAATTGGCTATACTGGCATCAATACCTTGCCAATAGCAGTAGCTTCTAGCTATGGCCTTCATTTTGACAATTCCAGGATGTCCAACATGAAGTTCTTCCAAAACTTGATTCTGGTACTTTTCAGGAATGCATACTCTATGACCATACATTATGCAACCATTTTGCAATGAAAATTCAGATTCTCTACCTTTCCAAGGCACAGGTAATTCAGTTCCAGATTTTAAACTTTCATACAGTTCGAACAATTTCCTATCAGTTTTAGTAGCTCTAGCTATGTCAGTTGCTGTAACAGGCATTAATTCAACTTGCGAAATATTTGTCACGTCTGCTTCAGTCAAGTACTCACAGTCCTTGTCAACTGCTAGTGGTAACCGTGAAAGTGCATCGGCATTGCCATGATTCTTAGTGTTTCGATACTTGATTGTATAACTGAATGCTTGGAGAAAAAGTGCATAATGAACCATTCGTGTTGCTGATAGACATGGTAAACTACGATTAGGTGCGAAAATTGATACTAGGGGTTTATGATCGGTTACGAGATCAAAATGTCGACCAAATAAATATTGATAAAATCTCTTTACTCCCCATACGATACTCAATGCTTCCTTGTCTATCTGCGAATAATTACGTTCCGTTTTAGTCAATGACCTTGATGCAAACATTGCTGCTTTTTCTGAACCATCTGGCATAATGTGACTTAAAATTGCTCCTATTCCAACTGGTGATGCATCAGTTTGTAATACAAGAGGTAACTTAGGATCATAATGGCATAAAATTCGGTCTGAAGCAATTTCTTGTTTCAATGCCTTGAAAGCTTTTTCACATTCTGCAGTCCACAAAAATTTAGTACCTTTCCGCAGTAAATTATTTAAGGGAGCGACACGAGTAGATAAGTTGGGAATAAATTTTCCGTAGTAATTTACTAAACCCAAAAAACTCTTCAAATCAGATACAGTTTTTGGAACTGGTACCTTCGTAATTGCATCGATTTTTTCTTGTGTTTTGTGGAGGCCGAATTTATCAATTGTATGACCACAATAATTCACAGATTTCTTAAAAAATTCACTTTTCCGCTTATTTACTCTGAGACCATATTCTTCTAGTTTCTGTAGTACTAATTCTAACCTTCCAAAATGCTCTTGATCATTTCTCCCCGTTACGGTAATATCGTCTAAAAATACGTGTACCCCCGCGATGCCTGATAGAACTTGTTCAATGGCTCTCTGCCACACTGCGGAGCTAAGGCTATACCATAATTCATTCTCTTGTAACGGAACAAACCCTTGTGAGTATTGATCGTCAATAGATGTCGATCCTGCTCATCAACTAACATTTGGAGGTATGCCTCAGATAAGTCGATTTTAGTAAAGAACTCCCCTCCTGACAGTTCAGCAAAAATGTCCTCGATACGGGGTAAAGGATACTGCTCAATTTTTAGTCCCGGGTTGATAGTCACCTTATAATCACCACAGATTCGTAGGTTCCCATTTTGTTTGATAACAGGAACAATTGGTGTAGCCCAATCACTATATGTCACCGGCTCAATGATGTCTTCTGCAACTAACCTATTAAGTTCAGTTTCTATTCTTTCTTTTAAAGCAAATGGTACTGGTCGAGGTTTAAAAAATACCGGTTTGTAATTAGGTTTCATTTGAAGACGGCAACAAAACTTTTCCAGTTTCCCGATACCCGGAGAAAAAATTTTCTCATACTTTTGAAGCAAGATATTTAATTTATTGGTTCGAGAATTACAATTTTCAACCCGAACTGCTTTAATTGAGCTCCAGTCTAATTGGAAATTTCTCAACCATTCACGACCAAAAACTGCGTTTACTTTTGCATGTACCAAATAAATAGTTTCTGTATTAATTTGATCTTTGTATTGAATTTGCACCACTGCTTGGCCAGCTGATGTTATCATAGAATTATCGAAATTCCTAAGCAATAATTTGGTAGACTTAATGGCTACATCCGGACAAAGTTTCTTAAATTCATTCACATTCATACAACTAATAGCAGCTCCAGTATCTAGTTCAAATAAACATTTATTCCCTTCAACAAAAATTTCTAATAAAATCTTATCCCTTGCATGTCGTGGTGATTTAACGCTATTAACTGGTACAGTTTCAGAACAAGATTCTATTTGTTTAACTGTTTCGTTACGTTTTGAGCGGCAGACTTTTGCCAAATGCCCGTTCTTTAAGCAATTCCTACACTGAGTGTTCTTGTGCTTACATTCGTGAGCTAAATGTTGAGTACTATCACATCTGTAACATTTCCGAGATTTATCAAACTTCTTTGTAGGTTCAGATTTCTTAAATTTAGAAAAATCTTTTTTGATAGTTTTATCTTGCGAACTATGTAATTTTTTTATCGATACCATTTGATTCTGAATTTCACACACATCTCTCTGAGCAGATTCCATTGCGAATGCAATGCTCTTAGCTTTTTCGTATGTTAACTTATCCTCTGCTAACAGCTTTTTCTGTATATTTCCGTTTTTGAGACCCATCACCAATTTATCACGAAGCATCGTACTTAAATTGTTCCCAAAGTTACAGTGTATCGACAGTTTTTGTAATTCGGCACAATAATTTGCAATGGACTCCTCTTCAAATTGCTTCCTCTTGTAGAAACGAAACCGTTCTGTCATTTCTAGTGGTTTCGGATTCAAATGTTCCGAAAGTAATTTTACGATATCTTGATAAGTCAATTCAGAAGGAATGTTCGGAGTGGCCAGATTCTTTAACAATTTATACGTTGTTGCTCCCATAAGGCTTAAAATAGCAGGGACTTTCTTTTTATCTTCGATCCCATTAACAACGAAGTAAGATTCTAAACGTTCCACATAACTGGACCAGTCTTCCACAGACGCATCATAAGATTTAAAATTAATGTTCGAAGGTCCCATCCTCGTCGCCAACTCTTTTGTCATGTATGCCAGGTAGACCGAGAGACGATACGATTCGTTTTACATACACGCAAAGAACATTTATTAACATTAAGATACACAGGCACAAACGGGCATCACAACAACCACACCGAACAGGTACAAAACGAACTGCGGAACATTTTAAAGGTAAACCAAGCACGCGCGCGTCACACAGCTTGGAAGGTTACCGTGATCTCGTTGTTGCCAGATACATAACATAAACCTTGTTGCTCAATGTGCATATCATAATTTCATGCAAATTTCATGAAGGCACAAAATAAAAGCAATTCTGAGCAAGTAAATGAAAACACACAATTTTTTGAATATGTAAATGATAATTATGTTCATAATGTTAATAGTAACTATAATAATAATAATGAACAGAATTTTGCTAATAACAATTACAATGCCAAATATTCACAAAATTTGAGACATAGATATAGAAATAATTATGCAAACGACAGCAATTATAGAAATTTTAACAATTATGGAAATGATAGAACTCATCCAGACAGAAAGTATGCAAATAATGACAGACAGTATGGCAATAACAATGATTTTAGAAGGCCATACAATAGGCAATCATATGGCAATAGCCAATTTTATTCTAGCAGCAGTAATAGAAGCAATGATCAACATATATACTCAAACAATTACAGAAGAGGCAATAATAATGGTAATAACTTTGGACCTTTGTATTTGAAAAGGCATCACTGTGCAAAGAATAGAGGCAATTTTAACCCAAATTCGGGAAACTTTAAGGAATGGTCCAGTTAGGTCTTCTCGAATTTTTAAAAGGACCAATGTCATTGATAAGAAATTGAATTATGCATCAAAAACTGATTTTAAAGCCAAACATGTGAATTTAAATTTAAAGACTAAACCAACATTAATTATGGTGGACAAGAAAGTCCAAACTGATGCTGTGAAATCTAAGAAAATTGAATCACAAACTAATGATTCTTTTTCAAAACATAACAAAATTTTGCCAAAATTTAAGAACAGATATGTGGAAATTATAGCCTCATGTCAAAGGAAAATGATATAAACAATGAAAATTTGCCGATGATGAATGTGAAATTTAAGGACATACCTACTATTGTAATGATCGATTCGGGGTCAACTATTAGTCTAATGAGCAATAATCTGTTTAACAAAATTAAAGAAACTAAAAGTAAAATACGTTATCTTTCAAAAGGTGTTTCAATACATGCTATAAATGGCACTAGGATTCCATTTAAGCATGCCATTGAAATTGGATTTAAAACTAAGAGTAAATTTTTCAAGAACACCTTTTTCGTAACTAATGAAACATGAAATACAGCATATAACGTTACAGCATATAGCATTTTAGGTTACGACTTTTTAAAGATCAATAAGATTGTCATGGATTTGGACAACAACAAACTGATTATGGGAAATACTGAATTTGAAATGGGAATTGCAAATGACATCAATGATGATGAAGAACAATCGAAACATTTTGACAACAATGATTATAATCAATTTGATAATAATATATATGATAAATTTGAAAGCAATAATTATGAAATACCTGAGAATGGTGATTATGAAAGATTTGAAATCAATAATTATGAATTAAGTAAAAAAGCCAATGATGAGCAAAATGTAAACAAAAATAAATTTGTAAGGAAAAGTAAGAGAGACAATAATAGAATGACAATGAAGAAGAAATGTAAATATGCTCATTTAACAGTAAATAGAACTACTTTATTGAAACCGAAAACCACTGAAACCATTGAAGCAAAATGCAATGAAGCAATTATGCCTGAAACAGAATTCTTGATGGAGCCTATTAAAGAACAAGGCTGATATTGAAATTGGAAGTGGATTAATTAAAAGTAATGAGAATGGAAATTTTTTTATATGGATTACCAATAATTCAAACAAAGTAAGAACTTTGCATAAAAATTTTAAATTGGCTAATATATCTGAAAATTTTATAATTTGTAATAAAAAGAAGACTGAACAAGAAAATGCATTGACCCAGCAAGAAATTTTGAAGCTAAGAAAAGATCAATTAACTAAAGAGGATTTTGATCTTGAACATCTACCTGAATTTCAAAAGTCGAAAGTTCAGAAAATGTTACTCGACAATTTTGCAGTGTTCTCAAAAGATTACGAGACACTCGGTGTAACTGATAAGGTGGTACCAGAATTCAATCTTATTAACGAATATCCTATACAATATAAATAAACCTTATAAAGTGCCACATTTATTAAAATCAGTTGCACATCAGGAGATAAACAAACTTTTGGAAGCTGGAATTATTAAAGACTCTAATTCAAATTTTGCCTTTCCTGCTTTATTTATCTGCAAGAAGGATTCATCGAAATCTGATAAGCCTGAACATCAAAAGCTTCAGATGACGATCGATCGTAGGTTGTTAAATTCATATCTTGTGAAATTTAAATTCTCAGTCGACCAAATTCATGACATTTTACAAGAAGTATCAGGAAGAAAATTATATTGTGTATTGGACCTGAAGACTGTATTTTTTCAAATCAAGCTAAGACCTATTGATAAAAGCAAATTGGGATTCATAACTCAGTTTGGCTCATTCCAATCTACTAGATTACCGTTTGGTACAGCTAATAGTACCAGTTATTTTGCAAAATTAATTGACAAATATTTTGGAGATATAAGAGAGAAAGGAGTCGGGTACTTTTTAGATGACATCATTATTGCAGGCAACTCTTTCAGTGAAGTTTTAAGCACTCTGCAACTTGTATTTGACAGATTAAGAAATTTTAATTTAACTCTGCATGCCAAAAAGGTACAATTATTTAAAAAGGAAATTGAATATTTGGGTTTCAAAATTAATGAAAATGGCTATTCACCATCAGATAAGAATATACAAAAGATACAAGAATTTCCTGTACCGAAAAATGCTAAACAAGTAAAAACATTGCTTGGAATGACCAATTATTTTAGAACTTTGATACAAAATTATGCTAATATTGTACAGCCATTGATAAATTTAACGAAGAAGTCAAATCAATTTAACTGGACTGAAGAATGCCAACATGCACTGGAACAATTACAGAATATTATACTTAATGAACCTATTGTTAAGAATGCTGATTTTAAAAAACCCTTTTGCCTTATATGTGACGCTTCAAATATAGCTATTTCTGTGATTTTATCTCAACAGTACAATGGCAACATGCATCCTGTCAAACTTTTTTCAAGGAAACTTAAGGAATCAGAATCACTCTACCCTGGGATTAACTTTTGGGAACTTTTGGCAATTTATGAAGGAGTGAAGCATTTAAGATTATGTAATTGGTGCTAAATTTGAGATAAAAAGTGATGCTAAAGCACTATCCTACCATCTTTCATTAGAAAAGGCAAGTGATATTGAGAGCAGATGGCTCCTCTTTTTACAGTCATTTAAATTTAAAATTAATTATATTGAAGGCCAACAGAATCCAAGTGACTATACAGGGTGCCCACTTATATCCGTTACACCCCCCTTAACTTCTAAACAGTGACAGCTTAGGTCATAAAGTTGGTGTCTAGGTATAGTAAAAAAGCTATGCGCTACTCGATGAGACAACTTACAACACCATCTATCGGCAAATTTTGGAATTAGCGGTCCTATCTCGTAAACGGTGAAAGATACGTGAAAAAAGTCAATCAGAAAGTTGTAGAGCAAGTACGAAAAGATACCTTGGCCACATTAATACTCAAAATAGAATGCAAAAAATTAACATTTGTTTGATTGTGAAGCGAAGTAAGAAAAGACCACATTACGGACTAAATACGAGCCTGTGTTGTGGTGCAGGGGAAACGCACGTGATTCGCATTCATGAGGACCATGGTTCTGTCCCCACCAGTTGCGTGTTTTACTGAATGTCTCTACAAACCATGAAAACTTTCTGATGATCTTGCAAAATCATCTCTCCAAACACACAGCTCAACTCAACCATGTCTGGTATAAAAATCACATGGATCTCATGTATTATGCAAATGAGGATGGAACGTCATACCTGTTCACCAGAGACTACTATTATAAAAAGGATGTTTTTGCTGTGTTGTACGTTAAAGCGGAGAGTTATGGCAAAATTTGGCAGTAATGAGTATTGCGAGATTTTGTTAATTTAATGTGGGCGTAAGGCAAAATCAGCTGCAAGGCTGTATCGTGAACATTTCCCTCAAGGCCTGCATCCTACATGGCAGACCATCTTAAAAAACGTTATAAAACGTTTAAGGGAGACGGGCTGCGTGACTAGCTGACTTCAAATTCGTACACCTCGTAATGTAGGACTTAAAGTGCAACCTGAAGATGTGCTAGCATACGCTCTCACCCATCTTCAGAGCAGCACAAGAATGATCAATGAAAATTGTGGCCCCTCAAAAAGCCAGTTCTGGAAAATCCTGAATGAATCAGGTGCTCATCCATACCGATCCACACCTGTACAGGGATTGCTGCCAAGAGATGCTGAGAGACGTTACACGTGATGCAACTTTGTGATGAATAACTTAGAGGTCCATCAACATTCCTGGTAGACATAGTATGGATGGACGAGTCATGTTTTTCGAGGAACGGAATGTTTAATAGACAGAACGTTCATACCTGGTCGCTGGAAAATCCGAGATATGCCGTCGAAGTTCAACATCAATAACTCTGGTCGATTTATGTTTGGTGCGGAATTTTTAATGACAGGCTCATTGAACCAGTATTTTACGAGGGCACGTTAACGGGACAATGGTACTTGCAGCTTCTGCAGGATGTAATAACCAACTTTGTTGAGAATCTACTATTGCACCAACTCCTAAATGTTTGGTTCCAACATGACGGCGCACCTCCGCATAAGATTTCAAACGTTCAGCAGTACCTAATAGAGACATTCCAGAATCAAGTCATCGGGTATGGTGGTTCCGTCGAGTGGCCCCCGCGCTCACCTGACTTGACCCCATTGAACTTCTTCTTATGGGGACACATAAAAGGGCAGGTATATGCGACCCCTCCGCCAACATTTCAGGATCTTCGACGACACATTACTGATGCTTGTGCATCCGTAACACCTGCCATGTTGCACAATGTGCAGCAAGAAATTCAGTCCAGAGTGCAAATGTGTATAGTGGCTAACGGAGAGCATTTTGAGCAATATACTATTGTAAATAAATGATCCTGAAGACAGGGAAGTGTCTCTTTCTTTTTTCCACTCTTTATGACATGACAATTTTTGAAATCGTGACCAAACAAATGTTCATTTTTTGCATTCTGTTTTGAGTATTAATGTGCGCAAGGTATCTTTTCGTACTAAATCGAGAGTGCTCTACAATTTTCTAATTCACTTTTTTCATGTATCTTTCACCGTTTACGAGATAGGACCGCTAATTCCAAAATTTGCTGATAGATGGCATTGTAAGTTGTCTCATCGAGTAGCGCATAGCCTTTTTACTATACCTAGACACCAACTATATGGCCTAATCTGTCACCGTTTAGAAGTTAGGGGGGGTGTAACGGATATAAGTGGGCACCCTGTATAAGTAGAGAGATCTTCCCTAATAACAAAATAAAAAAGAATTGGTTAATAGTATATTTGAAACAAAGACAAGATTAAGCAATGAAAATATTTTATAGAAACAATTAGCTGATGAAAAATTAATGAAAATTAGAAATCTTATAAAGGTAAATAGAAGAAATGCAAAAATAAAATGTTACAGAATTGATAAAAATGGTAATTTATTAAAATTTAAACTGCATCCTAAGAAGTATAGTAAGAATCGAAAATTGATGAGAATAATAATTCTTAAAAAGCTACAAAGGATAGCAATTCAAGCTGCTCATGTAGCACACTTCGGTACTGGTAAAACACACAATAAGCTAAAAAGATTGTATTTTTGGAATGGCATGTTTGCAGATGTCAAGAACTTTTGTTTAAATTGTGAGAAATGCCTAAAATTTAAAAACAAGGTTATTAAGAAGCAACCAATTCAACTTCAACCAAAGAAATTTAAAGTTGGTGAAACAGTAGCTTTTGATATTGTTGGTAAATTGGTGAGATCTACAGGACAGCACAGTTATATCATAACAATCATTGATCACGTGAGTAGATACCTGGAAGCAATACCTGTAAGAAATATCTCAGCAGAGTGTATCGTAAATGTACTATCTGACTATTATAGCAGATGTGGTTTTTCAAAGGTGCTGTTCTCTGACAATGGTACCCAATTTACTTCAAGTATTTTCACCGAATTTTTGAGAAAACTCAATATTGATCACCACAAAACAAGCTTCTATAGACCACAAGGAAATGGATTATTGGAAAGAGTGCACTCAATTCTGAAATTCCGGCTCATCTTTGGCATGTCTAGCCAATGAATCTTTTGACTGGCACAAGAAACTCTTTAATATTCAAAAATGAATATAATAATTCAAAACATATAGTAACTGAATTTATTCCTGCGAAAATCTTTTTCAATAGAGAACTGAGAACAACATTCGACCTGAATAAGGATGTACAACTCACCAGTTTGTCATTTAAACATATGGTAAAGGAAACTGAGAAAGCACACAGGTAAATTCTAAAACAGATTTATGCAAATCAAGCCAAATGCATTAAGGATAAAGAGAAATACTTTACCCAACCGAGAAATCATGAATCCAAGGTTCTTGAGATGAAGTATATCTCAAGAATTTTATATCTGTGGCTTCTTTAAAGTCTAAATTTTTCTGATCCGTACGAAATTAAAAGAATATTCAGAAATAATAATGCATTAATTCAAAATCAAGAAGGAGAGAACATAAAAGTCCATTTTGACAAATTATTCATAGTTCCTGAATTAAGACCTCACTTGCAGCAGTAAAGAAATTAATAATGCAACTTGTAAATGAGGCAAATTGTTTGTTTTTCTTCTCAAAACCTGCAGTAATGAGCTCAACAAAAACTGTAGTAACGAGAGATTACAGGATGCATTTATTAACTCTGGCATAAAATAAACATCAATTCAAAATTGAATTTTAAAATTTGCCAAAACACAAATGTTGATAAATCAAAATTTTCTAACTTAACGGTGAACTTATATCTAAACTTGAGTAATTTAGCAGAAGTAAAATTTAATAATAATATGTAAAATAATGAAGTCATAATAATTACTAAAATTTAAAATTTTCTTTAATGCATTTAAAATTTAAATATAAAGGATATTTGGAGTACTAGTTTTTCTTTTGCTTATGGCGGTTAGGGACTGTTTTGAAATCTTGACCTAGTTAAGGTGTTATTTGTTTACATTTGGAATACACATTAAAATTCTGCTGGATTTGTCAGGGAATACTAACTGAGTAAAATAATTTTGGTAAAATAACTTGCAATATAATGGTAAATTGATTCAAACTTGGAATATAATGGTTGTAACAAGTGAGCTGCCAGCGCAGCAACACCTGGGAAAAATAAAATAAAGAAGAAGAAGAAAAAGAGAGAGAGAGAGACGAAGGATTCACGACATCGGCTCGAAGCCCACCAGTTTTGTTGTGTGAAACTTCTTAAATTTTGTAATGTTTGTGTTGTATTTGTGAATAGTTTAATACTGTCATTAAACTTCAAAATGTGTACAAGTGTATCCATGTCAATCCTGTACAACTAGCGGATATATGGTGAAATTTTTTTTTTTTTTTTTTTTTTTTTAACTTACAAACAAAAAGAATTTTTTTTTTTTTTTTTTTTGAAAAGAAAGTACATAACAAAAAAAAGTTTAAAGGTTCGTCGATAGATCGCGAATTCCCAAAAGCAAGGGAGGGACACGGAGTTAACTAGAGTTCACATAAAAAACGAAGGGGGTGGAGCAGATGCAAAACAATGCTAGATAGAACGAACCCGTGAGGGGCGTAGAAAGGCATCCTTGGGGCGGTGCTTGCGCATCTTTGGGTGTGTCGGCTTATACCCTGGGATGCTATCTAACGTGAGATTACTTACTCCACTGAGACCTCTGAATTTTGAGCAGGTTTTTGAATATGTGAATATGTTCTAAAAAGGGTTGAATATTGAGATCTCTATGCAGAACTTCTAGCCGGACGTAACTCTGAAACCTAACAAAAGTATGAAGTGCTTTATTTTGCACAACTTGAAGCTTCATAAGTTGAATCTCAGCTGCGGCTCCCCAGATTGGGGATCCGTACATCATAATTGGACGTATGCAGGACTTGTACAGCAATAACTTATTTCTCGTGGATAGGCGGCTGTTTCCAGCCAAGAGGGGGCGCATATGGGTGAGTGCAGACTTCACTTTCTGACAAATTTCAGAGATGTGAAGTTTCCACGTGAGTTTTGAATCCAAGTACATTCCTAATTATTACTAAACATATTAACAAGTACATATATACGAAAAGTAGATATGAATACAAGTATATTAGATTGGATTAAAATAGTACAAGTAATAAATTGGAAGTTACAAGAAATAGTAATTACTTGTAACTAGATTGCCAGGGAATCAGCTCATTGTTTAAAGTTAAGTTAGTGACAGGGATCCGGCGAGGGGGGGGGGGGAACTGACGGCAGCACATTTGGCAACGTTGCTTTGATTCTCCAGTTTGTTAACCATTGTGTCATGGAGTCAAGGTAGGGTTAGAGGGGTTCGTGCATGACATGTGTGTGTTTATGTTGTGCAATCAGGGCTGTGTCGGCGGCGGAAGGTTACATTTTACGTAGATAGCAGTGCCACCACCAGTAGGATTGCTAGTACGAGACCTGTCATCATTGTATAAATCGTAGTTAGCAATCTTGCAAAGATTCTCTGGATTGAAGTGGGTTTCTTGAATTAAAAACAAATCTAAGTTTATATGCTGTACAAAAGTCCCTAGCTCATGGATTTTACCTCTGAGTCCATTGGCATTCCAGATGCCAATGGTAAGAGCCTTCCCACAATGGTGGAAGTATTACTCTAAATTTGTTGAACGTAGAATAAATCTACCTATATTAAAATAGGAATTTTGATTACTGAAATATAGAATGAAATTTTGATAATTAATGTTAATGCTTATCTAATCAAGAAATATATATTTTTACTAACACTTTAATAAATGTTTTGTTTGCCTTAAACTTAAAATTTGTGTTATTTTATTTGTACAGCCTGAATTTTGATTCCTTGAACACATCGCACGTTAAACCAGAGAAGCTTCTGGTATGCACTCTCAGAGAGCGATTAATAAAAACAAATGGTCAGGTAATGGGGATGTATTAATTGCTAACTTTTGTCAAAAATCAAGGCTAGCTTTTAAGCTAGTCTCAGTCCAATTAAGAACTCGTTTGATAAGCTTAAAAAATTAATATATCCACATCCCTTTTATCTTTAAGATATGGGGGACTTGTTTAGAATAAGAACTTCCCCCATACAGGGTTTCTCCGTTCAGCCATTCTGCAAACTTTAACTTTAGTTTATTCACGGGACTGCGAAAATGACTCGGAATGGACAGACAAAATGCGAACTACTTCTCTTCACCGATTAAGCAAAAAGTTAAAGACAAATCCTTAGATTTTAAAAGTCATTTAATAATCTTCCATTAGACGTATACATAAATAAAAACCAGAGTGCTTTCAGGTATCTTTATACCCTTCCTCAGTGGCATTCTGCCACTGAGAATCTTTAAATCACCCCAGTGTATGTTCATGTTAATTTTCGTAACAAAATGATTGTATAATATTTTATTATAAAAAAAGTAGATGTTTATTGACTACCTCCTACTTTTATTGGAGAATGAGTTCACAAACTGTTAAATGGTGCCTCTGGTCTGGTTTTCTTTGTACATAACATTAATATAAAAGAAAGTTTCCCATGGAAGCTATTAATGAATATTCCATTTCAAGCTATTGAATGATAATGTTATTTTTTGTAGATGGGGTACGTTACAGAATTTATCAAAAATGCATGCAAGAAATCTCAACTTCTTGCTCATCAGGTCATTTGGAACATGAAAACCAACATGTACCTGGATGAAGAGGCTCAACAACAAGATCGTAAGTATTCGTCTTCACGATGATTGTTAAGTGGTATTCTAATTTATTCATCGTTGGTATAATTGCTAATGTGATGAGGAAGCAGTTATATGAATTTTCAAATGCTCAAAATATAGGTTTTAAATATTTGAGTCTACCTTTTGACCTTCCTAGCAATCAAAATCCAATTCAAAAAGCAAGTTTTTGAATGTACTCTAGAAGATGGAAGAACCATTTTCCACATCGTGTGTGGATGTTCTCAGCAAAAGTATGGATCCGCTCTAACTCACAATATTGTGTCCAATTGAGATGTTTGAGTTCAGTGGTGGTGGTTCATGTTACAAAATGATCTATAGACAGAAAGAATAAGAAGGCTTGACTGTATCCTCTAAATAGCTAAGTCAGTAAAACAACTGACAGAATGTCAGTTATTTTACATAAGAAGTTAAATGGAAACACTCCTAGAATGTTAGTTAGGAAGTCTCAAGCAAGATCACCCTTTTTACTTCACTATTGGCAGGGAATTCCCCTTCTTTTTTAAATGATTCGCCTACTAGTAGATCCATTGGGCTTTGCTCATGATTTAAAATATGTGCAAAATGTTGAAGTATTCAAAATCCTCTCTTCTAAAAGTTTCTATTAAAATATTTAATTGCATTCCCCTAAAAAGAATCTTTGTTTTTGCTAAATCTGCACATGCAATTATGAAGAATAAAATATCTGTTAACCCTTTTATGAAAAATATGGAAATTTGGTAAACGTATGTTAAAATTATAGTAACATACCATTTTTATCCTACTGCAATATAATGTGTGAGTCCAATTTTTTTTGTATTAAATGTATTTTGGGGTTAGCGTAGGATTGGTTTATTTTTTGAATGGGAAGTCTTGTAAAGATTGTATTATGTAAAGAGTGTATTTCTTTGTTCCAGCCGTCATGTACGAGCCCTTGGAGAACATCATGAGTAACATCATCGGTTCACTCTCAGGTCCGGCAAAATTGTTCTATGAAAGAGAATTTGATTTCTTCAGTAAAATCACTGCAATCTCTGGAGATATAAGGTGCACACATTACTTTCTATTGTTAGATGCCCATAAGGGTTGGCTATTGAATGTGCTATATATAAAGTGCATAATTTCATTGCATTTAATTCTGTTTGTCTCAATGTCTGATTAGTTGAATGCAAAACCTTTTTCTTCAATTCCTCTGAAAAGCCACTATATCATCCGTTTCAGAGAAAGTCAGTATCATTGAATGCAGTATAGTCCATTTAACCTGGGGCAATATGTGTTAAAGATTTTACAATCTTACTATTATTATTTATTATATTTAGAGTTGTTATTTATTTACTTAATGTTTATTAATTGATTTACTTAAAAGTTGGATCATCAATGAAGGGTTTATTAATTGACTGCAGATCAACTTATTTCACACACCTGCAATTAACTGACCTAAATTTTAAAAGAAAAGAAGAACAGAAATAAATGCAACCATTTTATTAAAACAAAAATGATGGGAGAAAAAACAATTTTTAAAGCTATTCTTTTAATTAGATTAATATTTTTCTTATAATTAGGTATAAAAATCAAATAAGATGATCATTAAACATTTTCTAAAATTTATTAATTTAATATCTCCAGATTCAAAATCCCTCAGGTCTAAAGGCCTAAGTATCGTTTGGCTGTCCACTGGTAAGTTTTAAAACAAAAAAGTTTATAAATTGTTAACTCAAGATTGCAAATGTGTGTTCTAGATATACTTATAAAAATATTAAAGCCAAAAATACAAAATTTCACGTAATACATTAATTGAAAAACTACCGAATGTGTGTAACTCTAAGGTTATGTATTAAATTTGTATTCAAATCATTGTTTCGTGATATAATGAATAGAATATAGCCTCTCTCGACAATTCAGCATGATTAAGATCTGCACGTAAGTAAGCAAGTTATATTTAGATTGAGCATGATTGTCTGCAGCCATGGATTGAGGAATGGATAATACTTATACATGGTTCATATGTTTGTAAAAACCCTTGAAAAGTTCATTTTGAACTGCTTAAAAGTTCTTGAATTTGTTAAAAAATAAAAACAGTCCTTGAATTTTTTGTAAAATATTAATGTATGTAAATTTAAAGAAGAAAACGCAATTTAACCCATATTTCCCTATACTTTACAGATCTTGAGAACTAATTGATCCTCCTGCCAAATGTAAAAAAAAAACTATGTTATAGGTTATTGTTGTGGACAAAAAAGAAATTGCAAGACTAAGTTTCAAATCATTTGTTGCTGAGCTAAAGCTAATCAAAGACAACAGTGGAATTAAAAGGATGTTTTTATCTATTTCAAAAATTTTTCACCAAATTTTACCATCTTACCAAACTGATAAACCACTGCTTTTTTTTTTTTTTTTTTAATCTGATGATTTAAAGAAGAGTTTGAACGTTCTATTGCAGAGGTTTATTATTTCAAAAGTATTGTAATTAGCAAATTAAATAAATGTGTTATAAAATTCAGTAGTTGTAATTCTACTTCAAATGGATGGACATTGCGACATACTCATCTTTTTCTGTTTATTAAATTGAACTATTTCATGACTTTTGGGATTATAACGAATTATTTGAAGTGACCAACAATTTCAATTTATTATGCTCCACGCTATGTACCATGAATTACCCAGCATTACCTGGCACCCTCTATTTATAGATACAAATTCCACCACTCAGATTCCAAATCACCTGCTTTGAACTGAAACTATTTCTGCACATTATTTTTTTCATACACAACTATGCCAAATGTACAACATGGAAGTAATATACCCTAAATAAGCTCCTTTGAAACGCCCTCAATAAGCTCTTTTGATGCACTCCAGATAAGTGTTCAATAGCCAGCCTTTGGTTGATCATTACAAAGGAAATACATGACATCACAAAATAAAAGAAAATATTTATATTTACCCTCAAAGTACAATTACAAAAAATTATTACTATCTCAGCAAATTTTCATTTAATTTAAGTCAAACTTTAGCATAATACTTATAATTATAATATAATACAAATTAAGATAAAATCTTTTAAAGTTGCAAAGTTAGATACCACATAAGTTAAATCCACTTAGTTTGCAATCCATAGTTTTTTTTTAGTCGAGATAAAATGTATGTGATTTTATCAAAACACCCGCTCTCGAATATCGTCTGTTGCAATAAAAGAAATATATTTAGTTTAACAAAATGGTGATGTTGTTGACTTAAAACTTTAAAAGTTCATAACTTTTAAATTCTCACCAAGATTATTATTATGTATTAAATTATGTAGACATAAAGCAATTTCAATGCTTTACAGATGATGATGAAATGATGACAGAAACATGCACCCAAACACACACACAAACAGAACACATGATAGAAACATGCACACAAACATTTCTTATTATGTAAGATAATTGTTAACATTAGGTGTAATCTGTAACTCTTAAGTCAACCACAAATAGTCAAACTACAAATGTACTTTAAATCAAGTTGGAATGTTAGTCTAAACATGCATTCTTGTTATATATGTCAAATTACTTTGTTTTTCAGTTTAACATTTGTCAAAAATTGTATTTGACTATTTAAAATTGTATTTGACTTTTTTAAAATTTATCAAAAATTATATTTGACTATTTATTTTATTTACTATTTTCTGGGGGGGGGGGGGGGGGGGAGGGGTGTAACTTGATAAAGCTTTAATCCAATACCCCCTTCCAACAATACTGAAAATTATATTATGCAAAAAATATAAAAAATCACTGAAATTACAAAGAAAAAAAATAATCCATTGAAATTATTTCCTGTTGGTTTGCAATTACATTTAGAGCTCATAAATGATAAAAGATAAAAGCCTTATGATATTTGTAAGATTTTATTTTAAAGAGATGCCTTATTTGTTAGTGAATAGAAGTAAAAAGATTTCAAAATGCAGCTGCACTTCCGTATATGCAAAGGCTATTTGGAAAGGCTCACACCAGAAGAGTTCCACGACAATCTATCACTTGCACAATACACATCAATAACCAGTTGCCTCGCACCACATGATGCAGCCAGCTTAGTTCTTACTGTCAATATGTGTGATGCTATAGAAGCCCTTTCAAAGTGAGAGTTTTGCAGAGCAAGGTTTTTTTTCTTTTTGCAAGCTAAAGACCACAGTGTGGTTGGAACTTTCTCACAACATTGCACATCCACACACAGCTGCATACTCATAAGTCATGCTGCATCCATTTTGTTATGATGGGGTTCTCCCCCCCCCCCCCCCCACACACACACACTTACAGCCCAATCAATTTTCATCTTTTCACGTGGATGATCTAGCTCAGTGCTTCAGCATGAATGAGGAGCTAATGGATTGTGTGAAGGATTAGCTCCACTTCCAGGTAAGAGGACACACATCACTATAATGAGTGTCTCAATGTATTTTGTTGAAAGGCATATAGTTGATTTTTATATATATGCATAATAATAAGTTCGCCTTGTTTTTTCCAACAGGTTTCTGGAGGTCGATTTCTCAATAACCCTTGTATTTGTAGTGTACTTGCTATTATTCTTTTGGTTTCTTTTCTAACTGTTTTATTGTCGTGTGTGTTTCAGAAATTTCCCCAAGGGATCTCAGCGCAAGCAAGCTTGTCTCAATTGTCTGAGCCAAATTACAGTCCAGCCAGGATGCTACCTTCCTTCCAACCCTGAGGCTGTCGTACTGGATATTGATTATAAGTCTGGAACTCCCATGCAGAGGTTTGAGCTTCCGTTTCTCTTTTTATATCAGCAAGTACAATGTGCGGAGGAATTTTATAAAAACAATTTCTTACTTTAACTGTCTTACAATTAAGATGGATAAGAATAAATAATGCATCCAATACACATTCAATTTTTATTCAATCAATTAGTTTCAATATTCAAAAATGGGTCATTTTAATTTTAGAGAAAAAAAATTTAGGAGGTTATAAAGCTTGCATGCAATTAAAAGAAGTAAAACACATACTCAAAATATTTTGATGGATTCACCCCCCCCCCCCCCTCCTTAATAGAAAATGACAATTGGAATAGGTCAGGAAAAAATTTATTTTATTATTTATCAAACATTTATAAAATTTAAAAAATAATGATAATTGAACAGATTAAAATAAAGGTCCATATTTTGACTTTGAAATTGATATTTATTTGTTTGTAGTTCATACTCTGGAAGAGTTGCTTCTGAAATTGAAATATTAATGGAGTTCGTTTTGAACAGGCTTGAATTTGTATTATTAAAGTGAAAAAAAAGTTTTAACTCACTCCATTGATTATATTGTTATTTGTCATAGTGTTCTGTAAAACTGAGGTTCTGTTTGAATGAATCTAATTTTAGGTGTTTTTCAAAATGAAAGATGTGGCATTAGAAGTTCTTTTGAGTTTTCAGAAAACCTGAAACCAAGGCTAGGTAGTAGGTAAAAGTTCTCTTGTTATGGACAGTTATTGTAACAGTAATCAAAGGGAGCTACTTTTGAGTACATGTTACTTTTTATCTAAAACTAAAAATGTACAGGATCCGTCCTTTCTACGGAGGTCAAAATTGTAAAAATTAATTTCTGCTCCTTTGACTTATTTTCATCCAAAGTCTCTACTTCATTCAATGCAAAAAATAAAAGTGTGACATTCTCAATGATGCTTATTAAAAATTCCTGTCGGGCACAATTTGTTCCCTCCCAGATGATGAAGGTATAAAAATGTGTTAAATTTATAGTGATATCCTCACTTTATGACCTTTATAGTGATATACAATACCTTGTCCAGTTATCACTTAAGATTGAAATCTAGAGAAGTGAAAATACTCATATAGACCTAACTGCGTACTAGGCTTCCGGAAATCGCCCGTCCTCCCGTCCTCGCCGGGTTAAAATTCGGCGAGGACGACCAATTTTCGGAAGTTGCCGTCCTCTCGGACGGCCTTGAGATTAGAGATTCCGTAAAAAAAAAAAAAAATAACAAATTGTTGTCATCGTAAAATTGTGGCGAAAATTGAAATGTCGTCACCTGCAAATCCCCCTAGTGTGCATTATCAATGCCTTCTTTCTAGGCGAGCCGTCAGATCTGAATTGTAACCATAGGCGCTAGTTATTTTTTCTCCCCTCATCCTCCACCCAGTGAATCCGATGATCGCACGAAAATGCGATAGCGCACTCATGATGGAAGTGACATGTTCTCTTCTCCTTTTCAAGGTCTACATGAGCGGAAATTTTCGGATATTTATAAGACCGACAATACCAATGCTTAAATCCAGACCAAGCCCGAAGAAATTTATAAATGTAGAATGAACTCGGCCTGAAGATAACTGCGTCTCAGCAGGCCCGAAATAATTTGTATTCAAATATGTTAAAAATAAATTTTTCAAAATTTTGTACGGATAATTTAGTTTGTTTTTTTAAACATTTATCTTTACACAGCTGAAATAAAGGCAATAAGTTCATGTATTCAATTTAAATCCATTTTAAAAATTTTCAAAAGAGATATGTTCGGCCCGGTCATAACGGACGTTTAAAAAAAAAAAAAAAGACTCAACCCTGCCCGAAACAATAGAAAACTCAAGTCCAGCCCGGGCCTAAGCCCAAATCACCATTTAACTCTTTAAAACCCAAACTATAAAATTTTCATTTGCTGTAATAGACGGGAGTAAGTAACAAGTTTGAATTTTTGGAATGGATTCTTCTAGTTTCTGCTAGAAGTGTTTTATTTTCTTCCCCACTTTGGCTTCAACTTTAAAACTAAAACGTTTAAAATTCATTCAAGGCATTTGTTCCAGTTGTTTGACAACTGAAGTTAAAGTATGAAACATCTATTCAGTCCAAGAAGATTTTAATCTTGATTGACTACATTCCCTAGAAATTAAGAGTACCGATGAGGTTTAAACTGCTTAGAGACAAGAGGATTTATATGATTATTTATTTACCACGCCTTCAAGTTACCAAACATTGAAAAAAGGAGCGATTCCTTACAGATCTTACCCCTTTGACCCCACCCATAGATAGGAATTCCGCCGGTCATATCCATTATCGGAGACTCTGCGTCTGCGACTTTCATCGCGGCGGTTAAGTGCTGTGGGGGGTGGTGGTGTATGAATATGCAGTTATCGCACTTCATCGTGGGACAGTTGGTTCTAATTTCTTATTGTTGTACGATGTATTTAAGCACATATATTAAGGAATATAAAGTGAAAAAAAATTCTTAGGAGGACGGGTAAAAATGTTCGAGGACGGGTAAAAAATTTCAATAGCCGTCCTCGCGGACGGGCTAGATTTTGCCGATTTCCCGAAGCCTGCTGCGTACCAAGTTTTATCTTGATCAGTTGAATTGTCTATAAATACAGGATGTACAAAGAGTTCAAAAGTCTTTCTGCATCTCATTGGATGAAAGTTTTTTTAATACTCATTAAGACCTTTGAAATCATATATGATACCACACTTTGCTAAAGAATATTTTATTGTCTGCTACTTGTAGACCCCCCCCCCCCCTTCTTCCGAGAAGACTGAAAAGGATCCATAAGGATCTAACAGTTATCTAATTTCATCCAGGTCGAATTGATTTTGTGAATGCAGGATAGGACAAACTGTGGTCGGCACAAGTTACTGTTATTTAACATGAATCCCTTTTAGTTCCTTTTCCCAGTATAAAGTCACTAGAATTTACTTTCAAACAAAATAAAAATTTTGTCAAATTTTTAACATTATCAAATTATATTTTGTGTTGGTCAACAAACTGCACATAAAATTTATATATGAATACACAAGATAATAAATTCATTTCATCATTTTATTATATAAAGAAAATAAACATATTTAAAAAAATTCTTTTGACTATAAAGAAAATAAACATATTTAAAGAATCAAATATTTCTTATAACTTATAAAGAAAATTAAACACCCATATTTAAAAAACCAAATATTTCTTTTGGCTTATAATAACGATTCAAAGTATTTTTTTTTTATGATATTACAATACTATTTCATCTATTTTTGCAATCCCCATTATCAAATAGAACAATATTCAGTACTAAACATCTGTAGAAGATTCAACACATTTAGTAAGTCAAACAGAATTATAAAATATTTTTTAAATTCAATTTTGCATGAGCATAACTCATTACACATTTTTATTAACACTAGACTAGGGATTGTGCTGAGCCTTGAATATTCAAACTGGTGTACAACTATAAATATTATGTGTGCAAAAATGTTGTACAGGGTGCATATGGGTGCTTGAAAATTGGGAGTACTTGAATTTTAGATTAACATTTTCAATGTCTTGAGAAAGTACTTGAAAATTCCCATTTTATTGGTTAAGTCCTTGAAAGTGCTTGAAAAAGGCAAGGTTGAAAGTGTTCTGCAGATTCACAGCATTGTGTTTTTTCCTGAGAAGTTCTGCTTTCTTTGAAAATTTCCCTAGCAATTACGCTGTTGTTGAAATTTTCCTAAACAACGTTTTTTCCCAAAAATGTCCTCAATGATTTCAACATTAAACAATAATGTTAGTTTGCTGTGATTTTTCCTCTCAGAAATGTATACAACTTCATAATAGGGAAGAAATGATGTCCTTGAAAAATAATTGCGTGGTACTTGAAAGGCCTTGAAAATTTTTTTAAGGAAAGTGAACACCCTGGTTGTAAGGCATGCCTGTTAATTAAAATGGGGCACACTGTAATGAGGATGAATGTGACTACTCAGCAATTCAAGAATCTAAATATGTTCTTTTCTTGCAGTGCGGCCAAAGCTCCCTATCTGGCTCGATTTAAAGTTCAGCACTGTGGTATCCAAGAAATGGAAAACAAAGTTCTCAACATTGCCAAGGAAGGGAATAGCAACACCCATCTGAACGGCATGGGGAAGGAATATTGGCAGGCGGCCATATTCAAAGTGGGAGATGATGTTAGACAGGTGAACTTGTTAAATACTCTGGCTAAAAGTGTATGAATGTAAATATACAATACATTAGGGCTTGATGAACTTTCATTCACTTTATTAAAGAGATCTCACTTATCTTCTAAATCTCGGAAAAAATGAAAACGGGTCAGGGAATGAACTGAGTAGAGCCAGTTAACTGGGTTCACTACTATAGTTACTATCAGAAAGATCTAAGAACTATCTATTCAAACTGAATCTGTAGGATAATTATTTTATATTAAAATATATTCATTCATTGAAATAGGCATGATTTATGCCATTTCATCTTTATTTTCATGCATTTAGCTAAAGAATCACGCGATTCTAATTTTTTTCATGAATAAGAAGTGATAACTTTGCATTATGATAAAAAGAAACACTCATATCTGAATTTTCTATGCATTTTTAAAGTGAGTTCATAAATGTTGCCATTTTCAATTTCAACCACTATTGGAGAAAGCGAGCGGAATGGCGTCCAATATGTCTCTGAAGTCATGACGACATAAGAAGTTTCTTAAATTTTTTTGTTCTAAACAGGCCTATTTTTAAAGCATATATTGGTTTTTTCGGAAGCAGTGGAATTTTAATCGGAGTGTTTTGCATGTTAAATCCTGCAGTCCTTCACACTATAGTTTGGCGTGCTGGAGTTGCACTCGGTAGGCCCGGGTTCGATTCCAGCCACTGCCAAAACTGCCACCATGTTCACGCGGAGTACGATCACGTTAAACATGTGGGTCCGTAAGTCCTTCCGAGAGGTTGGTGGTAGGGGAAGGAGGGTACGGTCCCTGTGGATGCTTCCCCCACTGGGTTCCGGTCCAAATTGGGTGGCACTTCCCGGCCGTCCAAACAGTTACCTTACACCTTTCTGGTAGGTCGGACAGTTTGGGTCTCAACAACAACAACAACACTATAGTTTGAAGATCCAAATGGATACACTTATCTAACCATTCAAAATAATCATTTCCAATAGGTGGGAATACATATATCCAAATGGTTAGTGATACTTATTTATGAGATATAACGAAATAAATACATTTTATTCATATGAAAATTGCATGCAAACCCATGTACATCGTCACACATAATAGGCATCACCCCCCCCCCCCCCCCCCTCAAAAAAAAAAAAAAAAAAAAAACAGAAAATGAAAATCTGTGATTTATAAGGTCTGTACTTTCTACTTTAATGGACACAATTTAATCAATTTATATTTGGTGATATCTTTTACAAACAACATAATTTTCATATTCCAAAAGTATATAAATATTAAATATAGAAACTGTATCCGGAATTGTCCAAGTCCTAAGTATACACCCGCTGGGTAAATAGTACAAATAAGGATAGAAATAACACAACTCAATTTCTGAAATGCCTATTTTGAACAAAAATCATTCCCATATTTGAATTTTGTCCATTTACAATCAAGCCAATTATATAAGCCCAATTTAATAATGCCTATATAAATACTGCTTGCTGAAAATCCTTGGTGCTCCCTATTTAAAATATGGGATAACAATAGACATATAGGAGTAGCCTCATTGGAGGGAAAAGCTCCTTTCCCCATGGGTGGAAAGTAGTTAGAACAGCTTTGGAAGAGGGGTCGAGCTGTATTGGGGTATGGGGAATGTACTAGGTTTATTAAAAAAAATCTAACACATGCTTTGAATAACCTTTCTGGTAGGTCGGACGGTCTGGGTCTCAACAACAACAACAATAATATGCTTTGAATAAAAAATGTATAATTAATTAGTGGATGGGTTTATGAAATTATTTTCTTTTCTGGAGTAGTCTGTGATATATTTAGGAGCTGTTGTTAAAATATGAATGTTGGATGGTATGTCATTTTTTGTATATCGTAATATAAAAAATTGGAGAGGTTTAAAATGGGTAATTAATATAATTGGCCTTAATTATAATATTGGGTAATTATAATTAAGGTTTAAATGCACACAAAAAGTATATATTTTTTATAAATTCATGAAAATTCATATATTGGTTGTGTGGACTCCATCCAGAGTTTGCTTAAAAGAGGATCTTTCCGATAGTGTCAAAATGGAAACTCTGTGATAATATTTGAAGTCACTGTGTGAATATCATCCAAAGTCAGCATAAAACAAAAAATAATTCAAAACCAATTCAAAATTAAGAAAAATAATGCTGAGGTGCACCTATTTAGTACCTGTGCGCCCAATTTCATGGCCGTGGGATACTTCAGATATCCCACTACAGACATCTTCCTTTATGATGTGAGATTCTTTCACATTTATTACATACTAGCAGCATACCCGTTCTTCTTACGGAGTATAGAATATAAAGAAACTTAAAACTCATAATCATGTGCAAATTCCTATAGCATACTAAATGACATTTTTAATCATAATATTCTGTTTAAATATTTAATTTAATACTCCTAAAAGAAGTTTAAGAATCTCTGTTCTCACTATACAAAATTATCTTCATGGGCAGATCTGAAGAATCAAACATCTTGGCCCCTTTCGTAAGCAAATTTACAAAAATATAGAATTGAATCAATATATGCAAAATAAAAGCATTAAAATTATATGGGACCCATACTGCTTATATACGCGAATATTAGAAGATATAACCTGTATTAGTAGATTACATAAATAAATTAAAAATATCAATAAACCCATAATCTTTAAACCTGAAGGCAGTAATTGATTCCAATATATGCCAAAATGAGAGTGCTAAAATTATATGGGAATATATACCCGTACTACTTATAATGTCATATATTAGAAGTTATGTCTAGATGTTCATAGAAGATTACCCATATTACAATATGAATCTCAAAAATCTTTGCCAAAATAAAACAGATGACGTAATAAATTGAAAATATCAATAATACCCGTAATCTTCACACCAGAAGGCCGTACTTGATTTGAATATATGCCAATATGTGCCAATATACCTGTACTACTTAGATTCTCATAGATTAGAAGGTATACCCGTGCATTTGTAGACGATTACTCGTACAACGTACAATATATGAGTTTCAACAATTTTTGCCCCAATGAAATAATGCCAAAATAACTTGAAAATATCAATAATCTCTGAATCAATAATCCCCAAAAATATCAATAATAATAATGTTTAAACTTGAAGACCATAATTGATATTATCCAGTCAAAAATGCAATGGCAATGACATTTATTTTATATGCATATCTTCTTTATTCAAATTGGAAAAGATTTAATAAAAATCGTCTGCCGCATAAACACATTGGATTTAAATCCGTTGCTAAGTGACATGATATCATTTGCTTTAAATAAATTGGTGGAAAAAATATCGTCTGAATAATTCTATCTCCATGGAAGGTTTGGCGACATTTTAAAAAATCTCCTAATTTATCGCCAAGTGAGACTGTAGAACTGACAGTCCCACTTGGCGACAAACTGATGAAACATCATCACGATACTATCCAATAACAAAACACAATTAATTTCATTTATTTAGCGTAATTTTATCAATTTCAAGATAGTTTTATAGTTTTACAAACATTTTTATCAGTTTGATGACATTTTAAAAATTCGTTAAATGTGTTACTAAGTAGGATGATTGGACTGACAGACAAATTCCAATGAAATATCATTTCAGTACTTTCTTCTAACAAAGCAAAATAAATTTCATTGAATCAAATTGACAAGAAAGAAAAGTTGCCAAGTTAGTGATATCCCTCCCTATCCGTAGCTCTGAAGTTTCAGATCTGAGTAAAACATCCAGATCCCGTTTGTATATACTAAAGGAAAACACTAAAATTGTATTAGAAGATATACCCGTTTTACTCTTTTTCAGTTTCAACAATCGCCTAAAGTAATTAATTGGCTAAACACAATGCTAAACATTTATTAGCTAAACATACTATCCCCTAACAAAATACAATTCATTTCATTCATTTAGAGCAATTTTATTAATTTCAGATATTTTTATGGATTTACAAACATATCAATTTGGTGACATTTTAAAAAATTCGCTAAATGTGTTACTAAGCAGGACGGTTGAATTGACAGACAAATGCAAATGAAACATCATTTCAGTACTCACTTCTAACAAAACAAAACAAAATAAATTTCATTGATTTACGTCGTTTTTAAAAAATTTGGCAACATTTCCGTCAATTTGACAATGAAAGAAAAATTAAGTAGAAAGAAAAGTAGTTTAAGAGAAATTCCCAAGTTAGCGATATCCCGCCCAATTTGTAGCTCTGAATTTGCAGATCTGAATAAAGCATTCTGATCCCGTTTGTATATTTCTAAATGAAAACACTAAAATTGTATTAGAAGGTATACCTGTTCTACTCTTTTTCTGTTTCAACAATTGGCTAAATGAATTTATTGGCTAAACACAATATATGATTTTATTAGCTAAACACAATATATAAGCTTGAAAACTCTGCCAAAATAAATGAAAGTGATGTACGCAGTCTGCAATTAATATAATTAAAAGAAAAATCAAACCGTCCATTTATAAGATATATTTTTATATCTATTTATTAATCAAATCGAATAAATAATAATAAACATTAATAAACACATTTAAATTAAATAACCATTTTGATTTAATACTTTTCATTGTTGATTAAAAGCTTGTATAAACCATGGTGATAGATTTTCCATTTAAATTCATGTTTCAAACCTTCATGGTTTATCTATCCCTTTGAGGAGTGGATCGCCCCGGAACCGTTCCCCATCAAACACACACTTTGTTTTATTGTAAGTAGAGATTCCCAGTGTTTGTTTGATTATTGTGTAACCCAGTATTGTCCGAGATTTAAAATAACTAAAAACCTCTGATTCAAATTACATCAGAACATAAGCCAATTTTCGAAATCCAAACAATGCTTTAACAATAGGACTGCTTAGAACAACAACAAAAAATAACAATTTGCTGCATGGGCTTAATATGCCCTAAAAAAATACCTAAAGTCACTGTACAAGTGTTAATATGCTGTAAATGCACATGTCTCCATTAGCACAAGCCAAAAAATGGAGTCCTTAAAACTAAGCTCTACCATCATTAGCAACTGAGATAGGATCCAATGAGTGAGGGAAGCAAAATGGATTCATTCAACTCCCAGTTTTACAAAAGAAAGCTAGCATATGGATTGAGAATTAAGTTTATAAACATCATTCATTTGTACTTTGAGAGTCATGTTCTAAATTCTGACGCACTCTCTGGGATGCTTTTTCTCTTATTCAATGTACGCAAAGGATGTTTTAATGATGGAATGTCAATGTTTCGCTCTCACAAGATTTATGCAGAATGCAGTTTGTTCGGGTTATACTGTCTTTATTTCTATTCCCTGGCAGGACATTTCTTTCATCTATCTCCATTCCACAGTCATAGTAGTTTTCTGACAAACAGATCTGATCACCCGTAGAAAATTAGGATGTCTTTCGCATCCATTTCACCTTCTAATAAGATGGCCTATCTTCAAACTAAATTAAAAGGTGGAAAACAAAAATTGAATAATCAATGTTATTGAGTGTCATTGTAAAATGGGTGAACTAAGTGTTTTATTCTTTCAGGACATGCTGGCCCTCCAGGTGATAGCCCTGTTCCAAAACATATTCAAGCAAGTCGGACTGGACCTGTTCCTTTTTCCTTACAGAGTGGTGGCCACAGCTCCCGGGGTCAGTGTTCTCTGTTGTTATTAATAATGCACCATTAAACAATAAATCACCATTTTTTAGATTTATTTGCACTCTTACAGTTTCACCTTAAATGGGTCTATTTTTTATACACTTTTTTAGGCCTTTTAGCTTTTTTATACTTCAGAATGTTGTTTCACACATTTAAAAACTTTAGCTTTGCGGGGCTTTTCGTGGTTTTGTTTTGCTTGTCTGGGCTAAACCTGACATGCAGTATTAATGCCCGACACAATCCCCCAACATGTGTTGTTGTTTTCTAGGTAGAATGTTAACGTTGCATAAAATAACATTTATTTACATTAAATTTTACAGATATATACATACATGCCAACTGCTACGGATTTCCCTATTGAACTACGGAAACTACCCTAAATCCTACGGATTTTATGAATTGTCTTTTGCTTGTATGATCACAAAAACCAAGGAGAAAAAAATTTTTTTTTTCATCTTTTTTTGTATGTGTGTGATCGTTATTTAGACATTGGAACCAGCGTACACGAATACGTGTATATTGAATGAAAGCAAAGCATGCTTTTGCAAGAAAAAATAAGGTGCTTGGCCCAGTTCTGGTAGAGATCAGTCCTGTGCTGCAAAGACGCTCACAGGAAATATGCATAGGTGAGCTTCAAGGCCAATATTGCGATTGCGCAAAGTGCTCCTAATACGTCACGTTTTCCTATCTCTGCTATGCTTTATGGCAGTTTCGGTCCATTTGCCCGTAGTGCACATTTTTTGTACGTTGAGTTGACAACACTTCTGAATTGTCTACTTTTTAGTTCTGGAGCCTACTGCATCTCTCTTATCGTCTGTGCATAATAGATCGATTTTTAAAGCGCGTTGAGGAAGATTCTCTCTTGTAAAAAAGCGCAAGAGCTGTCAAAAGTTTAAAAAAGAGTATTCAAGCTCATGGACATGCCTTATAGCATCTTCTAAAGAAGGATTTGCTTTTTGTACTATGTGCAAACAAGATTTTTCGGTGACTCATGGCTGTCGTGACAACTGCAAACGACACATGGCCTGCAAAAAACATATTGAACTGAATAAATTGGAATCCAGTTATCGCAATGTGGAGTCGTATTTTACTACAAAAAATGACTTAGATGTTATAAAATCCGAGTGTTTATTTACTCGGTTTCTAATAGAACACAATTTACCAATTTCTCCATCTAATCACGCTGAAAATTTTTTTTCAAAAATGTTTTCTGATTCGGAAATCACCCAAAAATATTCAAGTGGAAGAACCAAGACAAGTACTATTATGCAAGTTGTAGCAAAGGAAACAAAAAGCCAAATTATTGATAAAATTAGGAATAATAAGTTCTCCCTCACAACAGACGGCAGTAACGATTTGGAAGACAATGAACTCTGCCCCCAGGTCATGAGCTTTTTTGATTCTGATAAAAGTCAGGTTCAAACAACTTTTTTTATTCCTTTTAGAATCAGAAGACAATACTGAGGAAGGAATTTTTAAAATGATTGATTTGAAACTCTCAAAACTTCAAATCCCATGGAAAAACTGTTGCTTTTTGCTGTGATAATGCCAATACTATGATAGGAAAATTTAAGGGAGTTGCCTCTTTCATCCAGTCAAAGCAGCCAAAAATTAAAATAGTTGGTTGTTCATGTCATCTGCTACACATTTGTGCACAGAGAGCTACTAAAACATTGCCAATAGATATTGAGTTTTTTGTTACTCAGATACATGATTACTTGGACAGAAGTAGCAAAAGACAAAGAAGGCTTAAAAAATCGCAGTACTTGTGTGGGGAGGAGAATCCCAAGATATTGAAACATGTAAGTACTCGTTGGTTATCCTTGGAAACTGTTTTAAATAGAGTTATCGAACAGTGGAGTCCTTTGTTGGAATTTTTTACTGATGATTTGTATTCTTTATCAAAACAATGCTTAATAATTAAAGATTTTTTTGTTTCTCAGTGTCCCATATTATATTGTTTATTTTTGGGAAATGCTCGCCCAACTTTTACAAAAGTAAATGCTTCATTGCAAAAAGAATCTCCTTGCATTCACCTCCTGAAGGATGAACTCCATAAATTTTATTTTGAACTGCTGATTCGTTTTGTAACCCCAGCAGCAATTTCAAAATGTGAAGAAGTTTTTAACATACAGTACTCAAAGATGAAGAACCAAAAAAGTTATGATTAACTTATTATTGGTAGTTGCACAAGAAGTTATTTAAGCTGCTCAAATTTATCGCCAGATAAAATTAAAGAATTTTTTGCATCTGATAAAAAGGTTTTTTGTACTGCGTGTGATTATGTGCTTAAAAAAATACCATTGCATAATGAGTTTTATCAGAATGCCTCAGTGGCAAATGTTTCCCTACGTGCTTCTGTTTCTTACAGTTCTGTGAAATACTTTGTTGATCTGCTTGATTTTCCTGAAGACTGTGATAAATTGCAGTTAGAATTTGCATTGTATCAAAATGAAAAGTTTTCCTCTGATATTACAGAATGTGATGGGGCTGATGATTGTTGGTGTAAGATTGGTAATCTTAAGTATCCAGATGGTTACTTTCAAGTTTAAGCTTCTTTCTCAACTAATGCGGTCTGTTTTAGTTGTTCCACATAGTAATGCGCCGACTGAACGAATTTTTAGTATAGTTTAAAAAAATCAAACAGAATTCAGGTCAAATCTTAGTACAAAGACATTGGAAAGTATGTTTGTGGAGAAAATAAATATGGATTGTTGTTATGGAAAAACTTTCAGTGTAGTCGAACTCAGAAATGCGAAAAGTGCGTGTTATAACCAATTGCATACTCATTGTGCTGAAAAAGACTGACTTTCTGTATTTTAGTATTTCGTACATTGCTGATAGCTTTTTTCCATTTTACGTTGGTTATTTGAAAGTTCTACTTTTGTCAAATAAATTATGTAAATATCCAATTATAAATATGAATTATGGAAATACGCAATTATTATTTTTTTTGTTATATTTGTTTTTAAAAATCATTCAAACAATGGACCACAGCATACGGCAACTTGTCCGTGGTAAAGGAGCGTTCAAGTATTACTGAAGCACATTTTTGGTAATTTCGAATCTCCCCCCGCCCCCCTAGTAAGCAAAAATTAACATAGAGTAAGATGGGAAAAATAAGATTTTCTAACCCCCCTCCCGAAATGCTTATGTAATACTTGAACGCTTCCTAAGCTCTTTAACTTATGCTACTGATGACCCCTAGTCAAATGTTAGCATGTATGGATACAGCATACTAATACTTTGCAGAGAGATTCTGCAGCAGGCGGCTAAGTCCTGAGATTGGGAACGTTAAGTTCGAGGCAGACGAACGGAGATTCGACCTTTCAAGTCGAGATTTCAGGAGCGAGTCTCATCCAAATTGATGAAAGTTTTTCTGTGGACTGAATTTTGTATATGCCCCTGAAGGAGTGACTGACCATCTTAGTCAGTCTAGGGCTCATTTACAGGGATGCCCCCCCACGCACGCCACGTGTTTTCGATGTGCACCATTATATTGTTTTTCACACATGCCGATGACGAAAATCATGGCTTTTAAATGCCAACATACTGTCACCAGCGTTAAAGTTATGTGTAAATCCCCATCGGGAGTCTTTGGAAGTCAGACATCCCAAAACAGGAAACAGTATGCAGTTTCCTCAGTTATCAGATACACAGAGAAAAGCTGCTTCTAGTTCATTTTGGTGCACGTGGCATAAATGGCGATAGTTGACCGTCACACACTCCCCTCTTTAAAGGTTCCCAGTGAAACCATAATGCTCTGTGAAATGAACATGACGGCCTGAGCGTGTCGTAATTTTCTGAGGCATTTTTGGCACTGATGAAGCTGGAGTGGTCGAAACCGGTTAGCCGGTTGTTGTCTGTGCATATACCTCATTATCATTCACATAAAATGCTGGTTTAATACGATCAAGTGCAATGTTTACTTTCCTATTTTTGATATCGATTTTAAAAAAAATATCGTTTCGCTTTAAAACCTGATATGGTCCATCATATGGAGCTTGTAGTGGAGCTTTAACCGCATCATTATGAACAAACACATGCGACGCTGTGTGAAGAGCGGGTGGGAGAAAAATTCTCAGTTTCCGATGATGTTGGGGGTGTTCCGATGATGTCCGAAGTGTTGGGGGGACGAAAGTCCCGCATTGCCTCTCAGCTGCACTATGAAGTCTGAGAGGTCAGTGACTTGGGAACTATTGGGGAAAAAATCACCTGGCAGGCACCGCGTTTCGCCATAGAGAAGCTCAATTAGCGTTGCACCTATGTCTGGTTTGATTGTAGATCGAAGCCCCAGCAAAACTATTGTCAGTGTCTTAGTCCACTGTTTATTACCGTGTGCTTTTAAGGCTGCTTTCAGCGGCCGGTGGAAATTTTCTATAATTCCATTGCTAGAAGGATGGTAAGCAGTTGTGCGTAATTGCTGGACTCCCAAGCACTGTGCTAAAGACTGAAAAAGTCTAAATTCAAATTGTCGGCCTAAATCACTGGTGATTCTGGAAGGAACACTGAAACGAGAAATCCAATGGTCGATCAGAGCTTGTGCCACTGTAGAAGCCGTGATGTCTGGAATTGGGATTGGCTCCGGCCATCTTGTGAACCGGTCAATCATAGACAGTACATAGGTCATTCCTTCAGATGGGGGCAAGGGGCCCACGAGGTCGATATGTATGTGTTTGAACCTCTGAGAAGTTTTGGAGAAAAAACCAATGGTTGGGATAGTGTGTCGTTGAATTTTACTCTTTTGACAATGAATGCATTTTCGCGCCCAATTGTTAATATCTTTATTCATATTTGACCAGACAAAATGATTGCGGACTAACTTCGAAGTTTTCCTTATACTTGGATGGGCTAAATTATGCAAGTTTGAAAAAACGTTGAATCTCATAAGCTTCGGTACATAAGGACGCACCGCACCCGTAGATACGTCACAAAATAATTTAGCTGATGCATTTGGAATAACGATTTGCTTTAAGTCGATCGAGGATGTTCCTTTTAAAATATCTAGAAGCTCCGGATCGTTGCTTTGTAAATCTGCGAGTTCTTCATAATCAATCGGACTAGGTACCGTAATCATATTTATACGGGATATTATTAGTACATTCTATATGACGTGTATCAGTAATGAATTTGGATATAAATGCAAGTTACCGATTTTGGCGAGGTGAGCATTTGGCCAATTTTTGTTGAAATGCGAATGTTAGCAGCTTGTAGTCAGTAAACAGGGTAAAATCATGATTATCGACATAATCTAGCCAGCAGAACTTCCTCTTTTCTTGTGTCATGCCTGACCAAGAAACAAGATTTTTATGCATAACCATGTTATATAAATAAAGAAAGATTAAAGTTATTAGTTTATACTAAATTTTGAAATGTTCTATTCTCTTTGGATATGGGTAAGCTAAGTATAATTACAGAAAATATTTATTTCATTGCAAAAGGATTGCTTTAGACATTTTATTTACATACGATTTCTCATTGAAAAAAATGTCTCGTGACAGATACTAAATATTTATAAGACACAACAGCTGAATCAAAGGCATCTAGTCACTCCAAACAAAAATAAAAACATACCTTTTTAGCAAATGGTAATAAAGTAAGGCCATTCCAGATCCAGTGAAATGATACATTTACTTTGGGTAATACAATGATTTGCTATTAAATTGACATGTGTGTACTTTGCATTGAGGACCGAACTTGTTTCCTTTAGTGTGGCGTCATCGAATGCGTGCCTAACGCCAAATCCAGAGATCAGTTGGGTCGCCAAACAGACATTGGACTTTATGAGTACTTCATCAAAAAGTACGGGGATGAGATGTCCAAAGCTTTTCAACAGGTATTTCAAATCTCTAAATATATTTCTATTTATTTTATATTTAGTATGTCTTAACAAAGTGTTATTTCCCATTCATCAACCCTTTCGCGACGAACGGCACGCATAGGTGCCAGATGCGAACATGCATTCAAGGACGAGCGGCACTCACTCGGGCCAGAGGAAATTTTACCGCAAGCGGATAGTGGCACGCATAAGTGCCAGTACGCAGAACGTTTTAATTTGTGAACTAGATGGCGTTACTTGTCCATGGAACTAACTTCAATGCATTTTGCAGAGGCATGACCTTGGTAGAAGAGGATCGAATGAATTATTTCTCCATTTGGAGCGGTGAAAATCATTTTGTAACATAAACAAACAGAGCAATTCTCGTAGCATCAACAATTTTATAA
Organism: Amaurobius ferox; assembly: GCA_951213105.1. Classification (NCBI taxonomy): domain Eukaryota; kingdom Metazoa; phylum Arthropoda; class Arachnida; order Araneae; family Amaurobiidae; genus Amaurobius; species Amaurobius ferox. The sequence goes on along the minus strand of OX578151.1, from coordinate 2,721,921 downwards.
TTGAGTTTTGGTTTTTATTTTTATTTCAGCGTTATGATTTCGTTGGTGAATCATAGGAATATAAGAGAGTATTTTTTTTTGTTTGGGTTTTAGAGGCAGTGAAATTATTCGTTTATTTCGGATAAAAGAATGGGAGCAACTAACGAGTATTTTATATTCAGATTTGTATGAAAATTATACATCAAATAGAACATAAATATTTCTTTTATTCCTGTAAAAAGTAGATATCTGTGTTGAATAGGTGATTTTTAGTGAATTTTTTTCAAGAGTTAGGCTTAGCGCAAAAAATGCGTCGTCTTTTTCGACCAGTTCGGAAGCGAAGCGCGTCGTCCTTTGGGCCGCGACAGCTCCGGAATGCCGCCGTCCCGAAAGGGTTAAACACTAGCAGTGTTTATGCAAATTTTAAAGAGCATGCTAACTAATGCTGCCATTGATGAATTTCCCTTACGACGTAAAAGATAAAAGAATGTTTTTCCTCTCTGATAAGAAATAGCAAAATAATTTCACATTCTAAAATCTAATCTATATAAATAAAATGTCATCATCATGGGAGAATGGCTGCACCAAATTTTGTGGGTAGCCATGAAATAGCCCCACCTAAACTTGAGCTTCTAGTACCAGGGGTTGTCTAGTTATTAATAAAAAAACCCACAATTAAACCTTCCATAAGATAGCATTATGCAGATGATATTTTTTCCATCAATTTATTTGAAGAAAATGATATCGCATCAATTTGCAACAGATTTAAATCCAATGTGTTTATGCAGAAGACGATTTTTATTAAATATTTCCTGATTTAAATAATAATAAAACGTATATAAAATAAATTTTATCGAAATTGCACTTTTGACTGAATTATATCCATTACAGCCTTCAGGCTTAAAGATTACAGGGATATATTATATTTCCAATTTATTATATCAACTGTTTTATTTTGACAAAGATTTTTGAAACTCATATATTGTAGTATGGGTTAATCTTCTACTAATGCATGGGGATTATCTTCTAATCTTCAAAAATATTAGTAAGGGTAACTTCCCATACAATTTTAGCTCTTTCATTTTAGCATATATTGATTCCATTTCATATTTTCTGTAAATTTGTTTAGAAACTGGACCAGGATGTTTTATTCTTCTGATCTGGCCGTAAAGATAATTTTGTATAATGAGAACAGAGATTGTTAAATTTTCTTTTAGCACCCTTAATTTAAATATTCGAATAGAATGTTTTGAATAAATGTCATTTCGAGCACTATAAGAATTTGCACATGATTGTGAATTTTAAGTTTCTTTCTAATGTATACAGCTAGTGTAATGAATAAAATATCCTACTTTGTGAAAGATCTCAAGTTAGATGCAGTTTATAGAAGTAGCAAAAAATATTTCTGCAACATTAATTTATTCCGTTGCAAACAATTAATTAAATACTATACGAAATATCTAAAGTTTGGGTATTCTTACAAAATAAATTGTTTTTTTAATCGACAACCCACAGAGGAGCATGACACTTGGATGCAATGAGTTGACCCACAGTACTAACGGGAAGAAAAAAAGTTGTACCCATTTGTAAAACTGGGGAACCCTGAATTGCATCCATTTCAATTTTACTCCTCAAACCTACTTTCAGGCGAGAAGAAATTTCATCAAAAGTATGGCTGCTTACAGTGTCATCGGATTCTTGCTTCAGATCAAAGACCGGCATAATGGAAACATAATGGTGGACACAGATGGTCACATCATTCATATTGGTTAGTCTCACTTCTCTTTTTGAACTTTAAATGAAATAGAATCTATGTGCAATTAAATCAAAGTTTAAGGTGGACCTGCACCCTCCATTGGACTCCATGTTAAATAGGCCTTTTTTAGGTACATTTTTCTCAAAAGCTATCCAATATTTTTTAACAAAACTTTTATCAGTTGTGTATTAAAACCTTTTATACGTTTTAACGAGAGCTTTTATTAATATTTCAATTTTTCGGAAATTAACAAATTTTTAATGTACATTTCATAATTTTACCCAAAAAAACGATACATTTATATTTTTAATATTCTTTTTAAATTAGATAATTTTAAATTCGGCTCGTCTGTTTGTACAAATACATCCTGTATATATATAGTAAAAAAAATTAGATTGAAACCTTTGATATATTCGGAGAAAAATGTACCTAAACATTGAAAAAACAAGTTTTGAGATAAACTCGGTTAAAGTAAAAAATAACAATAACTTCCAGTGGAATCGGAAGGTTAATCTGGACCTTCTTCTTCCAAAAAATCATTTTCTAACATTGTTTTTCTTTTATCTCTTTTTTGGCAGGCTTTTTTTTTTCATTTTCAGCCATTTTTCGTTTTGCCACCGAGACGTGTAAAATGTGAAGTTTTCCCATAATCTCGACACAATTAGCTTCTGGTTCAATTTCAGCAGTCTTCAAAACATGACATTTTACAATGTTGCCTTTATTGAAGCTGGTAAAAGCTTCCTGAACACCAAATGTCAATGATTTGAATGAAATAAACACTATTTTCGGTATTCGGGATCAGATAACGTTGTTTAATGAATCATTAGGATTTTGAGTTTTTCCATGTGTACATTTTCTTCTGAGCAGAGTGATGGTCACCTACAAAATTATTTTTTGCTCATTTCTCTTAAAAATATGTATTTCTATTCACTCATGTTATGTTCATAAAATGGGATTTTCCGATTTTGTATTTAAAAATATTGAATGAGTTTGAATTAAGTTATTTAAAAAGGCTGGTCTAGCTAAAAGAAGCTATTTTAGGAGTTTTCATTTTCACGCATTTGCAAGTTCATTTTTATAAACAAAATTTTGGCATTGTTATTTAGGTAATATCATTTTTTAAGGGTTTCTGTTCATTTAATCGATTTTTATGTCTGCAAACAGATTTTGGCTTCATGTTTGAAAGTTCCCCTGGAGGTAATCTGGGATTTGAGCCTGACATCAAACTGACAGACGAGATGGTGATGATCATGGGAGGTAAAGTGGACGCACCACCCTTTCACTGGTTCATGGAGCTGTGTGTGCAGGCATACCTGGCTGTCAGGTGAGATCTTTCAAAGTATACTCAACCAAAAAAGTATATATACACACATAATAGTGAGTGTTCCTATTCCACAGCGTTTGGATCCAACTGATTTCAAAGGGGAATGTGTGTGTGTGTCTATCTAATCTATGAAAACACTGGCATGGAAAATAAGACAGAATACTAAGATGGATATATTTATGCGAATGATCCTTTTTCGACATTTTTATGTGAATGATCCTTTTTGGACATTTCTTAGAAATTCCTTAAATATTTTTCTTCAAGTTGATCCATCAAGTGAATGCATTTATATAGATACTATCCTTATTACATTGCATAACAAAATCATTTTCTTGTACTATTATTTTTCTGAGAAGGATCATTGTTTTCACCATAGAAACGAAATCAAAATTTTCTTATAATCTTTTCATGTTCTTCCATTTGATACTTAATAGGGGTGAGATCCATTTGTTTCTCTTTGTAAAAATGTTGTTGAAAGTTACATCGGTAAAACTAATTATTTCCGAGAGAAATGTGTCATTACTCTCTCTATTGTAAAATTCTATATGAAAAGCTTCAATATTCTTTTGTTATACACACCGAAAATTTTTCGAATAATTACTTTAGAACACTTTGGGGGTTTGTACTTCATTTCCCAAATTTTTAATTTTTTTTTTTTTTAACCTTAAAATTGTTATATTGAGGTTTTACTGGATTGGTAGTCTTAGGCTCACAATATGAATCCAATTTATTTTATTTTGCTTGTTGAAGAAAGTATGGATTGTAAGACCATGCCATTCATAGATGCCATTTCCTCTTTCAGACCTTATCAGGAAGCCATCGTTTCCTTGGTGACTCTGATGCTGGACACCGGATTACCATGCTTTCGAGGACAGACCGTCAAACTTCTAAGGCAGCGGTTTGCACCTAACTCCAGCGAAAAAGAAGCAGCTGCATACATGCTCAAAATAATCAGAGACTCCTGTTTAAATTTCCGTACAAGAACCTATGATATGATTCAGTATTACCAGAATCAAATTCCTTACTGAGCTATTTCAACAATGTTTGTACATTAAGATGTTTTATGTAAATGTTGATTGTATAGAATTAAGGCTAAAATATATATATATGTGGATATCTATAGTGGTTTTTATGTGAACAAACTGCAACCCATTTTACTATGTGAATTTGGCTGTCATAAATATTTTTACTGCATTCTTTTGAAGGCAAATATAAAAGTAATCGTTACAACAGCTTTGAATAACCAATCTATAATTTTCACAAAATGCTTAAACTAACAAACCATCTCAGTCTGATTAGGAGAAAATATCCCAATGCTATTATTACCTGGTTTAATTTTTCCTTTGATGTTACTTTTTTTTTTAATGCATTTGATTTTACAAATTTTTTGCTCATTTACACAATCTTGCTGTAAAAGTAATTTTACGTTCACTCAAGCAGATCAGTGTTGGCTCCTCCAGGGCCTGAATATCAAAGAGGGAGGTCAAAAGATTCAAAGGGGGCTTTTTTTTTTAAATGTAAGCTATTTGTCAAATAGTATCTTTCCCCTTACAGGCAAACACAGAAATGTTTGGGTTGTCTGAGCCTATATTTTCTATTTTTTACATTTAAATATTAAACTGTAGGCGAAAAATGGTAAGCATGGCAGTTCATATTTAAGTTCGAATTCATTGCAAAAGTCAACAGGGACCACCCGTGATTCAATAATAAAATAGACTGCGGTTTAGGAATTTGGGTACAGCCAAACAGTTGAAAATCAGCTTGTTGATGAGAACTGTTAATTGAGCACTGATGAGTGCATGGGGAATTTCTTGGGCCATGCTCACAAAATCAAAATAGCTTTAAATGGGTTGGTTCATCAGGCTCTTTATTTTGTGCAATCCTTCACATCTTATTGCAGACAATTATTTATTGTACCATTTCAAAGCCACCCACAGAGTTTGAGTATCAAGAGTCTCCAGCTTTTTTTCCCCTGCAAATTTATGCTGGAATGAATGTTCTTTATTGAAAGTAAATTTTTTCACTAAAAATGATTTCAATACACACTTATTACTAATAAAATAAGATAGTTGACCCAAGAAAACAGGATTTGTATTGCATCATTTCCTGTATCTCGCAAAATAATTTTGAGGAATAACCTTTGGATAAGAAATTGGCACTGCTGATCTATGTAAAACAATTAGCTCAAATTTGAAATTGGGCATAGTCGCAGTGAATAGAAATAAAAGATAAAATTTCCCCTTAAAAAGGCCGATACAATATAAAAATAATTAAAAATGTGTAGCTTTTACTAAAAGTGAAAACTGCAAACATGTTCACAAAAATATTTATTGCATTTTTGTTAGTTCATTTTATACACATTACAAAAATAGACAATGACTGACAATACACACATATCATTTTCAAGATTTTTTTTCTGGAACTGATATTTTAAACTTTCAGAAAACAATATATATATATATATATTTTTAATTCTCAGGATTAGAGTGATGTGTGCCATTTCTACTTCATAACAGAGCAGGTGTTACATACCAGCAAAAAAGTACTTATTTAACCTACGAATTTGCAGTCATTGCTGCTTGTCAGCGCAGGCCAAATAATTAGCAGGGAACTTTTTAAAGCAAAAATTTTAGAATTTTGGGGGAAATATTTACTTTGAATCCAACAAGGATGCTACAATCTATTACTTTATCCCAGAACGACAGTAAAGTAACTTGTATTTTAAAATAAGCAACATCTTTACCACCTGTGGATTCTTTAGTTGTTAAGAATTAATGGATAATATACATTCACAATCTGCCAAAATTTTACAGCTTTGGTCAAAAGTATTTATTTTTATGTATCTAGAGAAATTTCCTTTCTGTGAAAATAAACAACACATTCTATGACATGGTTAGGGTGCATTAGATATTGAATCCTGACCCTTTTTAAAGTCACTTTACTTTCAAAAGAATGTATCACAAATGTATTGTAAATTATAACTATAATTATAAACGTTACAGGTTTTATGCCTCTGATTATATAAATATAATACACAACTAATAAGAGAATATTTTAAATTCAAATTTTTATAATGACTTTACTTAATTTTCAAAAATTATTTCCAAAATTCACAAAATAGGTATAAAATTAAATTATTTATTTATGCAGTATTTATGAAATTATTTCAAAATGTTTTTAAAAAAAATCAATTTTAAATTAAAAAAAAATCGGATTATTATTTTTTAATTAAAAAAATCATGAACCCAGCACTTGAATAACAAGCATGTCACCTATATATATATATCACTTCTGCTATGTTTACTTTTCAAGTGGGTCCAAATTCACGTCAAACCGATATGACTCTCGAGATTCATTTGCGAAAAAGTATCTTAACATCTTTGAACAAACACTCACACAAAAAGAAGTCTAAAATTGAAATTAATTTATTTCCAGTATAATGTTAATATAGAATGGTAATAACACTGTTGCAAAATATAATAACTGGGATGCGCCATTCTGAATGTTTACCACATACTGCACTCTGAGACAGGTGTCAAAAATATCCAACAAAAATTTGAGTTCGAGATTTTAGCATTTACAAGATTATGGCAATTGTGATATTCTCTCTTTTGTTATACCTCCAATGTCACATGGCCAGAAACTTGAAATGTTGATTTCTTTTATATAGGGTGTCCCTCCCACAAAAACTGAACTGCAGAAATTTTTTTAAACCATTGGTTGTAGATACGTAGTTCTAATTGCAAAAATGCTTTGAATAAGGTAGATTATAAGTTAGTTAAAATAGTAGTTCAAATGCTTTGTAAAAAGTTGAGAAAATTAATTTTTTATGCAGTCCATCTATATAAAAAAAAATCAAATTGCAAAAATGTTATTCATACTGTATTTAGTAAAAAAAGAAAATTTGGCTGTAACACTATCCGATTTGACATAGTTAAAATTAACAACATTGATTAAAATTTCCATTGGGAAATAAGGGGGCATTCACAAATCAATTTCAAATAGTTACTAAAATTTTTACAACTTATTCAAATTTATTTTATGCAGATAAAGCTATTATGCCATTATTATGTTGATTCACAGTTTGTATTTAAGCATTCAAGTAACTCTGCTGCCTAACGAGAGTTTGACACTATTCAGTAATGGCCAACTCTGAGATGAACCAATCTCTTAGTAACACACTCTCGTCATTTTGTGTATAGAATCCTTATAGAATTTTTATCCTGTGGCTGGTATGTCAACTGTAATCAACAAGTTTGTTTCATCATCGAGATGGCTCAGGAAACAACGAGTACTAACAGAAAAAATGCTGAAATAGATATTTTAGATATTTCTCTTGCTATTCACATCATGTCAATGTCTGGGCTGTAAGTACTGACCAAATGCCAGAGCCCTTACCGGTGAGTCTACTAGGACTCTCCTTCTAGTGGAAAAAGAGCAGTTACAAAAATCTGTTGAATCAAATGAATAGTTTTAAATGATTTTAGTTGAAGAGAATGCTTATTTTTCCATTAATTTTGTTAGGAAAATATGTTTCATTTACCTTATTTAAGTATTAAAATATATTTTAACCACTATCATCTGTCTGTCTTTATCAGTTTCAAAGACAAACCATGGGAAAAATTGTGTTAAAATCCTACTAATTGATTTTTGATTCAATGTGTGAACAGCTCCTGGATTTATGAATTTAAGTGATTACAAGAGTCACGAAAAGGGAGTATGTCAGGATGTATAACAATTTATTTTATTCTAAATATGAACTTTTGAAATCCAAATTTTTCTTTAGTTTGACCCAATGAAGTAGACAACCTTTTTTCACTAAAGGGGCTGTATAAAAAGTTAATTATTTCATTTTTCTTTTTACAAAAATATTGCACATCCATTAAATTACTATTTTATAACTTCTGAACTTATTTAAAACGTTTTTGCAATTGGAACTATGTATCTATAACCAACAGTTCTAAAACTTTTTCATTATTAACATTCTGCTGCTCACGTCCTCGGATGAGTCGGACGGTCTGGGTCTTCAACACTATTAACATTCTGTCGGACTTGCATAATTTTGAGCTTGTAGCATTACAATTGGGTTTCTCGGTCACTTTTAAAGAAGGTTCTCTCTCAAATGGGTGAAAACCTAAATTTAGTTTTAAAAGATTCATTTAAAATTATTTTAAAAAAATCAATCTTTTGAACTGTAATCTTATTAATAAAAATATTAAAATATTTTAGAGAGCTGCAACCCTTTGCTAATTGTGTCGATTATTTATGTAGGACCCTGTACAAGCAATGTATAGAATGTCACAAATGACATATTTTCTGCATCTGTATTTTTCAAATAAAAGATCATTATTTTAAATTCTAAATGCATGGCTATTTGCTTTTTGAGTAAATTGGCCTATATATTTAAGGGATATTTAATACAAAATAAAAATTAGAACCCTGCAATGAAGCTTAAGTTTTACAAAAATATACACATTAAGATATATCTTTAAAGACAAAGTACAACAATAACAAACAGAATAAACAAAATTTTACTTAGAGTAACAGGAATTAAAACATAAAGTGCAATACAAATAAATAAATTTTACACATAATACACGATTCCAATGAATAATTAAACAGTTTGAGACTTTGGTAGCACTGTAGGTACTTGGATGCAAGAAGAATTAAAATGTAAATGTATAGTAAAAACAAAAATAAAATTGCATAACAAAACAAAATATAAAGAACAAATCATATAATGTAAAAGTGACAAAAATATATGCAGTGGATCACATTGTGTTGTTGTTGAGACCCAGACCGTCCAACATACCAGAAAGGTGTAAGGTAACTGTTTGGACGGCCGGGAAGTGCAACCCAATTTAGACCGGAACCCAGTGGGGGAGGCATCCACAGGGACCATACCCTCCTTCCCCTACCACCAACCTCTCGGAAGGACTTATGGACCCACGTTTAACGTGATCATACTCCGCGTGAACACTGCGGAAAATTTTTACATCCATACAGAAATGCAAAGACAAAAAACAACCTTGAAGTACGTATCAGTATTTGGAGATCCAATGATTACATCATGGCATTTAGTTTGGCATCATTTTCGGCGTATTGTATTGTATTTCATTGTATTTAAACAGGGAATTATTGGCTACATTGTTCATCCATGACAGTATAAACTGGTATATTTGATATTAAAATTATTAAATTTTAATTTAAACAGGAAAGTTTTTGTTATATATTTTTTTAAATATTGAGTCATCTCTTTAATTTATTATATATTTCAAGGAAAAATGACATTCAGATATGTTGGAATTTGTTTGAAAGTCAAAATGATGAGCAGTCACTTGATTCCACTAACATCCACCTTCTACTAACCCAGGCCAAATATACTCATACCAAGAAATAAATGATTACCAATATTTAATTTCATAAATTAGGTTACTATTTCACTAAATGGGTTGTATTTGGATGGTGAGGAAGACAAAAATTACTTATAATTCAAAACATTGAGCTAAAAATATATACAGTGACCGCCGCTTATAAGAAACACGTTCGTTTCGCTCGTTTTGTTTCTTATAAGCAGTTGTTTCTTAAATCCGGAAATTTTTTAAATATCGTTCTTCCATTGTAAATACTAACTATTGAACACAATTTTACAGAATTTAAAAGATAAATGTATATAAGTAAAATATTAGTACATACATAATACATTTGTAAATTGAGTTTTGCATTCAAAAATATTTCTTATTTTACGAATTAAGCCTTACAACTTAAAATATTATCTATATGTATGCATATACTAGTATGTAATTAAATAAGAATAAAAAGTAAAACTCATAGGTCGTTCATTTATGTATAAGAGCATAGTACATTTTCATACATACCGTAATCTATTACTGAGGAACAGCAAAAAATTTATCCAGTGTTGTTTGTGCTAATGAGTCTGTGATTAGTTTACGTACATCCATTTCTAAATCATAAAATAGTCCATAAACTTTTTCTGATGCCCCTCTATGTTCAAGAGTTTTTCTAATTATAGTTAGGGCTTCTCGCGACTGTTTGGCTGTAGGAAAATTTTCTTCTTGTGGAACGTCGTCTTCATTTTCTTCTTCATTGCAAACATTCTGAATTTCCGCCACTATGTCATCATCACTTTTTTCTTCAGATGTTTGTAAATTTTCATCGATGTGAATCCATTCTTCGAAATGTGCTTCTAATTCTTCTACATCTTCTGCTGGTATGTCAACATTATTTTTCAAAAATCCTGCTTTACGGAAGCAATTAAAAATGCATATGTCAGAAACATTTTTCCATGCGCCTGCGATCATATGGATAGCATCAAGCAAGGTTATTTTCTTGCTTATTTCGCAAGCCGATCCTTTCTCTTCATCAATTGCATCTACTATTTTCTGTCGCAAATTTGACCGATACAGGGTTTTAAATGCTTTAATAATTCCTTGGTCAAGAGGCTGTATGATGGAAGTTGTATTGGGTGGCAAAAAACAAAGTTCAATGTTTGTCAGCTGTACTACAGGATGAGCCGAACAGTTGTCAAGGATTAAAAGAATTTTTTCTCTTCCCATCAGTTCCCTGTCCCACTTTAACAAAAAGTCTTCAAAAATTCTACTTGTCATCCAGGCATTCTTTGAATTTTCGTAGATCACTGGCAATTTTTTTATTCCACTTAAACAGCGCGAACGTTTGCTTTTGCCAATAACTAAAGGGCTCTTTTTTACAGTTCCCGTCATATTTGTTGTTAACAGAACTGTAACTCGATCTTTTTGTTTTTTTCCAACGGAGGATAGATCATTTTTGAACATCATTGTATACTCGGGCATCGCTCTAAAATAGAGCCCAGTCTCGTCAGTGTTAAAAATTTGATGAGGAGCATATTTTTCTAATAGAGGTGGTAAGCTTTGCGTAATCCATGAAGATGCCGACTCGGAGTCCGCGTCCTGCTTCTCTCCATAATTTTTTTTGTACACAATGTTATTTCGTTCTTTCCAGCGGCTTAACCAACCATCAGTCGCACGGAACTCTTTTTCTCCTAATTTTTCCGCAAAATTTTCTACTTTTTTCAGTAAAATTGCCCTACTGATAGGAGCGTTCTTTAATCTGGCGTTAGAAAACCATTGTAAGAGTGCTTCCTCTATAGCAGCTGCCTTTCCTTCTCGTTTCCGTTTTCTTTGAAGATTACAATTTGGCGTCAAAATTTCATTTCTGCCTTTCAGGATTTTACATAATGTTGAGTGCGGAATTTCTAATGCAGAAGCAGCTTCTCTTTGACTACACAGAGGTAGAGAATCATACTTTTTAAGTAAACTTTGCTTTTCAAGCAAAGTAAGGGTTTTTCTCTTTTGCGACATGCTTCCACTAGCAAAACATAAAATGACTAACTAAAGCTGTACGAATCTTATTTGAGTGCATAAGCAGAGATGCCTTTCCTTATCAGTATGTTTCCTTAACTGCCAAAAGATTAAAACTCGTTTCTTACTGGTTTGGGGTTGTTCCCCCTAAGCCTTTCTACGGAGAAATTCTCTGTCATCCTTTGTTACATAGCAAACTCCCACCCCCTCCCCGTACGCCCAGAAACAAGAGATAACAACTCGTCCTTCAGTTAACCTTAAACAAATGGATTTTTTTCTTTTTTACACCCGCGTCGCAAGGAAATCAACAAATTTTCTATAGAAAACTGTTTCTTATAAGCGGAATCGTGTTTCTTATAAGCGACACAATTTTAATGTTAAAATGAAGTTTGTATTTGTTTCTGTCGTTTTGGGTCTTATAAACGGCTGTTTCTTATAACCACTGAATCTTATAACCGGCGGTCACTGTATCATCAAGATTGCACACATTTATAGTTTGTCTGAAGAATACATTTCTTTTGAAAAGTTTTCTTATAGTGTAAAATAAATGTTTTATAATTTTTATTAATATCTTTTCCCTTATCTTCCTTTTCAAAACTCACAAAACATGTCTTTAATCACTTTGAGCAATGTACTGAAACAAAATAAAATAACACATCTGTTTTGATGTCACTGATTGACTCTTCACCAAGGACTTGGGTATATAATCCCCTCTGTGTCTTCTATTTGTGCCCACTTTGGGTTTATTGGTTTTTTCTTGCTCTGACGGAGGGGATCCAGCGTATTCGCGAAACAGAACTATTATTTTACATGTGCTTAAATACGTTGCTCAAATTTTCCAATACATCTTTAGTTTGAAATTTTTTAGAACACAAACAAAAAATGTTAAACTTTCAAAAATAAGAATGAAGTATTTATATGTTTTCAGTTAATTGATGAAAATATCTCCAAATGGTTATAACAGCCTCAAAAAATGAAAATAATATTCAGCTAGATTTTGGAGTTGCTTTTCTTTAGTATTACTGCAAAAGCCTGTTTAAAATCTGTCATACCACAGCGAGATACTTACTTTTCCAGATTTAACAACATTTTGTAGAGTGAAACAAGAAACGGTGGGGAAAACTTTGCATCAATCAACAGGAATAGAATATGCATTTTGTTTTATGCAGATAGAATATAAATTCATTTTGACTCTGCATTCTCAATGAAAATAATTAATATAGTTTAAAAAAAAATAATTTATTCATAAAATAGTATAGAAACACGTCAACTCATTAATACTTTAAAATCAAAGACAACCAAAAATTGGGTTTAAAGTCTTTTATTAACCTGTTTGGGACCAGCATGTCGTATATGCGTCTGAGAATGTCCTTGTTCCTCAACCTGACGGTGCCTCGAATGCGAGACTGCTATAGAAGCCCAGCAGTGCAAATGTGCATCACGAAACTAGAACCTTTTTACAAAAATTTTTAAATAACACTAGATGGCACTAGAACCTTATAATTTTTGCAGTTTCATGGATTATTGACCTTCATATTTCAGTTTCGTTTTCTGTTTTTCATTAGGATGCTAAGTTGATAATATAAACAAACACACGTGCAAGCATTTGTAGTTACCTGGCAATTTAAAAGGCATGTCGACTGGGATATTTAAAGGAAATTCTATCATGGCTTCTATCTGTTTTGTGCTTATTTTAACAGAAGGGTCATGTATGGCATGTTTAGAATGTTAAATGGGCGGGGATTTTGTGTTGCTGTTTTCAAGAAGAAGAATCATAGCAAAGAGAATTAACTGATCGATATTTTCCTAGCTTACATTTATTTTAATTCAAATGGGAAAAAATATCGAAGAAGGTGTTAGTTTGTTTTAAAAGTTCCCTGAAAGAAAAGTGCTAAAAGCAATCATTTTACGAGTGCAAAATTTGCAACGTAGAACTTTGTATTGAACCCTGTTTTGAAAAATTTCATACATTATAAAACATTCAATAGAGATGTGTGATTACATAAAAAATTGCAAGATATATAATAATATGTTTATAATGATGTTATATTTTATATTTAGAATAAGTGTTATTTTTAGATTTGTAGTAATATTTAGATTATTAAGTTTTCATTTAATTGCTTTATAACCGTATTTTTGCTATATTTTATATTATATTGCTAAACAATTACTCATTCTATTGGTAAGTTGGTGTCTATGCCACAATCCAATTGTAGACATATTTCAAAGTAAAGTTGATTTAATATGATATTTTTGCCATCTTAGGCTTAGCTGCAAAAAGTGCCCGGGTCTGGAGTGGCAGACGATTCTTGTTGCGCATGGGCCCGGGGAAATGTTGCTTTCTTGACTCTCCGGTCGTGAACGGGTTAAAATCTCCTTTTTCGGACGTATAAAATCACATAGCCATCGTGCTTGCGGGCATGATAGTGCCCAAAAGAACTACGGCCATCTGATTTTATATGTCGTAAAAAGGAGATTTTAATAAAAGACTTTTAAACCTATTTTTTGGTTGTCTTTGATTTTAAAGTATTAATTTATTCATGTTTACCACTGCTAAAAATATTTTAATTCAGTAATCTCTTTAAGTAACTCAGAATAGAAAATACTGATTTAGACACACACACACACGCCCCCCCCCCCCCCAAAAAAAGAAAAACCTAAATTTAATTCAGATTGCACTATAAAATAAAAGCTGCACAGGGTCATTTATTTGTAGAATAATTACAAAATTAAATATGCATGTATATAAAAGATAACAATGAAGTTGCAACACATTATAGGTTGGTCGTATGAATAAAATATACACAAGAAAAGAACATAGTACAACAAAATAAGTGGAGTTATTGAAAATCAATCAAAATAATTGAACAACAAAGAATAGAATCAGATCCCTGAACTTTGTATCTTGGTACTATAACTTCATTTTGAACTTGAAAAAAATATATTAATTTTTCCTCTTATTACTCAATTGTTAGAATGTTAAATTCAGAGTATGTAAAATCAAGTTTAAGAAACGGTCTAAAACGTAACATTTAAGCTATTATGAATGTTGCCAATGTTTTGTAGTACACAAACCCAGGATTTTGAAAATCAGCAGGAATTGAATTACAACAGAATTGAATTTTGAATTACAGCAGGTGCATATTAACATTTTTTTTTTTTTTTTTTTAAATGCTGATATTTTTAAAGGTGCATGTTAACATTTGTTTCTTTTTTAAAAATGCTGATATTTTTTTTAAAGTAAGGTATAGTATTCAGGATTTAAACAGATATTTTTTTAGCATTTTGCTAAGAGAAATCTTATTTTCTGCAAAAACTAAATCTTCTATACCCAACATCAGTCCAAGGATTCAGGATAGTATGCATGTTTCGAGCAAAAGGAATTTAAATTGTGTGTGGAAGTAAAAATGATGTGAGGCATTTTCTTATTAAATTTACAAACTGAAAATAGTATAATTGGATAAATGGGTGATGATGGTAAGACACCCTTTGAGCTGAGAAGTCAGCAACCGATCCATGATAGAGATAACATGCACCTGGTATCAGTTCTGCTTTTAGGTCGAGCTGGTCCATGATTATCTGACAGCAGCAGTTCCTACCATTCACAGTTGTTCAACATTAGAATGGAAAATTTTGTTAAGTAGAACCCTTTTTTTGCAGATAAACATATTCAATTTATTTCAAGACTACTGGCACTCTGTCTAAAGAAAATCGGAATATACTAAAATAATTTCAAGATAAAAAAAAAAGAAAGAAGCTAAACACTTTTATTCACCCTGGTATTTTATTATTACTTCTGATGGGTTAGCATTCAAGTTTTTGAGAGGAGGGCTAAATGTATTGTTTTGGAGCAAAAGAAATGGCTGAAAATGAATCTGTGGTTATTAACAATGTGGCCCAAACTTTCTAAAATGCTTTAAAAGACCTTTTAAAAGCAATTGTATGAAAAAATAAGAATGGAGGTTTTCAGTAACTGATTTCAAGCAATACACGTTTATCACTTTGATAGAAAACACAGGGGGAAGACATTTGTTTCAAATTCACAACCTGGATTTTAGTCCACCAAGGATGGTAGAATATAAATAACACAAACAAAACAAAACAAAACAAAAAAAAAACAAAAAAATACATTAGTGCAGATCACCTTTGCATTTCATCCACTAAGGACGAGGCTGCCAACTCCACATTCCAGTTCACAGATCTCAGGGCCTTCTCGCATTCTGATCTGGGAGCGATGCCCAGGCGACAGAGCTGCATCAGTTGTAGATCCCTCGTAGCAGCCTCAGCATCTCCCTGATGCTTCTGGTAGGCTGCCTGGCATTCATCCATTGTGACACCAGACACGCGATTCTGCATAGACATGAGATGCCCCCGAAACACATCAGAGCCAAGACTTCTCAAGGTCATGGTCGAAGGAAAGAAGTTAAACATGTTACTATTGGGTGATAGATTACTTTTTGGAGTGACTGGATTGTTGATTACAAAGGGTTTTACTTCTGCAGTATTGGGTGGAAGAGTCGGTACAGGAGGAGGACTCGTTAGTCGTGATGTTGCAAAAACATCCAAGGGAAAATTTGGCTGCTCAATACTTCGACTTTTGCGTTTGATGTGAGACTGAGGTGGCTGCAAAAGAGGGATTTTAATGTTTGGTTTCTTGTCTTCAGCCTTTGAAAAGTTAGAATGCATTTCTCTCTTTCCAAGCGTTTTTTTAAGTTCCTCGAGCATTTGGTTTCGATCACCCATGGTGGCTGTCTGACTTTTGGTAGGAAATTTCATGTGTGACTGAGATTTGAAAGAGAGTTCATCGAAATTTTCAAGCAGCTCCTTGAAAGCATCGCCATTTATGGATACTTGACCAGGCTCTTGATGAGATGAGAGAGCCATGGCTGGTGTCGTTGGAAGAGCGGGACAACTTCCGATTCGTGTGAGGCTGGGGTTATTCGGTACCAGTGGAGAGAGGAAATATCTATCACTACTCTCAGCAACGGGAGAATAATAAGATGACTGATTGTCAGGAGGCACTGAATAATATCTGTCGACAGATTGTTCGAATTCAGAAGGTGGGACATTGTAGTATCTTTCCTGACTGTTGCTCGAGTAAGTAGAGAATGTATCGTATTCAGGTGATCTGTCTCGATCTAGGCAACAAAGCTGTTTAAAATCTGTCAATGATAAATCCACAAGGGATGGTGAGTACTGGATGGATGGTGCAGGCGTATGAACGGGGAGGGGGGAGGTGGAGACTGGGCGGGATGAACTGATGGATATGGAATTATTCAAATCAATCAGTATACCTTCAGTCACTTCTTTCTTGGATTTTGATCGAGGTCGTAAGGATGCAGACGACTTCATGTCACCATTTTGTTCGTTTTCAAATTTATTGTATCCAAACTGCTTCGACACACTTTTTTTCGTGTTACTCTGATCACAAGGTCCTGCAGAAAAAAAAAAGAAAAGAAAATGTAGGAAAATCTCAAATGCAAGTTAAAATGAATTAAACAAAAATTAATCTCAGTATTCTATAATTAACGGGGGAAATCCCTCCTTACTTGGATGCTAGACGGAGGGGGGTACCAGAGGAGATTTTATCGATTCGCAACAACATATAAAACGAATTGTATTTTTTACAGAGCAGTATTGTTAACATTCATTTTTTTTATTTCTAATTTCTTATTTTTGATATAATTTTTAGAACTTTTTATGGTTTTACAGCTTTCTTGATTTAACCTCTTTTGGCGAGGAAGTTGAAAACAAAAATTATTTAATTGTGAACGGATTGTAATGGTTGACTTTTGAGAAATACTTTTCAGGAATCTAAATTCACAAAATAGCCTTTCATTAGCGGCCCTGCCTTTGACTTACTACACGAGCATGGATGTGTGTTGGTTTGATTGTTAGAAAGAAAAATAAATGGTTGATCAGTCAAAATGTGTATCATACATGCAGAAAAAAGTGGAAAAGTTAGATATAAACAAGAAAGATCAATCATGCATAAAGCATATTGATTATGAAATACTTTCCAACTGCAATGTAATTTTATTTAAACATCTCTAAAATGTGATACATTTAGTGGTAATATTTTAAAAATTATCACAATACTACATTAATTTATTATATTTGAAAAATTAAAACTTCATCGAAAAAAATGAACTTTATTCAAATGGTGTCATTGAAATATAAATCGCCTTGCTCTCTATGTAAAAGCTGTAAATATTTCATTCATACACTTTTACTCCATTCCTTTCATTCATACTACAATAATTTATTTTATTTAAAAACTTAAAACGATGGAGGCACAAGCAATTTAACTCTATGCTTAAAACTTCATCGAAAAAATGGTCTGCTTCTCTGTAAAATCAATGAATGTTTCATACATATCAGCTATTTTGCAGACTCCAGAGCTAAATAATTTTGCGTTAAAAAAATTCAGCCATTCTTATACAACTCATCCTACATCTTTATTTGTTTACATTCTCCATAAGTGAAAATTAGGCTTTGTTGTAGAAATAATTAGTTTGATGATCATTTAAACTCAAATATATTGTAATTGCGTTGTTTCAGAATGTAGATGCACAGAATTTAAGCAAAATTAAAGTAGTTTTAGGATGGATAGAACACTAAATATAAATTAAAAATAACTTTAAAAATCACGATTTTGACACAAAATGGATGCCCTATTTTATTTTGAAGTGGGTCACGTGATCTCTTAATATAATAAGGGTGTAATTATTACTTTAATTTTTATTTAAAAACTACTGAATATATTTTGTAGAAATTTTTTTTATTTTTTATGGGATAATTTGAATATTTCCTAAAACTTTCAAAGCAATTTGTGAATTTTAAATTTGCTTAAAAAATGTTTGAAAAATTAGGTCCCATAGGGTTCAATATATTTCATTTTTTCAACCTGGGTTCAGTCCAAAACTAATTGGGTGTTATTATTCATTTATATTCCCATAGGTCCCACAGACCGTCTGAACAACATACTAAAATTTCATTTTGATAAAGTCATTTTTACGGCAGTTATCGTGCTAACGGACATACAGACAGACAGCATGAACAAAGTCATAAACACTTTTCAACTATGTTGTAAAGTGTTAAAAATGGTAATTTGTTTGTCAAAACAAAATGTATAGGTACAGCAACTAACGACCACTCATTTTGAACCCTGATGAGAAGTTGTAGCACAACATTGTTTAAAAAATGTGAAATTGTTGCAATCAAGTGTTAAAATTTCCCGATAGTAGTCTGTAGTAGATGCGAATCAAGATTAGTTTGCGGCACAGGCATTTTTTTTTTTAAATGAATGGAATTCCTGCAAAATAAATTTTTTTCAGAAAGTTTAAGATTTTTTTTTTGGGGGGGGGGGGGGGGGGTAAACATAACAAAAACATGCACATTAGTTAAGCTACACATTTTAAATAAGGGAGTTTCAACTTCAAAATATGAACCTAGCGTATATATCTTCTGAATGGAGATATGAGCTACTCATGCTATCAGTCGTGTTTAGTATACTATATCTGCCCTTCAAGAAAGAAACCAAAGACCTAGGGATTTGCGTTGACACTGTTATGAAGTCATTATATTTTATATTTGAGTTTCATGATTTACCTTTAATTAGTTTCTTTATTCAAATTATTATTATATTACTAAATTGATAAATATTTATCATTTGATTCAATTGGCCTATGATTTACTAGTTTTTTACCTACACACTCCTATTTATTATCCTATTTTCTCTTGTTTTTTACCTATTATACTCGTTTACAAAGTTTACAAGCCACTTGCCTCCATCTCACCTGAATCTTAAGGGAAACCAGAGAAATAATAAGAAAGGTTAAGTGCCTCACAAACCTCAAGTGAGTGCTTTACAAAACAGTAATGGGGGAAAACCCATTTTGGGGGATGTACTTTTATTCTGATAATTACTTTAATTAGGAATAAAAATTTAAATAGTGAAAGGTAATTATTTTTATAAATACTAAGAGTGGCAACATGTCATAACTATAAAACGATTAAGTAATAAATTAAAAACAAATCATTTAGATTTTAAAAAAGTCATTTAATAAACTTCCTATGGATGTATATACAAAATAAACGTCAGAGTGCTTCCGGGTATCTTTATACCCTTCTTCAGTAGCAAAGCCACTGAAGAAGGGTATAAAGATACTCGAAAGAGCTCTGGCTTTTATTTTGTATATACATCCATAGGAAGTTTATTAAATGACTTTTTTAAAATCTAAATGATTTGTTTTTAATTTATTACTTAATCATTTTTATAAAGTTTTATAAATATGCCAAATGACTTCTCTTTTGAGAAGCAGAAGGGAAAAACACCTTTACATGCAGCCATTCCTATTATGTTCTAGAGTTGCCAGATTGGGGGATTTATTGTCAACTTAGTGACGTTTCGAATGCACCGAGAGATGCGAGTTCCTTCTGAAAGTTTCTACGGAGAGTCTATTAAAAAGAGATATCACCCAGTGTGTAAGCAGTTGATCCGATACAAGCTACATTGAATTGTGAGATACGTCACGAGTTTTGAGAATAGTATTGTGAAATGAGCTGAGAGTTTAATGGCTGTTTTATTGTACCCGACAGTTATTGAGTGATCCTGCGAGATGGTTATCCAATTATTTGCTGTAGTATACCTGTGTTGAGAATTTAATTATCTCTCCTCATTGATATAGATGCCTTCCGATTATGCTAATTTGTTAGTCAGTGATTGTGATCTGATAAGCCGGAATAGATAAATGTAAGATGGAGTAGAAGGTAAAATGGAAGTCATGAATAAAGGTTGTGTGTTTTTAATGATGGTGAAAGTATCTTCATGCCAGATTTACCACAAGCGGGGATGGTTTCTCTCCCCCCGAGAACAAGTGAAGAACTGTGCGAGTTTTAAGGAAGCTATTTCATAACCTGTTTAAGCTGTGCTTGTAAATAAACATGCTAGTTATCCAGATATGTGGACTCGCTTTTGTATCCTGAGAGTAAACCCAGAGAATCTGTCATAACAATGCTAAATTTTCCCATGTTCCAGATCCCTCTGGTCTTCAGAGAAAAATTTAAAATAAAAGATAACATTAGGATCCAGAAAGATATAAAATTTTTATCATACATTAATTAAAAGGATAATAGTAAATTTAAAAAAATTAAACAAATTTTTGTATAAAACTACAAATGTAACAAAACACATGAATATTTATGAGGATTTAAGCAATACTTCAAGATGATGAAATGCATCTTTAAAAATAAATGTGCATTACAATTTGGAAATCTGATGTCAACTCCAGATGTGGGATTTCTTTACAGAGCACAAAACCTTGAAAACTGGATGGCTTAAACAGTGGCTCTTGTCACATACTGGCATTAGAAGACACTATATCATGGAATTTGTATAAAGCACAGGAAAAAAGAACACAAAGGAGTTTGTTGAAAAGATGGTGGTTGGCTTCCATTCTTACACTTCTTTTTAGAAGAATTAAATTAAATATTTTAATAGAATGTTTTGAATAACAATGTTATTTAGAATATTATAGAAATTTGCACATAATTGTGAATTTTAAGTTTTTTTTTTTTTTTTTTTTATGTAATATATTCCATCCATAATTCAAAATAAAAAAAATGCTGAAAAGAGTACATGTGTCTAAATTGCCAACCTGGACATTAAGAGATAGCTTAAATCTCATTATTGGGATTCTATTCCGAAGCATTGTTGTTTCATGAAATTTGTATCCTACGGTTGAAACAAACAGTTCGGACTTCAAACTGAAGCGTCTTGGTAATGGATAAGTTGCTTGTCCCAGTACAAAAAAAAAAAACTGTTTAGAATGTAAGGCAAGAGGGATCCCCTTCTCAAGGCAATCACTGGCCCAATCTATGGCTGCTACTCCCCTCCCCCATTCTTTTTCTCTTTAAATACAAGTTGAGTTTGCTTCCAATGGACATATTTGTAAAATTCTGTTATACATATGGATTAATATTTAAGATTATTACAAAACAAAATTTGTTGTTATGAACATCAACTTGTTAATAACCAAATTCGCATGCACAAAATAGCAGGGAAAGAATGTTGCACATCCTTTTTATTTCAGTATATATTTACAGCTTTTCAATTATTTTTTGCAGTCATCCTGACAATTACAGGGTTTATCATCCTATAAAGTAGAGGTTTGCAAGGGATGGCATTCGATGTTACTTGGCTGAGTCCAAAGCAGATCTAAATAAGCCTAAATAATAATAATCTAAATAGTTTAAAGACTTTCGAGAACCTGAAGCACAATTTTTACTATAAGCGGGGAAAACACCATTTAACCTGGCCTCCATACCCATATTTACAGTTCAAGATGTGCATTTCCCAAAATCGAAAATTTAAAAAAAATAGCTTGTGCATGGTTTTGGGTTTTGAAATTTATTTATAATGTGACTTTTTCTAACACAGAATTGATCGTAAATTAGAAGAATAATGATTCATCTAATTTCCATATTATGAGATTATTTTCAGAACGTTCTGCTTTAGAATGATATTAGTTATACTAGATATCAGATGTAAAATTTCATTTAGTCTCTCAGAGTTTGAGAGAACGTCATTTCATTCAACTCCCTGTTGCATAATTTGGATGCAATAGTTTTCTTTCTGCATTCATTTTGAAACAACTGAACTCAAATGCCTATATTTTATTTTGTTAGCCAATTTTAGTTCTGATTAGTTTATTAAATGGGGTTGCCCCATCACCTCAGGTTAAGGATGAGGTTCTAGACTAATCCATTACCTGAAATTTTGTGAATTTTCCTGCTTATTTGCCTATAGTGGAAGGATGCACACTGTTGTTGCACTTCAAGAGAAAAAGTATAAGGGGATTCAGTATTAGTACAACACAAACAGCTTACACACACATGTTTATTTACATTTCACAGCATATTACACAAAGTTTGAATATGTAAAAATCAAAAACGACTAATTTAAGAATCGCATGGAATCAAAAAGTTGGCTAAATATAGTGATGGTTTTTTAAATTTTCCTTTTAGAAAGCAGAACTAGACCAGAAGCATGTCTATATGTTTTCAAATTATGTTTAAATCAAGAATTTGCCTGCAAAAATGTATTTTTTTTTTACTTTATTCAGTGGTGGAAATCAAATCTAACAGTTTTTCAAGATAACTGATATGAGATCAAAGATTTGCCAGCCCAGTAGCTGAGAGATCTAGGGCAAGTATTTCCTCATGCTCTCTCAGCTGCCAGGTTGTGGGTTTGAGACCCACCTGTCGTCTTGGATGTTGCAGTGCTCATTAATGGCGTTTCAACTCTTCTGGTGTACTGGAGCAACGTCACACAATGACAAAATGGTTTGCAATTTGTCCACTAAAAACGGGCGAATGATTAGATAGACAAGTGCCTGACCATTAAAAAAAAAAAATCATAGATTCAATCTTTTCTTTTTTTTTGTAAAAAGAAAGTAATAGTTTTGTTGATTTAATAGATAAAATAACCAAACATAAAATTTTCCTGCTCGATGGCACCCTATAAAAATGCAATATTAAGATTGAGTGTGACAGGTCCACAAGCTGTTGTGGGGCTCAGTTACCATTTTGAGCACTTATTCCCAAAGAGCAGAGAGGAGCGGATCCTTTTGCTCAAGAATGGTAATGTTCAGCGAACCTTCATTTGACTACATTTATTGGGAGTACTGAAATTCGCAGCAAAAAAATATCCCTTTTGTAACAAAAACATTTAATGAATCACAAATGTTTAATTATATTGAGTAGGCATATTTTTTCATAAGAAAGCGAATGAAATCATTTTCAAAATAATGACAGTTTATTAGAGATGAAGAATACACATCATCCAGTATATCAACTATTTTATACCCATTTTTCATTAGAGAATGGGTGTTAGTTCTATTGTTTGTTGAATTGGGTTTTAGTTCCATTGTTTTCAGAATTGGGTTTTGGTTCTATTGTTTTCAAAATTGGGTAGATTATTCAAAAGATCTCTGAATATCAGTCTCAAGATAGAGGATCCATGTGCTCAAAATCCAACTCTTGGATTTGAATGAATGTACATGTTTTGACATCCCTAAATAGGAATCTACCCAGTTTTCAATGATGCGTGTGTGTCTGTTTTTGAGTCTGGGCAGATTATTTCCCGAACCCATTGAAAAAATTAAATGAAATTTGCTACAATTATTGCAATTAATAAATGCCACTGGAAGAGATTCTGAAATTCGTTTCTCAGTCTACACAAAATGCAAATTTCCTCTTTATTGAGAATTAATTCTACACTGTATGAGTCTTTAAATAAAAGTAGCATATATTTTTTTTTTTTTTGGCTTTACAAAAGCTACAATTTTTGGTTGGGACTCCACCATTTGGAATTGGATGCTACCATGTGCTTTTAAAAACAAACATTCAAAGCTAGTTTTAAAATCATAAATTTTGCATTCTAAAAGCCTTATATATTTATGAAAACTACAATTACATACAATAAATTTCAAAACTAAAAATATTTTTTAGAATATTCCCGAAATAAGGAACATTACAGAAATTGTAGAAAATTTGAGACATTGCCAGGAGATTGGGAAAAATTAGGTCCGAAAAATTCAATTCAACAGACTTGGCAGTTGCTTAGTATTCAAAGTACTTTTTACACATATTATGGAGAGTGAAAATAGAAAATTTCTAATTATAGCAAGTGAGTAATCCTTTTGTATTTTACTTCCTTCAATTTAGTGAGTTTAGAAAGTTGACTAGCATCATTCAAATTGGATTCTCTATTCAGTAAAATTTCAATTGATTTCTGACAAAAATTAATATCATTTTTATTTATTTTTACAAGTTATCGGTTCATTAACCTTTGAAAAAGTAAAATCTATGGTGATTTTTATTGAAACAATTTTAGTAATTTAACATTTTTTCATTTACTGGAAATTCTGAAATAACCAACTATTTAAGATTTTACGTGTTTTCCCACCTAATATCACTCATTTTTAAATAACTTTTGTTTTTCATTTTTAAATAACTTTTGGTTTTTATTTTTAAATCATCTTTTTTATTAAATAACTTTTGTTTTCATTTTAAAATCACTTTTGTTTTTGTTTTTAAATCACTTTTGTCTTTCATTTTTAAATCACCTCTGTTTTCATTTTTAATTAACTATTATTTTTCATTTTTAAATAACTTTTGTTGCCAAACTTTTCAATTTTACATTATATACAAAACATGTTTCCTTTAAAAATTATAATATACTCAAGAACCTGCAATATTTACAGAGATTATCCATTATTTTTAATTTTCTGATCAAAAGAGAGTCACAAGTCAATTGAAAATAGAAATGATTTGACCGTAAATCAATTACAGTACAGGATCTATTATCTGGAATGCTTGGGACTTTAGACATTCTGGATAAGGGGTTTTTCCGTAATTCGGAACACTTTTTCTAAAACTTACTGGAATGGTCTCAAATGTCGTTATAGAAAATTATAATTCATTTTAAAAATATAAATGTATTAAAAAAAGCTTTTTTACAATTTTACAATCTATATGGGTTAATTAAAATGCAAATTACATGTAATTATAGTTTAAAATTAAGTGATTAAGAAAAATTTTGAAAGAAAAAAATGTCTGAAAAAAGTTGATTATTCAGGGTAGTTATTAGAAGTCTTTTTTTTTTTTTTTTTTTTAACATTTCAACTAAAGTGAGCCCTCACCATATGCATCTAATATTTTGGCAGAAGCACTTTTGTTCATATGTCTCAAAATATTTTAAAGTACTTTTAATAACATTAAGATGAGAAGGATGTTCATTTTTAATTGAAATGAGATTATTCAACTATGGGTGCAAATATATCAAATTCTAATTTATGCTCTTCAAATGTACCTATTTCTAATAAGCCTTATAATTCTAAATGCCTGCATAAATAAAAAAAATTTAATTTCGTTATCCTAAACATATATCTCATTTTCACCAACAATATGTTTAAAAGATAATATCCCAGCATAAAAAGCACAAAAAGTATAAAAATATTAGTAGATGGAAGCAGATTGAAAAAATGGAAATATTTAAAAATAAAACGAAATATACCGGCGATCGTGTTTAAATAAAAAAATTTCGCGATATTGTTAAACTGTCTTCTATAAATTACTAATTAATACATGTAACACGTTAAAACCCCATAAATATACTGCAATGGAACTTTTTGCTAGGGTCAATTTTCGGTCCAAAATAGCCATTTTCATCCAAATAATAGGATTTAATTGAAAATGATTTTGATCTTGGAATTCCATCAACGTTTTTTAAAATATTGAAGATGTGTATATTTCAACGGAGAGGAAAAAAAATGGATTTTCCCGAGAAAATGACAAGTTTATCGCTTAGGTTAAGTATTTAAAGAGATCAATCAGATGGCCCTGAATGACATTTTATAGCTGCTATACTTTTCTCTGCATTTCGGCAAAAGTTAACTCTCATTAATTTCGGGAACTCCTTACTTAACGTACTTTCTATCATCTCGTAAATGCGCTGATGACTCTCTTTTTTTTCATCTTTTCCAATAAATGTTTATTAAATTATGCAAAATAGTGTGAATTCTGCGCGGCACATCGTGTAAGAGCGTAGGATTTCTTTAGCGATATCAGGATATTTCTAGCGAAAAAGTTGGAATACTTTTACCGAAAATCAAAGTCCCGGAACAAAGCGCAGAAAAGAAAATGTAACGCATTCGGAAAAAAAGCACCTTGCCGCGACTTGTCCGTAACTAACTCCTGTTGGAGACTTATCCGAAACTAGTGAAGAATGGAATGACGCGTCTCGCTGGCAATGTGACTGCCTCGCCCGTGCCAGATCGTCACCTCCGAGAGCTACTATCGGGGGTGACGGCAGGATGCAGTCGCTTAGGAAATTTTTGGGAAAAACAGTGCTGCTTCGGATGTTTTCCAGAAACGAGGAATTGTGGAACTTCTCGGAAAAAACATGATCCACGGAATATATTTTCATTCGTTATCGTGAGAATTCCTCGAATTCGTTTTCGAAATTTAAGAAGAATCAGCGGCGGCGAGTGCGCTCGACATTTTTTTCTGCGCGGGAATTTTGAACTTCGTGCGCGGTTTGCGCGTCCTATTTCAAACCCTCTAAAATAGTAGGTTTCAATGTATTTTTTTTATCGATATTGCTAATTAAAGCAAAAAAGCATTTGGCGAGATTTTAAACAAAAAATCGCTACTTGGCGCAATATTTAGCAAATAATCGCTTGTTGGCGCAGAATTTGGCATTATTTTGCCGTATTTGACGGAATTATGTATCATATCCATAAGTTATATATTGAAAATTAACGTATAATTAAATTTCTGATGAAGCTGGTGATAGAATAACTATGAGCCACGAAATTCTGGTTACACAACTTCGTTGAAAATTTAAAACAGAGTGTTGCAGCTATAACAAACGTTAGATAGTAGTTGTAGGAATACAAGTAGCAGTAGAAGTGTTAAATGAGAACAGTTCCAGTTTAATTCAAAATCACTTTTATTGAAGAGTGAATCCATTGTATTTGCTTACAATATATATCATGAGAACAGGTAAGCAAAAACCAAAGCATACTATTTACAAAACATGAGCACTACAGCTCATATGAAGGTTTTTCAGTGTAAGTTCCATGCCTAGACACGTTTCTGGTTTAAGTATTATTTACACAAGTAAGTGGAATAAAAGCATTTCACACTTACGTGACCACGTGCACTTTCCGACGCCACCACTAGCTGGGCACACGCTATGGCAAAAACTTTAAACTTTCCGGATCAGCACTATAAAGTCCACAACACGGGAAACATGGTCTCCTTAACTGAGAACCATCAAAACTACTAAGTTTAGTTTAAATATCCGCGTTCACCGATAAACACTTTATCGTAACTTTCGACAACATCGAAACATGACTTTACGAAGATCCGTCTGCCCGATCTAGATCCTTCTAGATCCTTCCATCGATCAGTATAAGCAAGCTATCCAACGAGCTTTCCAAGCGATCGATCCGTCGATCAAAACGATCTACCTTAAAACCAGAGCGATCTACTGACAAAGCGATCTCCCTTAAAACCAGAAAAGTGTCTAGCCTTTATATCCGAAGATGGGTGCGTTCCGGAACATAACCGTTGCCGGCAACGCCCTCTGGATATGCAAAACAGGATGCGTGAGCGGTGAGAAAGGTGATTTGCATGATCAGCCAAGTTTTGTCCACATCGCGATTCGTTCACGAGAACGGAATAATCATTTTAATAATGACGTCACGCTCCCGCGAAACGAGAATCGCGATGTAAACAAAACCAAGTTTCTAACAATCGGCCCCCTCATGCAAAAACACCAACTCTCGGCGCCCATGCTTTCATCCAACAAAAGGTTATCCTAAGAATCAAAGTTCTTAGTATCCTAAAAACATAATGTATGCATACACAAAATTTTATACATTAAAGAAATTTATAACACTTATAACATTTAGAAAGTGAATAGCCTTTTCTCAAAATGGCAACAATCAAATGAGTACACTTATCTATTATGCAGATCATAAGCATTCTTTAAATTACATGTTTAAGGATAACATAGTCAAAGAAAACAGTATAACCATACTATTGCCCTTTCTTAAGTACTAGCTCATACTGAAGAAAGCTATTTCTTTACTATTTTGAAAATTTATAAACAAACATTAAGTTTAAAATTTAAAAGTCTAAAGATATCAAAAATTTTAAGCTCTAGAAAAATTTTAGGTATAGTTATCAATTTTAATATTTAAGATTAAAAATTTAAATCTAAACATCAAAATCAAGTTGTAGAAAATTTAGTGTATAACTATGAAATTTAACATTTAAGATTAAAAATTTAAATCTAAACATCAAAATCAAATTGTAGAAAATTTAGTGTATAACTATGAAATTTAACATTTAAGATTAAAAATTTAAGTCTAAACATCAAATTCAAGTTTGTAGAAAATTTAATGTATAACTATAAAATTTAACATTTAAGATTAAAAATTTAAGTCTAAACATCAAATTCAAGTTTGTAGAAAATTTAATGTATAACTATGAAATTTAACATTTAAGATTAAAAATTTAAGTCTAAACATCAAATTCAAGTTTGTAGAAAATTTAATGTATAACTATGAAATTTAACATTTAAGATTAAAAATTTAAGTTTTATTATCTTAGCCCATGACTAGTATACACACTAAATACCCAATACAATGGCAATGATAATAAAAGATACAGAAGGTAAATATACATATGAGATAAACACAGATTAAAAATTTTATGTTTCATGTGAATTATATCAATAATGTACATTCAGATAACATTTTATTCACATAAGCGAAAATGCATTATGCGTGTAGTAAAAATGGATATATATTTTTTTTTTCAAGTGTAATGTGAGAAAAGTAACAGTTCATTGTCACATAACAATATATACTCAAGATACATTTCATTTGTATCAATGAGAGAGGAATAAATTATAAAATACCCTAACCATTTATACTTTGAAAATATGAAAAAAAAAATTTAAAGTAAAATTTTTATTTGAACAGTTAAATTTTATATTTTAAAGATATCATTACTAAATTTTAAAACTCTATCTTTAGTCATTGGCTTCGTGAAGTAATCTGCTACGTTATCTTTAGTATTAACAAAGTTAATTTTAAAAGACTCGTTTACAACTAAGTTCCTTAAAAAGTGATACTTTATATCTATGTGCTTAGTTCTATTATTCTCAATGGGGGAATTTGAAAAGTTTATTGCTGCCTGGTTGTCACAAAAAATTATACAATTATTTTTGTTAAATTTTAAACCTAGCATTTTACATTCCTCCAAAATGTTTTGCATCCATATCATTTCTTTAGCGACCTCTGCCAACGAAACATATTCAGCTTCCATCGTTGACAGACTAACACACTTGTGCTTAAATGTCCGCCAAGAAATTGGTACTTTATCAATCATGAACAACATACCACCAAGTGACACTCTGTCATCTCTATTGGCTGCAAAATCTGAGTCTGAGTAGCAGTTTAGTCTTAAATCACCAATATTTGACAAATTTAACATATACTCTCTGGTCTTTTCAACATATCCCATTAACTTTAATAATGCATCCCAATGCTTTATTCCTGGATTCTCCTGAAACTGAGATAGAATATTGACTGCATAGCATATGTCTGGTCTAGTTCTGCTAGACAGATAGGCTAGGCATCCAATCAAGCTTCTGTAAGGGAAACCCTGCATTTGTGTTAATTCACTATCATTCATTGGGCAATCAATTTTACTTAAGATGTTACCCTTTGTAATAGGTAGTGAGGAAATTGGATATTTGAATCTTTTAAACATCTGACAAACTTTGTCAATGTAATCACCTTGATGTATATAAAATTTGTCTTCAATCTCCTTAAATTCCACACCCAAAAGTCTTTTGACTTTTCCCAATTCTTTGATATCAAATTCTTTACTCAAAAGTGAAACTGTATGGTCTATATCATTTTGTTGTTTAGCAAACAAAATTATGTCGTCTACGTAAATCAGCATTAATACTTTATTCTGATATGTATAAGCACAGTTGCACCATTTAAATTTTAAAAAGTTTAATTTTTTCAAAGTGGTGTCAAGCTCTGTATACCATTCCCTTCCGCTTTGGTGAAGGCCATATATTGCTTTCTTAAGCAAACAAACATATTGAGGCTGATTTGGATCGACATATCCATGTGGTTGTTTCAAGAAAATTTTATCATTCAACTTGGCATAAAGATATGCGGACTTAATGTCCAGTTGAAAATGTTTCCATTTAAGCATGCAAACAAATATGGAGAAGAAAGCTCTGATTAAACTAAAATTAATCACAGGGCTAAACACTTCATCATATGAGTCCCCTTTTATCTGGGTATATCCTTGAGCTACTAGGCGAGCTTTGAATCGTTTAACATTTCCCCTTTCATCCTTCTTAATGGTATAAACCCATCTACTTCCTATAATTTTTTGTTGTGAGATGGGTGCAGGCACTAAGTCCCAGACACCCCTCTCTTGCATTGTAGCTATTTCATCATCCATGGCTTCTTGCCATTTATCGGACTGGGGAGATTCTATTGCCGATTTATAGCTCTTGGGTATCAAGATCTCAACATTGCTTGCTTCTGGTTTTCTTTTGATATCACTTACCCCCTTTTTCTCTCTAAAATTAAACAATTGCTGATCATAATGAATGTTAGCTTTTCCACAAAACTTTCTGACATCATTATGAGATCTCAGCCTTTTATTGTCACCTTTTACTGAGTAGTAAATATCCGTCCTACTCCCATCAGGCCTAGGTACTGCTTTCCGTATCCAGTCAATATCTGAGCAGGGTGTCAGACCAGAATCAGCAGGAGAGTCCTCATCCCCACTAGATTTACTAGTGTCACGGCTCTCACCTGCTTCTTCCTCTGGCACTCCTCCTAAGCATTCTGATTCCGAGTCAATCGACTGAGTAACGTTCGATTTCCTCAAGGTGATTCCTTTAGGGTAATTAGGGCCCAGGACGCCTTCCGCTGCCACTCCTTCCTCAAACCTTACATTAGAAGTTTCCTCAACTTTCTTTTTACTCGCTATATAAATCCTATAGCCTTTGGTGCTTTCGGCATATCCGACCATGATTCCTATTTGGGCTCTCATATCCAACTTATTTCTAATTTGTTTGGCTGTGCCCACATAGGCTTTGCACCCGAAAACTTTGAGGTGAGCAACGGCTGGCTTCCTTCCATAATATAACTCGTGTGGAGTTTTGGTTTTGAACTTATGACATATTCTGTTCTTGGTGTGTGTAAAACACAAAATCGCTTCTGCCCACATTCTGTTATCAACCTGGCTTTGATCAAGCATAGCTTTCACACAATCTAGTGCAGTCAGATTAAATCTTTCAGAAACCCCGTTCTGTTCGGGTGTATATGCATTTGACCTTTCTGATTTAATCCCCAATTTATTTAAGTATGCCTTGAACTGGTTGTGACAGAACTCCATACCATTGTCCGTACGGATACACAAAATCTTTTTGCCTAGCTGCCTCTCTTCCTTAGCTTGGAATTCCTTAAATATTTTAAACACCTCTGATTTTTGTTTCATTATATAAACAAACACTTTCCGGCTGAAGTCGTCAGTGATTGTCAAAAAGTATCTGTTTCCGCCCATTGAAGCTGTAGGTAAGGGACCACACACATCCATATGGAGTAATTGTAAAGGTTTAGTGGACCTTATCCTACCAATTGGCTTAAAAGAAATTCTCTTAGACTTTGCTAACTTACAGTGTGTACAGTTAATTTTTGCATATTTTAGTCTAGGGAGTCCATTAGCCGCGGAAACTTTACTTGTCTGATATAAATAATCAGAGTTAATGTGGCAATATCTCCTATGCCAGAGTTCCGTTTTATTCAAAACCTCAGAAACCGCACAACTTGATTTCTCATTAACCTTTTCTTTTGACCTCGACTTCACCTCAGAGTTACGTTTACTTTTATTTATTCTAGGCAAATTTTTTATTTTGTCAATACTGTTTTTCTTATTTAGGGGTTTTCTATCTTTCTTAGAATTTTTATCCCTACCCTGATCCTTTCCTTTAGTTTTACGGTCTTCAATATTGTTATTTGCAGTCTGAACTTCGTATTGAGGTTTTAAAAAATATAACCCTTCTTTTCGCTTAGCATAGAAGAATTTTTCTCCCTTTGGAGTGTAAAACCACAATACCCCATTAGCCCCTTTAAAAGTATACCCCTGTTCCTCAAGAACAGATGCGGCTAATAAGTTTCGTCTTAACTTAGGCGAAAACATTACATCAGACAAAACAATATTACTTCTTATGTTCTGAAACTGAACATACATTTTGACCGTACCGATAGCCTCAACTGGGCTCTCAATATCACCCACTGCTAGCGACATAGATGCACCTTTGCTTTCCTTAAATTTTGAAAATAAATTAATATCATTGCAAAAGTGTCGCGTAGCAGCGGTGTCAATTACCCAGCTGAGTCTATCGCTAGGATCCTGCACAGTATTAGCTTCAACTCTAGCAGATGAATACAATTCAATTATATTTGAGCTAGACTTAAGAATAGGGCAATTATTCTTTAAATGACCAGCCTTCTTACAAAAATAACATGGTCCTATGACCCGTTTAACTGGTTTAACACTTTTAAACACTTTGTTATTTTTACACTTTACATTTACATTACTCTGAGACAAGAATACAGATGAATTTTGACTTACATTGTTTCTATCACTACGGAGTTGCCGGATACGTCCTTCTTCCGCAGACAATTCATGTTGGATTTTCTCCAAAGTGAAATCTTTGTCCTCCCATCTGTAGATTAGTTTAACTATTCCTTGGAAGTCATCAGAGAGGTATCTTATGGCCTGGAATGCCACATAGACGCTTTCCACCGGGTGCTTGACGTCCTTCAATTTGGCGACCGCCTTCTTCAAACGCGTACAGAAGATATCCACCGGTTCATCTGGCTCCGGACGTAGGCTGAAGAACTCATCCAGTAAACGCACCAGGTTGGCGCGAGTCGGCGCGTCGAAGTGCGTATTTAACTTATCCCACGCATCTGCCGGATCGTCGTTAATGTCAATTAACTCTTGGTAATCAGATGAAACATTCTGGAACAGGATTGCTAACGCGCGGTCCTTTCTGCGCATGTGATCTTCATAATCACGGCGTGACGTTTTTTCATCCACCGGTAACGCTGTTCGGTCTACAAATCCGAAACAGCCCTCTCCTTTTAGAGCGAATGAAACTTCATTCCTCCAAGTGACGTAATTGTCTCTAGTTAATGCAGTAATTTTATTTGCCTCCATGGCAAGGTGGCCTTTTGGAACTGAGCTGAACAGACCTTTTGTTTACGCTTTCGTCGACATGCAAATGGCGCCGTCCGCGGCCCCCGTCGACAGGATTCGTTGGAACTCTAACACTTCTAAATTTTTAACGTTGTTATGGGGAGCACTGGCCCATAACCTTTGACGGAATTATGTATCGTATCCATAAGTTATATATTGAAAATTAACGTATAATTAAATTTCTGATGAAGCTGGTGATAGAATAACTATGAGCCACGAAATTCTGGTTACACAACTTCGTTGAAAATTTAAAACAGAGTGTTGCAGCTATAACAAACGTTAGATAGTAGTTGTAGGAATACAAGTAGCAGTAGAAGTGTTAAATGAGAACAGTTCCAGTTTAATTCAAAATCACTTTTATTGAAGAGTGAATCCATTGCATTTGCTTACAATATATATCATGAGAACAGGTAAGCAAAAACCAAAGCATACTATTTACAAAACATGAGCACTACAGCTCATATGAAGGTTTTTCAGTGTAAGTTCCATGCCTAGACACGTTTCTGGTTTAAGTATTATTTACACAAGTAAGTGGAATAAAAGCATTTCACACTTACGTGACCACGTGCACTTTCCGATGCCACCACTAGCTGGGCACACGCTATGGCAAAAACTTTAAACTTTCCGGATCAGCACTATAAAGTCCACAACACGGGAAACATGGTCTCCTTAACTGAGAACCATCAAAACTACTAAGTTTAGTTTAAATATCCGCGTTCACCGATAAACACTTTATCGTAACTTTCGACAACATCGAAACATGACTTTACGAAGATCCGTCTGCCCGATCTAGATCCTTCCATCGATCAGTATAAGCAAGCTATCCAATGAGCTTTCCAAGCGATCGATCCGTCGATCAAAACGATCTACCTTAAAACCAGAGCGATCTACTGACAAAGCGATCTCCCTTAAAACCAGAAAAGTGTCTAGCCTTTATATCCGAAGATGGGTGCATTCCGGAACATAACCGTTGCCGGCAACGCCCTCTGGATATGCAAAACAGGATGCGTGAGCGGTGAGAAAGGTGATTTGCATGATCAGCCAAGTTTTGTCCACATCGCGATTCGTTCACGAGAACGGAATAATCATTTTA
The DNA here is from genome assembly GCA_951213105.1 of Amaurobius ferox. Lineage (NCBI taxonomy): Eukaryota > Metazoa > Arthropoda > Arachnida > Araneae > Amaurobiidae > Amaurobius > Amaurobius ferox. The sequence goes on along the minus strand of OX578151.1, from coordinate 2,687,527 downwards.
ATAATGACGTCACGCACCCGCGAAACGAGAATCGCGATGTAAACAAAACCAAGTTTCTAACAGTATTCCGGTTTTGGGAGAGTCCGGATATTGGAACGCCGGATAAGAGATCGCGTACTGTACCAGTTTTATTTCAATAATCATGAGACATTTCTTTTGTTTGCATCGCCAATTTCTGATTATTGAATGGTGCTACACAATAAAATGAGAGGGAATTCTGCAATTTCTAATAAAAGATAAAATCTCGCATACTATTAATTTTTATGCAAGATTCTCATAGTTAGGCAAAAAGCGTGATACTTACGAGCATTTCTATCGCGTAGCCTTCGTGTCGGTAAAGGATCTTCTTTTAAACCCAGTAAATCAGGTGGCTCCATTGGGTTCTGCAAATATACCCTAAGGAAAATTTGCATTCAATCAATTTGTAACATCATATGCCAGACAACACGTCAAGAAATGTTTAGAAAATAAAATATAAGACCTTAAATTCCAATGCAAATGCAACAAAAACCTCAAAATTTGAGACGTCATTTTTAAAACAAGTAAATAACAATATTATTTTCACCTAATATCTTGGGTAACAATTCTGAATACTTTGGCATTTAAGATGCTAATTCTGTTACTTTCATTCAACACATAATTAGATAACACAAGTAGTCAACTTACCTGATCTTTAGGAAGTTTGGAAAGAACCACATTTTTTTTTTTGGGGGGGGGGGAAGTAAAATTGTTTCTTTTTTTAAAGGTCTTCTGTGGAAGCACTGTAAAGTGAAAATAAAACCTAGACTTATGAAATAATTTTATGCAACAAATATGTCTACAGCTTCACAGAAACGCAAACACTATGGTTACTGCTCATGATTTATACATTCACTACAATAAATTGTCCAGGTCCTAAATAAGCAGCCACTACATAAATAATACACATACGGATAACTTACTCTATTTCTAAATTGCCTGTTTTGAACAAAAATCATTCCACTTTCATTTTAATCCTAATGTCCCAATGTGTGTGCGGTCACTTGCTATCGTTCCCATAATAATGCCCAGTCCACTGCATAGCAACTGTTGAAACAGTGAAATGACTTGAAACGCAGCGGTATCAAAAATCAAAATTTTCATGATTTGGGATGTAAACTAATTAAAAATTAAAAATAGAGTCGTATAAAAATAATTTTGTTGTCAAAATGCACCCATATTTTTGCCAAACTACAGAATTGCACTCCTTGGCAAAATAAAAATGTCTACAACAGAAAACTAATGGCCTTCACAAGTTTGCTAAAACTACTGGTTTACGAATCAATAACAAAAGTAAAACAAAAGTTTTAAGAATGAATGAAAAAACTTCTGAAAATGTAAAACTAGAAAATGAATCCATTGAAGATGTAAACAGCTTTACTTACCTTGGAGTACTGGTGAACAAGGAGGGTGGAACAGATGAAGACATCAAAATAAGAATTGCAAAAAGTTCAGAATTGTTTTAGAAAACTAAATAAAGTACTAACCTTAATTTAAAAACCAAAATCAACCTTTTTAATTCCTTAGTTTATTGTATGGAACTGAAACATGGAAATTAACATGGGGCCAATGCAATAAGTCGAATGCCTGTCAGACTAAATGTTGGGAGTATTTTGGCTTTATGTTATTACTAACACCGAACCCTACAAGAGTGCTGGACCAGAAAGCAATTAAGATGGAAATAAAAAACTGTAGATGGAAATGGACTCGACATGTATTAAGAATGCCACAGCATAACATCCTTGCTGTGGAACTTAATTGGATGCCCGAGGGAAAAAGATCTCAGGGTCGACCCAAGCTAACTTGGAGAAGACTAATAGAACAAGAAATCAGAGGGGGTGGGCAAGCTGGTCAGAAGCAAGGACTGCGGCACAGGATCGACCAGGGTGGCGACGCAAGCTGAAGGCCTTATATGCCACTAGGCGTGATGATGATGATGATGATGAAAATATAAAGTAGAAAATAAAACATGAATATTTTGATGTACAGTAGAATCCCGCTTAACCGACCCTCTGCTTAAACCGGCTTCAATTTGATCTGTAAAAGTTAAAAATTATTCTCCTTTTAAAAATCGCTCCTTTCAATATTGGGAGCTGTTTTATCACATGATCTGCAGGTGTTCGTTGTTTCTCGTGAATCCATTTTTAGAAAGTTTTCTGGGGTAGGAAACTTCACCCTTTTAGGGGGGAAGGGGTACGGTGCTTTGCTTGCGATTGGATATTTTAAAATGGGAACACATGTTCCATAGTGTAGGCAGTTTAAGAGCGATATTTTTCCTTTAGTTTTTATTTCATTGCATCACTTAAGGCACGAATAAATATTCATGAGTTGTTTTAGTTACATTAGTTGTAGAGGTAACATTGTTGAAGAGGGAAAATGGCTAGTGTAGCAGGTAAGAGAAAGCACGTTGTGGTATCGATGGAAAAAAGACTTAATGCTATAAAAAGAATGGACAGAGGTGAAAATTTAAAGACAATTGCTAAAGATTTTGGTGTCGGAGCGACTGTCAGCAACTGGAAGAGGAAACGGAATGAGATAGAGGCATTTTGTAGCCGATTAACGTCAAAGAATGGACTAGTCACATTTAACATTGAAGAAGCCTAATTTAGAAAATTTGGACAAGGCATTACTGCTTTGGTTTAACCAAGAATGAGAGAAAGGAACGCCCATCCTATTTTAAAAGAAAAGGCATTGATTCTACATAAAAAAATTGGAGGAGATCAAGAATTTGTCACTAGTGAAGGTTGGCTAAACAGATGGAAAAAGAGGCATGGCATCCATCAGCTCACCATTTCTGGTGAAAATTTTTCTGCTGACCCAGAGGGTGTAAATTGTTTTCAAACCAAACTAGAAGAAATTATCACTGAAGAAAGCTTAACCCTTTCGCGACGACCGGCACGCCTACGCGCCACCTGCAAACTTGCATTCAAGGACGAACGGCACTCACTCGGGCCAGAGGAAATTTTACCGCAAGCGGATAGTGGCACCTATAAGTGCCACCACGCAGAACGTTTTAATTTGTGTGCTAGATGGCGTTACTTGTCCATGGAACTAACTTCAATGTATTTTGCAGAGGCATGACCTTAGCAGAAGAGGATCGAATGAATTAATTCTCCATTTGGAGCGGTGAAAATCATTTTGTAACATAAACAAACAGAGTAATTCTCGTAGCATCAACAATTTTATAATTGAGTTTCGGTTTTTATTTTTATTTCAGCGTTATGATTTCGTTGGTGAATCATAGGAATATAAGAGAGTATTTTTTTTTTTTTTTTGGGTTTTAGAGGCAGTGAAATTATTCGTTTATTTCGGATAAAAGAATGGGAGCAACTAACGAGTATTTTGTATTCAGATTTGTATGAAAATTATACATCAAATAGAACATAAATATTTCTTTTATTCCTGAAAAAAGTAGATTTCTGTGTTGAATAGGTGATTTTTAGTGAATTTTTTTCGAGAGTTAGGCTTAGCGCAAAAAATGCGCCGTCCTTTTCGACCAGTTCGGAAGCGAAGCGCTTCGTCTTTTGGGCCACGACAACTCTGGAATGCCGCCATCCCGAAAGGGTTAATAGTTATACAACGTCGACAAAACTGGTCTGTACTATAGAATGCTACCTTCCAAAACTTTAGCATCTAAAACAGAAGCAGCTGCCCCTGAATATAAAAAAAAATAAAGGCAGGGTAACTTATCTTTGTGTAGCAATTCTACTGGCACACATAAGTTACCGATTATCCTTATAGGAAAGTCAAGGCTGCCAAGAGCATTTAAAAACATTAATATGGCTTCCCTTCCAGTTTATTATTGAGCTCAAAAATCCGCTTGGATGAACACTTTCCTCTTAACCCTTTCGCAACGATCGGCATGCCCACATGCCAGCTGCGAACTTGCATTCAAGGACGAACGGCATGCACTCGTGACGGAGGAAACGTAAGCGGAGAGTGGCACCTATACGTGCCTCCACGTGGAACGTTTTAATTTGTCTACTAAATGGCGTTACATGTCCATGGAACTAACTTCAATGTATTTTGCAGAGGCATGACCTTGGCAGAAGAGGATCGAATGAATTATTTCTCCATTTGGAGCGGTAAACATCATTTTGTAATATAAACAGACAGAGCAATTCTCGTAGCATCAACAATTTTATAATTGAGTTTCGGTTTTTATTTTTATTTCAGCGTTATGATTTCGTTGGTGAATCATAGGAATATAAGAGAGTATTTTTTTTGTTTGGGTTTTAGAGGCAGTGAAATTATTCGTTTATTTCGGATAAAAGAATGGGAGCAACTAACGAGTATTTTGTATTCAGATTTGTATGAAAAATATACATCAAATAGAAAATAAATATTTCTTTTATTCCTGAAAAAAGTAGATTTCTGTATTGAATAGGTGATTTTTAGTGAATTTTTTTCGAGAGTTAGGCTTAGTGCAAAAAATATGCCGTCCTTTGGGACCAGTTCGGAAGCGAAACGCTCCGTCTTTTGGGCCGCGACAGCTCCGAAATGCCGCCGTCGCGAAAGGGTTAAAGAATGGTTCAAATCAAAGTTTGTTCCTGCAGTTGAAAAACATTTGGAAACAAAAGGGTTGCCCTTAAAGACAATCTTGCTTCTAGATAATGCTCCATCACATCCAAATAAAGAAGAACTTAAGGTGGGAAATATAAAAGCAGTTTTCTTCCCACCTAAAATTATGTCACTTGTTCAACTGATGGATCAAGGTGTAATTGAATCTCTTAAACGAAGATGCCATCGGAAGCTACTGGTAGCATTACAAAATGAAGATATTAATGTCAACCTTATTGACTCAATAAAGGCTATCAATATTAAAGATGTGGTGTACATGGTTGCCTTGGCATGGTCAGAAATGCCCACTTCAACTTTAAAGAAAGCGTGGCAGAAGCTAATGGCTCCTATACAACACGAAACTAACGAAAAGGAATCATCTGAAGTGATTGACGAGACGCCATCAACAGAACTCTCTGCATTAAACTTCGCCAAAACCTTTGAAGCTGTTCAAGGCTGCAGTGATATTACAGAAATAGATGTCGAAGAGTGTTTTAAAATTGATAATGACTTCAGCTTCCAAATGTTATCTGACGAAGACATTATCGAGACTATCACTGATGTGCTTCAAGATGTCGCGGATGATTCAGACTCACGAGTTTCCCATACTGATGGAATGAATGCTTTAGACGTGGCTCTTCATTATGTTGAACAACAATCAACGTCCGCGTCAATTGATGTAATGTTAATAAAGAAATGACGGGACTTCGCAGCCAAAAATCGGTATTCAAGTTTAAAACAAAAAAAAGTCACCAATTTCTTTAAAGAATAGTAACGCAATTGTATGTACACTAGTACGGTATGAATTTTTAATTTTCTTGATGTACTCTGTTAAATATAATTTTAATAGTAGTATAGTACATACAGTAATTATTTTTGCTTTAATTTGTTTAAATATGTTTATAATGCACAATTTACCTTATAACGTAGAATATCTAACAGAGCTATAAGAGAAATGTCATGGCTTACCCATTTTTTAATTCACTCCCGTTTAATTGGATTTTCTCTTAACCGGCTTACCCTTGGTCCCAATTAAGCCGGTTAAGTGGGGTTCTACTGTATTTAAAAACAAATACATAAATATCAATGTATTGTCCTATGTATTCGGTTCAAACATTGTTCGAATGAACATTCTTTGACCTCTCTGAAATGTTAAAATTGAAACTCTGTCGGTGATAATAGTTTCAACTGCTAAAGAACCCATTTATGTGAATATCAATCAAAATCATGCTTGAACATAAAATAATTAAAAGTTTTTTTAAATCTTGCCGAGCCATACTGCCCCAAGACCGGAAGTACCTCTGTGACCACCCAATTTCACGACTTTTCACCACAAGCTTCGATTTCCCTCTACAGACAACATAGACATTCTCATTAATTATGCAAGATTACCTTCTACGATGCTACAATTCGAACAATTTGTTCTGAATTTCTTCAAGTTTTGCAGCAACCCTTTTACATATCGCTTGAGATTTGACCTTGAACCATCCTGCAGTCTTTAAAGAACATTTAAATTCATTTATAATTCCACTATAGCATTCAAGTACCTGATCGCATGTCAGTGAAAGTGCAGCATTGAAATGTTGATGAGTACTTGTAATACGACACTATTGATTTTCTTGGAGGTGGCCCGTTTCCACTCTAAAAAATTCACCGGTAAGACACACTATAAAAGTGCTTAGAATGTTATCTAAACTAATACTTGGAAGAAGGGGGGGTGAGAAAAAAGATTTTGTGCAGAAAGGCGGAGCTGTTTTTCTTTAGAAGATAAAAGAAGGGATTACGGCAGGAGTCGGTTTGAACTGTTTTGCAGTTCTGGGTCAAATTACGTTAGAGTTTCAACAGTGAGTCATACAAGCTTCATATATATATACAAATTAAACAATTGCATCATCGAAAAATTAATGGCTGTTTCCCAAAAAACAATGTATGCTATCAAAATAGGTTTGTCTAGCACAGTGTTTCCCAAACCATACGCCGCGAAGTATAGTTGGGTGCGCCGCGAAAAGAGTTAAAATATTAAAAATGACTAAAATATAAAATAAAACTCTTAATATAAGTCATTAATATTAATATAATATAAAATCTTGCATATTTGTTATGTAGTGCTTGGTTCAGCACGAATGTCAGTTTCCTTTAAAAAAATTATATGCCATATATATATATAAGTAGTATATATATGTACGTATGAGCACACCTATATTTTTAATACTAAAAACTATATTTTATAGCTTATTTTTATCTTTTTTATATATAAAAAAGGTATCGATCCATTTTAATATTAAAAACATGATTTTATATCAAAATAAGGCCTTTTTTACATTTAGACCAAATTTTAACTTTTTTTTAGATAAATGCGTGAGATCAAAGATAGGCTGCCCCATATTGGGGCTACATAGGTTAAATAAATGCGTGAAAAAAGAGGACTTCCAAAATGAATGGAAGTCCTCTAAGCTTTAAAATAAATGGGGGGACCGTTAGTCCCCCCATAAAAGTTTGATCTAAAGATTTTTTAAAACATGGGTCCTGAAAAAAAATAAATTTCAACATAATTAAAGTGATTTAACATGATAGGTTAGAAAATCATAGAATAAATAACTCTCTCATATTTGTATTTACCACCAATCATACCAGAATATATAAATATATATCTACTTTGAAACGCGTCCGTAATTTACGGACGTGTTTTTATAGAGATATTTATGAACAGATATAAAATAGAGTTTTATAAATAATATAAATAAAAAAAGAAAGTTTAATATATACACAAAGTACTATAGTTTAATATATATTAAAAAGAATTACTGCCTGATATAATATACACTTGGAAAATCACATAAAATATAATTACTTTTTTTCAATAAAAGTAAGTTGTATACAATCTTTACTAAATTTTTTCTCTCCACCAAAATTATAATATGACTTAATATTCTTACTAAATTTTTTAAGATCTTTATCATTATAATTACTTAAAAATGCTGTTCCAGTATCACCGTTTGATTCTATAAATCTTGCTATTACACTAATTCCTTTCTTTTTTAGAGATTTTTTAATCTTATAAAGATCCATTTATTTAGAATTATTTTTTAACTCTACTCTAAAATATATTAAGCTTTCTCTAATATGTATTTATTATCACCTAAATATAAAAATATATATCTTCCTTTATTGATTTTATTTATCGATCTATTAGAAAGTTGTCCATGTTTATTCGAAAGGTAATACTCTTTTTCTTAGCTTCTACAATTAACTTTACGATTGCTGTACCTGCAATCATATTTTTAATTTTTTTCAATGATATCAGATCATATTTTCCAGGATATAAATCATCTAATACATATGTTTGACGATAACCACTCAGACTATTGAACTCTTCCATTTATTAGTAAACATTTTTTAAGACCATCGATATGGAAATCCTACATTATTTCTAAATCTTCTTAACATCATGGGTATTTTATCTTCATCATACCATATTTCATTTATTCTAGGTAAATATATTAATTCAGTTAAAGATGCAATATCGTTTTCTCTACAATATAATTTATTTAAATTAGTTAAATTTTTTATACCTTTAAGAGATGTAATATCGTTTTCACTACAAGATAGTATTTCTAAATTAGTTAAGTTTTCTATACCTTCAAGTGAAGTTAATCTATTATCTACACAATATAATTCTTTTAAATTAGTTAAATTTTTTATTCCTTCAAGAGATGTAATATTGTTTTCACTACAAGATAGTATTTCTAAATTAGTTAAGTTTTCTATACCTTCAAGTGAAGTTAATCTATTATTATTACAATTTAATGTTTCTAAATTCGTTAAATTTTCTATTCCTTCAAGAGATGTTAATTTATTTCCTCTACATTTTAATACTTTTAAATTCGTTAAATTTTCTATTCCATCAAGAGATTTTAATCTATTATCTTTACAATCTAATGTTTCTAAATTTATTAAATTTTTTATTTCATCAAGAGATGTTAATTTATATCCCTCACAATATAATTCTTTTAAATTAGTTAAATTTTCTATTCCTTCAAGAGCACAATTAAATATAAAAATAGATTTCACTTCAGTAGGATTCTCTATATTTAAGAAAGACATAGTTTTTTTTTTCCATACCATTATTATATGTAACATCCATTTATATAGAAACATTTTTATTAAATATTTATTTATCATCTTTGCTAGTTAATTGTCTCAAAAGATAAACACTCTCTCTCAAGACTGATTTAACTTCATATATCTCTTCAAAAATTTTCTCTTGGTAAGGTTCTATTTCATGATGACCAAACTTTTTATTTAATTCACTCATCTGTATTGCTTGTATTTTTTTCCAATGAACATTAAAAAAGTGATAAGGTAATAGCTCAAATTTATATTTAATCAAATAACAAAAATCTAATTTATGCATAAATTCTTCTATAAAATTTTCACTAAATGTTTGATATCTAGTTATATACAACCAATTTAAATCATCTTTTAATTCTCTCATGGTATCTTCTGTAAGATTTTGAAATATTGATACTTTATATAAATCTAAATTATCAGAAAATTTTACGATAAATTCGTTACTTAAAGTTTGATATTGAGATATGTTTACCCAATCTACTTTATCTTTACATTTTTCTATAAAATCTTCTGATAATTTTTGATATCTAGAAATTTTACACCAATCATCAGGTTGAGCAAATTCTTCAATAAAAGATTCAGACAGTGTTGAATATTGTAAAACTAAATCCCAATTTACATAATCTTTCAGATTTCTAATTACATCTTCAGATAAATTTTTTCTGGAAAATTCATTCCAATCGATATGCATTTATTAGAAAGAAATTTTTTCAATATGCATATAAGGTTTTAAAGCGTTACCATCACATTTTATCTTTAATGTGATGATATCATCACGTTTACCATAAACAAAACAGGTTACTACATCTCTATTAACATTTAAAATTTCCTTACCATTGATTTCTAGAGATATCAGTGGACTTTTATCATATTTACTTTCTATTGTATCATATATATCTATATATATGGAAATTTTCATATACATATCGGTAGATAATCGCATCTCTTGATCCAGTAATTTTGAGCTCATCATGTTGAAATTTACTTTTTTATAATCCCCATCTGTATGAAAATCATCTATTATAGTAACCCAGATATCTCTATTATCTAAATATATTTTATTGACAGCATCGTTATCATTTTCAGGTTCAGAAACATTCGTAATTATTTTATTTTTTGCATCAAATTTATCATTCTGTAATATTAACGAATTTTTTTCAAAATATCTTTTATTCACAACATTTTTTTCATCTTTAGGATCTGCTACATTTCCTATTCTTTTTCCTTTTGCATCAAAAGCTTTTCCTTCTGAAGAATGTAAAGTTGTTTCATCTAATTCTTTTATTCTCTTGCCTGTTTCTTTAGTAAAGGATAAAAAACTCTCATCATATTTAGTTTCTATATGATCTCTCAATTCATGATGATTATTCTCTATTTTATTCAAAACAAAACATTTAGTGGTTAAATCTAAATCATCTATAGGATTTTCACAATTTTTTAAAATTCTATTTTCCATATCATAATTTCCATCAGTCATTAATTTAAAACCTATACCTGGAGGTCCAATAGGTCCTTCTTTCATTTGATCATCATAAGGTGGATAATAAGCACTCATTTATTTAATTTTAAGATTTTAAACTCTTAACCATTGTTATAGTTTTATTTTTTAAATTTATAAAACATCTCTTTCTTTCTTTAAAAATAAAATAAAACTTATATTCCTTTTGACTATTCGTTATCCAATTAAATTCAATATCTAAATTATTTAAATCGGTATAGTTTTCATGATTTGATGAGTCAAAAGGAAAAATAGGATACAGTTTACCAAAATTCTCCTTATTTATCAAAGGTCGTGTTTCTGTATTATTATCGTAAAGTCCTTCATGTAAAAGAGCTTCATACACTCGAATATAATCTTTATTGGCAAAATTTGTTTTATAACGCATAAGAGGAACTTGTTTATTATTAATCATCAACCAGCATTCTGCCATATCTATATGATCAAATATCATATTATTTTTTTCATAATTATTATCTCTTTCAACATATTGAGGAATAACATAGACACTTAAAACTTCATCTGACGCTGTAGTTGCTGTCACAGATCCACTGTTGCTTCTATATGGGCCTACCATCTTAAATCTATATCGATCCCAATTTACCTCTATATCTTTATTAAATAGATATGATTCCAGAAACAAACTTTCTGCAGAATTTTTTAATTCTATATAAGGTAAATGTAAGGTTAAACCTTCAACTACTACCTTATAATTTTCGTTTCTTATATTAGTATATATCATATTTTTATTTTCATTTCTTTGAATTTCTATTTTCACTTCAAAACCTGAAATTATCTTTTCATATTCTCTAAAGAAATCGATTATATCTTTTAAAGGTGTCCATATTTTAATGACATTGCTATCTTTCGTTAGTTCCCATCTCTTTACGAATCCTTCGTTATAATCTTTATTCATTTTCAAATTATTAAAAAATTCAGTTATTTTAGTAGTATCTTCTAAAGTACCATCATATTTAAACTCATTACGGTCAGCTGAATCAGATGTATCTAGATAAAAAAATTCATTTTGAGCTTGTGATGTTACATAATCAGGAGTATAATGAATTAATCTTAAAACATGATTCATGATTGAAAAATTTGACTGTGTATTTGATTCAATTTCAGTATCTCCTATATGTACTTTTAAAGTTTTGATAAAACCTCCACCATTTACTAGACTCACATTTTCGTTTCCAATGGATGATTTATCATTTTTTGTAATTTTTAATTTTAGTTCAAGATATCCTCTAGAATATAAAATTTTAGCTTTAGTATCATTAATATGAAAAACATAGGTGGCATTCTCATCTGAACTATGTTCTTTTGGATGAATTTCTCTTAATTCATAACTTTTAATGTGATCATTATAATAATAACGAGTATCACTTAAATCATAAATCATTTATTTAGGAAGAATTTTTAAACCACCTCCTTTCTTTTTCATAGAAAATATTTCATTTAATATATTCTTAGGTTTCAATAAAACCTTTAAAAATCCTTGTATTTTTTTTACTTTTTCTTCTATTCATTTATTTAAGAAGAAATAAAATTAAATTCTACAGCTCCTTTATTTAAATCTATTAATTCACCTTTTTGATTAGTAATCCTCATTTTTATTCTTTCAACAGGATCCACTTTAACAGGAAAAAATATCCAATTATTAAATTCTTTTGAAATTATACTACCTGGAGGGTTTTTATTAGTGAAAGAATATATAACTTCTGAATTATATTGATTTATTAAAGATCCTTTTACAATATCACAGTGAATATAAATATTATCATTTCCATTAGATATATCAGCAATATGTTCACCTTCAATCTCTGTTTCTTCATCATAACTTCCATATGTCGGTTTTAAAAAGCCTATAATTTTATGAAAGTTACTTTCTGTAAAATCAATTACCCAACCATTTTTCAGTTTAATAGATATTCTTTGTCTTGCTTCAATAATACCAAATTTGACAGGTGGATCCTCACCGAATATTTTCATCATATACTCATTTAATCCTCTTATAGTATAATTACCATTTGATATAGTAATTGTTATATCTGTGTCTAATGTATACAATCTAAATATGTTATTTCCATAATTCTTACTTATATTAAACCTATTTTTTTATTGGATGTAACAAGAAATGATTTAATATTTTTAGGAATATAGTCCTTCTTCATATTATCATATTCACCAAACGGATCAAAATATTCCACATATTTATATTTAGGATCATTATAATAACAAACCCAATGAGTTCCGGGACCTGTTGATACATCTAAATTAATGATTCCATTTTCAAATTTTCCTATTGTTTTAGGTAATAAATCAGAGGTAAACACACCTCTAAATCCTTTTTCATTTTTCATATTATCTTTAATCATTTTGTCACTGATTCCCACTGTTGATATATTCCCTTTCCAAGTTTTTTTTTTTTTCCAGACCCCTTTTTTTGCACAGCTGAACTAGCTAATCCATGTAAAGCACCTGTTGCTAATGCTGGAACTGCAATTTTAGCAGCGGTTATTAAAGAGGGTATAAGTGCTGCTAGAAATGGTAAAAATCCTCCATTTTTATCTAATTGAGTTTTACTAATTGTAATTCTTTTTTTATCATTAATATGATTAATTTGAGTTTTAGTTAAATACATCTCATGATTAGGAGTTTTAGATTTATCTATTTGTAATGTTACTTCTACTTTATTTTTAAAAGCTGATTTAAGTTTATTTTTCTGACCTTCACTCAAATAAACTTTATTTTTTATCATTTATTAACAGAGAAATTGTTTATGATATCGTTGTACATCATTATAAGTCATTTCTTTATTTTTTAATAACATATCTAACAATAAAGTTACTTGATTATACAATTTCTTTGATTTACTTCCGTTACATATTTTTTCTGTTAAATTTGATAATACATTCAATCCTTTACCTACCTTCATTTCTTTACTACTTCGAATCATATTTAATCTATGCATATAATTTTGCAACATATTTTCTTTATTTTTAATTTCTTTTATATCATTCTTTTTCTGGTTTAATTCCTCCTCTGAAAAATTTTTAGCCCTAGAAATTGTACTTTTTAAGTTGCCTCTTTTCTTAGATAATCCTTCTTTTAACTGTTTAGCTCTTCCATACATCTCCTCTAATTTTTCTTGATCGTTTAAAAATACTGAAGGTCTGTATAATTTTTCTTCTTTTAAATATTTTAAATTTAAATTTTGATCAATATCATAAGTATAAGATACTAATTCTTTCACAGCTTCAATAGGCTCTTCTATAGATGGAAATGAAATATTTTCTACAACATTTTGAATACTTTTCACAACTTCTTTATTTGATTTTTCATATTTTTCAATTTCTTGAGTGACTGGTTTATGAAATTCCTCTAAGGTTTTTTGAATACCTATTTTTTCTTTTAGTTGATCTTCATTATTCTTTCTTATTTCTTTTTCTATTTTTACTATTTTAATTGAATCTTTTATTTGCTTTAAAAACTTATGTTTCCGTTCTTTTTCTAAGTTCATTTATATAATATTAATTTTTTTACTGCAGCAAATTTTATTTTTACTGCTAGTAAATTATGATAAAAATTAAAGATTACACAGAACCAGAAGAATTACCTGATCCTAAACAACACCTTTTGTTACCTAAACATCCATTTAGATTACTTATAGTAGGATCTTCAGGTTCAGGTAAAACAAATTTACTGTTAAATTTGATTTATGATTTATTATTTTTTGATACATTATATATATGTGCAAAAGATTTATACGAACCTAAATATTCTAAATTACAAGAAAAATATACATTGTTTGAAGATATAGAAAGAAAAGATATTTTGAAATGTAAGAATATAAAGAATAAGAAAAGATTATTAAAATTTTATGATAAATTCAAAAAAAAAGTATTATTTTCTTCAGATCATAATTTTATTACTGTAGATGATTTAAATCCTACATTAAAGAATTTAGTTATTTTTGATGATTGTGTGATTGAGAAAGATCAAAAAAACATCGAAGAATTATTTATTAGAGGTAGAAAGAAAAACGCATCCTTTATTTATTTAACTCAGTCATATTATTTAACACCTATCAATATAAGAAGGAACTGTAATTACGATATATTTTTCACTCTACAATCTAAAGAAATTCAACAGATTATAAGAGAGATAGATGGTTTATTAAGTACTGAAGAATTCAAACAAATGTATAATAAAAGTGTTCAAGAAAAATATGATTTTTTTATGTTAGATTTAGTGAATCCTGAAATGAGATACAGGAAAAAATTTAATCCTATATAAATGGATGTATATTTAGAAAAAAGATTATATGTTTACAGAAAGAGTAGAAATTTGTATCAAAAGATAAGTATTTCATTATCAGTAAGTAAGGTTATTCTAAGTGGAACAGGTTTATCAGCAATAGCCTTTCTACCTCTTGCATTTTTAAGTTTATCAGTTGGTATAGTAGAAGCCATAGATCTTACATTAAAAATTGCAGAAAGGAAAGAAGAATATAGACATTGTTATAATTTTTATAAAGAACTCATTAATTCGTTTAAAGCTAAGGATATGACAGAAGAAGAAATTTATATGTGTGAAAAGGATTTCATAAAAAGTTTAAAATTTAATCCAGTTGAAAAATACGTAAAACAAATGCAATTGAATGGATATAAATTTCTAAATAAATAAATGGTTTGTAAAAAAGGTGGTGATATTGTTGGATGGATACAAGATAAAGTAAATCTTCCAGAAATGCATTTACCAGGATATCAATATTGTGGCCCAAATACAAAATTAGAAAAAAGATTAAAAAGAGGTGATCCTGGAATAAATAGAGTTGATAAAGCATGTAAAGAACATGATATTGATTACAATAAAACAAAAGATACAAAACTGAGACATGTTGCTGATCACAAATTAATAGATAATTTAAATGCTATACAAGATCCAACATTTCAAGAAAGATTAGCTAGAGGAATTATTAAACCTATTATTAAAGTTAAAAAAACTTTTGGATTAGGTCTTTCTATATATTGTGTCAAGTGTAAAGATAAAACCCCAACTAAAAATTATCATAAAACTACTTCTAAAATAATAAACCAGTTGGTAAAGGTATCTGTACTATTTGTGGAAGTAAAAAGAATACTTTTTTAGGGAGTTAAAAGAGACATATTATAATCCAGAAACAGGTTATTGTGGAATTAATGAATTGAAAAGAAAAACAGGGTTACCTAATGTTGAAGAATTTTTACATGAACAAGATGTATATACTAGATATAAACCTGTCATTCGTAAATTTAAAAGAAGAAGAGTTTATGTTCCAAACAGTAATAATCAATTTGACGCTGATTTGTTATTTATAAAAAATTATAGCAAATATAATGATGGAACTAATTATTTGTTAACGGTTATAGATGCTTTTAATAAATATGCTTGGGCTTTTCCTATAAAAAGAAAAACATCTGAAGAAGTAGTACAAGGTTTTAAACAAGTTTTTAAAGAAAGAATACCAAAATTCATTTTAACAGATGAAGGTACTGAATTTACAGGAAAACAGACACAAAAATTATTTAAAGATAATAATATACATTGGTTTACAACTAAAAATAAAGAAATAAAATCTGCAATAGCTGAGAGATTTAATAGAAGTATAAGAGAAAAAATTATAAAATATATGCATGCTAACAATACTAAAAGATATATTGATGTATTACCCAAATTACTTAAAAATTATAACAATTCATATCATAGATCTATAAAAATGACACCTGTTGAGGCTAGAGAAAATGAATCTCAAGTTTATAAAAATTTATATACTAAAAAGATCATGAAAAAACCTAAATTTAAGATAGGGGATAGTGTTAGAATATCTACAATTAAGAAAACATTCAGGAAAGTAGATGATTCTACATTCACTGAAGAGATTTTTATAGTTTCTGAAGTATTGAAAACAGATCCAATTACTTATCGGTTAAAAGATTTAAACAGTAAAGAAATTGAAGGAACTTTTTATGAAAATGAAATGGTAAAATATAATAAAAAAGATGATGTATATAAAATTGAAAAAATCATAAAAAAGAAAGGAAATAAGTATTTTGTAAAATGGCTAGGATATCCAGATGAATTTAATAGTTGGACATCTGAATTAGTTTAAATATAAATGAAGATGAAATTAATCTATGATTCGGAAGAAGAAGAATATTTTTATGTTATCGATTACGAAAGTTTAAAACAAAGATATAATAGTAGAGTTTGTTATTTTAATCGATTAAGAAGGAGATATAATATATCTCAAGAAGTTGAGGATATGTTTTTAAAATTTTTAGATTTTATGTATTATGAGAAATCAATTAACTATTACTATTTTATGAAAAAGATTTGTGATATTTTTAATATTGAAAATAATATAAAAGTCCAAAAAGTTAAAAAGAAATATGAAAAAATATGGAATGATTTCTTACAAAGTATTTCAAGAAATGTTTCTTAATAAATGGAGCTTACAAAAAAGTGTATACACTGTTTGACTATGAAATCAGTAAATGAGTTTTACATATATCATAGAAATGAAAAAATTTATTTCCAAAGTCATTGCAAATGTTGTGATTCCATAATCAAATATAAAAAATTTAAATGTGAATGTGGTATGCAATATACCTATACACATAAAAAGAGACATTTAAAAAGTATTTATCACAGTAAGCATGGAAAAAGTATTGTAAAAAATGTTTCCTAATAAATGGAGCTCAACTTAAAGTCAAAGACTATTAATGAACTTAGAAAAGTAGTAAAACAATTGAATATTAAACAACCTAAAGGCTGTAAGAAGGTTGATTTAATTAAATTATTAACTAAATATATCAGAAAAACAGGTGAATATAAACCTGTTTTAGTAGATTTATTAAATTTAGATTTGTCAGCATACTTGGAAAAAAAGAAAAAAATATTTATTGATAAACCTAAAAAACGTAAAAAAATTAAAAAGATTTTTGATTCTTTTAATTTAAGATTTGATAAAAATGATTTTAAATCTGTCTTTCCTGAAGAAAATGTATTTACAGTAGAAGAAAATCTTGAAAAGTTATTTACAGAAGATAGAAAATGTCGTATATGTGGTAAATATTATGAAGATGAAGAAGAACATATAAAGAAAGACTTAATGATTAAAAGATCAAAACAAAAAAGAAAATGTATTATTTGCAGTATATATTATAAACATTTAGATAATCACATATCAAGTCGAAAACATAAAAAAGCATTAGATGAAGGTAATGTAGAAATTAAGGAATATGAAACTGCTTATAAATCTAGATTAAGATCATACAGAATTAATAATTATAATAATATTAAAATCCCTCTAGAATTTTTAGAAGAGAAAAGAAAGGTTGTAATAGAAAAAATAAAGCATATTATGAAAGAATTTAATGGAATAAAGGTAAATTTTAAATTGTTTTGTTTGTATAAATTAAATGAAGAAATTCAAGAATTTACATTCAAAACTGAGAATCAAATTATATTAAAATCTAATGATTTACATACTTTTTATGATTATGTTATTGACAACTTAATAAATGAATCTGATGATTTTATATCAAAAGGATCTGGTTGGAGTCTTGAAGAAATTAAATTTTTGGAATTGAGAATAAATAAGTATCAACCCTTGAGAGGATCAAGTTATATTGATTTAACTGAAAATATTAAACCTAAACAAGCCATAATAAATGTAAAAAATAAAGATAATAAATGTTTTATGTGGTCTATATTATCAGCAATTCATCCTGTAAAAAAAAATCCTCAAAGAGTGTTAAAATATAATATAATATTACAATATAAAGATGAATTAAATTTTAAAGGTATTGATTTTCCTGTTTCATTAGACAATATTAAGAAATTTGAAAAACTAAATAATATATCTGTAAATGTTTATAGTTATGATGGTTCAATTTATCCACTTAGAATAACTAACAATAAATTAGAAAAACATGTAAACTTGTTTTATATGAAAGATCATTATTGTTGGATTAAAAATATGAATAGTTTGATCAGATCACAAATTACTAATCATCGTATATTTTTATGTGATAGATGTTTAAATTATTTTTATTCTGAGGAAAGATTAAAGATACATGTGGAATACTGTAAAGATGCTGTCACAATTAATATGCCTAAAAAAGATGAAGTTATTCAATTTAAAAATCATGAAAGAAAAATGAGAGTACCATATACTATATATGCTGATTTTGAATCTCTCTTACCTAAAATTGATACATGTGAGCAAGATCAAACTAAATCATATACTGTGAAATATCAAAAACATGTAGCAGATGCATTTTGTTATTATATCAAATATGAAAATGAATACTTTAAACCTCCGGTTGTTTATAGAGGACCTGATACAATCAAAAAGTTTGTATCTATGTTAAAAGAGGATACTCTTAAAATTGAAAAAATTATAGAAGACAAAACTAAAAAATATGAAAGTATCACATCAATGATAGAGTTCGATGAAAATCATTATAAAAGAACTAATATTTGTCATATATGTGAAAATCAAATCTTAAATGATGAAAAAGTAATTGATCATTGTCATATAACTGGAAAATATAGAGGTCCAGCTCATAATGTTTGTAATTTAAATTATCAAATTCCAAAATTTATTCCAGTAAAAATTCATAATTTAACAGGTTATGATTCTCATTTGTTTATAAAAGAACTTGGATTTGATCAATCAAAAATAGATGTTATACCTAATACTGAAGAAAAATATATATCTTTCAGCAAAAAAATAGGAGGTATGAAATTGAGATTTATTGATTCATTTAAATTTATGTCTTGCAGTTTAGATAATTTATCAAAAAACTTGAGACCAGAGAATGAAATAAATAGATATCCTCCAAAAATACGGAAAATGAAATATATTAAATACTTAAAATCAAAATTTAGAGAGACATCATTACATTTTCCTGATGATAAATTAGATCTCATTACAAGAAAAGGTGTATATCCTTATGATTATATGGATTCTAGAGATAAATACAAAGAAACAGAATTACCTTCAAAAGATAAATTTTATAATAAATTGAATGAATGTAATATAACTGATGAAGAATATAAACATGCTCAACGTGTTTGGAAAGAATTTAATATAAAAAATTTAGGTGAATATACAGATTTATATGTTAAAACAGATGTATTAATTTTAACAGATGTATTTGAAAATTTTAGAGATGTTTGTTTAAAAACTTATAAATTAGATCCAGATTGGTATTTTACTGCTCCTGGTTTATCTTGGGATGCTATGTTAAAAATAACAAATGTTAAATTAGATTTATTAAATGATTATGATATGATTCTCATGATAGAAAAAGGTTTAAGAGGAGGTGTTTCACAATGTTGTAATAATGTGGGTCCGAAAGTCCTTCCGAGAGGTTGGTGGTAGGGGAAGGAGGGTACGGTCCCTGTGGATGCCTCCCCCACTGGGTTCCGGTCTAAATTGGGTGGCACTTCCCGACCGTCCAAACAGTTACCTTACACCTTTCTGGTAGGTCGGACGGTTTGGGTTTCAACAACAACAACAACAACAATGTTGTAATAGATATGGAAAAGCTAATAATAAATATATGAAAAATTATGATAATAGTAAAGAATCCAATTATTTAATGTATTTAGATGCTAATAATTTATATGGATGGGCTATGAGTCAATATTTACCATATGGAGAATTTAAATGGTGTAATGATTATGAAAAAAATTACGTTAAACGCGAATTATATAATAATAAAATAAAAGATGAGATTGGATATATATTTGAAATTAGTTTAAGATATCCAAAAGAGTTACATGATTATCATTCAGATTTACCATTATGTCCTGAAAATAGAATTCCTGAAAATTCGAAACAAGGTAAGTTATTAACAACTTTACACGATAAAGAGAAATATGTAGTTCATTATAGAAGTTTAAAACAATATTTGAATATGGGTTTAAAGGCTGTAAGAGTACATAGAGTATTACAATTTAAACAATCGAATTGGTTGAAAAAATATATAGATTTAAACACTGAAATGAGAAAGAAAGCTGCTAATGATTTTGAGAAAGATTTTTATAAATTAATGAATAATTCCATATTTGGAAAAACTATGGAAGATATAAGAAAACGAATCGATGTAAGATTATGTTGTAATTATGATCAAGTTAAAAAATTAATTGCTAAACCTAATTTCAAATGTAGAACTATTTTTGATGAAAATTTGGTAGCTGTTCACATGAAAAAAACAAAACTATATTTTAATAAACCGATTTATGTTGGAATGAGTATATTAGATTTATCTAAACATTTAATGTATGATTTTCATTATAATGTTATGAAACCGAGATATAAAGATAATATTAAGTTATTATATATGGATACAGATAGTTTTATATATGATATTAAAACAGATGACTTTTATGAAGATATGAAGTCTATGATTGATTATTTCGATACATCTGATTATCAAGTAAATAATCTGTATAATATGCCTAGATGTAATAAAAAAGTATTAGGTAAAATGAAAGATGAAAATAACGGTGTGATTATGGAAGAATTTGTAGGTTTAAGAAGTAAAATGTATTCAATAAGATTAGAAAAACAGAGTGTTGAAGAATATAATAATAATAATGAAGACCATAAAAATTTTGAGATTAAGAAGTCTAAAGGTACTAAGACTAGTACCGTTAAAAACAGAATATCATTTGAAGATTATAAAGACTGTTTATTAAATAAAAAAGATCAATATAGAACACAGAATTTAATTAGAAGTAAGAAACATGAATTGTATTCAATTCAAGTAAACAAGATAGCTTTATCAGCAAAAGATGATAAAAGATTTATATTAGAAGATGGTATGAATACTAGAGCTTTAGGACATTATAAAAATGTTTACTAATAAATGGATGAGTGCTTAGGTGATATTCGAGCTTTAAATTTTACAAATTCTGTAGAAATTTACTATATGACTTATCTTTGTAATGAATTGTATGATATAAAATATGATAAAAAACTATTATCAGAAAGTTTTCATAGGTTGACTGAATTAATTGAAAAAGAAGAAAATGAAGATATTAAATTGAAAGGATTAGGAGTTTTATATGTTATTTCAAAGAATTTATTCTATTGGTCATGAATTTATAAAAAAACTAATAAATAGATGTTATATGATTTATATCCTACTAAATATTGTTGTGATACCTTAATCAATATATGATTTTTTTAATATATTAGAGTGTTTATAATAACTATTTTATTAATATCTCTATAATTCAGGGGGGGATGACTATCCCCCCCCTATAATGTTTAGAAATTATTTATAAAAAAATGTTTACTAATAAATGGAAGAGTTCAATAGACTGAGAGGTTATCCCAAGACGTTTAAATTAAATGATTTATATCCTGGGGAATATGATCTGATATCATTGAAAAAAATTAAAACTAAATATGGAGATACAGTAATCGTAAAGTTATATATAGAAGTGGTAGAAAAGGATTATTATCTAGCGAATAAGCATGGACAACTTTCTGATAAATCGATAAATGAAATCAATATAGGTAGATATATATTTAAGTATTCAGGTATGATTAATGATAAATACGAATATGAATTAGAGAAAGCATGATAATTATTAATATACTCATCATAGCTGGTTTGATAAAAGCTTCCTAGATTATGAAGAACTTTACATACCTTTTCATATAAAATTAATCCATTGTAAGATCATTTAAATCTTCCTTCATTTTAATTACATTAGCTTGATTTATAGTTTTTTCCAATTTCGATTTTCTACAGTTATAATCATCAATAGTTTCTTCAATAGAAATTAAATCATTACTTATTCTTTTTAATCTCTTTTTTAAATCTCTTCGTTTTTCATATGATTTACGTAATTTATCTTTTACATTTATTAAATCTCTTTCTGTTTGTGCTAATGAACCAACAGAATTTTTTTCTATAGATCTAAAAAAATATTCGAATCGCGATTTTGCATTTATTTTTTCATCATCTGTTTCAGATTCCATTCTGTTTGAAAGGAAAGTTTATCACACAGTGAACCCTTTATATAAACTGCTCTTATCAGTCAGAAAGATGACGACATCGGGAAGTGGTATTTGTTCTATGAAGCGAGGTCAATAAATATTATTTTCCAGCCGTGTTGAAAAAAATTCCCGCGAGCTGAGGATGTTTTAGATAATAATTGACCTCGTTGAGACTGATATTTTTTCAGATAGCACACAGTCGCTAATGGATGAATGATATTTAAGTATTTGAGTGAGAAAGTTTAATCACTTTTTTTATTCTTTATCTAAGACGGATTTGACATATTTTTTTAATTTTGTTTAGCGCGAAGGAGAGATTTTCTCCTTGATAGGACAAAGTGCGAGCACATATCTGTCAACGCGCGGCGCAACAAATTAAAAATATATTTGGAGGATTCATTTGGAAGTCCTTTCACGCATTTTTATTTAATTTCATCCTTTTATTTTTTACCGACCTATATATGGGGGGACTAACGGTCCCCTCATAACTCTAAAAATAAGGTAGCTCCAAAATGGAGCGGCCTATCTTTGATCATTTATCTAAAATTTGGTCTAAATGTAAAAAAGGCCTGCTATAAAATCATGTTTTTAATATTAAAATGAACCTTTTTTTATATATAAGGGGGAAGGATTTTTTTTTTTTTGACGCCATTTAAAATGGCATTATATTTTTTAATATCTTCATTATTCAAATTTATAGTATATCTTTGATCTCTTTTTTTTTTTCACGCATTTATCTAAAAAAAAAGTTAATATTTAGTCTAAATGTAAAAAAGGTCTTATTTAGCTATAATATCATGTTTTTAATATTAAAATGGACCTTTTTTTTATATATAAAATATAGTTTTTAGTGTATAAAGTACATGTGCGCTCATATATATACTACTTTTTTATTTAGGTGATAATAAATACATATTAGAGAAATCACTCAGGAATATTTAATAAATTTAGAATACTATCAAGATTTTATGAACTCTATGAAACACGTCCGTAATTTACGGACAGAAGGATTTTTTGACGCCATTTAAAATGGCATTATATTTTTTTAATATCATTCAAATTTATAGTATCTCTTGGTTTTTAGAGCATTCATTTTGGAAGTTTTCACGCATTTATTTAATTTCACCGTTATTTACCTATGTAGCCCCAAAATGGGGCAACCTATCTTTGATCTCACGCATTTATCTAAAAAAAAGTTAAAATTTGGTCTAAATGTAAAAAAGGCCTTATTTTGATATAAAATCATGTTTTTAATATTAAAATGGATCGATACCTTTTTTTATATATAAAAAAGATAAAAATAAGCTATAAAATATAGTTTTTAGTATTAAAAATATAGGTGTGCTCATACGTACATATATATACTACTTATATATATATATATATATATATATATATATATATATATATATATATATATATATATATATATATATATTATGTTGAATTATATATAATTATTATTAATATATAGTCTTATGCTTGTTAATTCCTCCAACATGTTATATAATTAATTTATGCTTATACGGTATTTTGGGTACAAGAGTGTAATGATCATAATTGGTACGTCTGTCTGTGTCGCTGGCGTTCTCATACGTTTTAATATTAATTTTGATTAAAAAATTCATGTGGTATATTTCCTGGTATATTTATTTTATTTATGTAAAGATGTCATAAGTTAATTAAAAAATTTACTTACTCATTAAAAATAAAATTCATGGGAAAAGCAAATACAAATGCAAAATTGTAAATTGAATTATTAACAGTATTTCAATTTTCTGTAATTATTTTTTAGATAAAATATATTTCCCATAAAAATGGATAGGTTTATTAAGAGGAAAAATAACATTGACAATTGTGAACCTGAACATGAACGTTTGTCAAAAGTAACTAAGCCTTGTACTAGTAATATGGTAAAAGAAAGGCCTAATCGTCAGTACTGCATTATTTAAAGTTTGGTTTTACTTGGACTGGAAACGATGATCATCTATTCTCTCTTTGTCTTGTCTGTGGCAAGAAAATGTTTAACGAAGCCATGTTACCTAGCGAGTTAAAAAGACATTTTACAACTAAACACCAATATCTTCAAGGAAAAGATTTGAATTATTTCAAAAGACTGTCAGAACAACAATCAAAGCAGGGTAAATAAATTTTTAAAAAAGTTTACAATTTCAGTAAAGGCTCAAATCGCTTTTATTGAGATAGCCGAAATGATTGCATTAAAAATGAAGTCTCATACTTTACCTCAGTCTATTATCTCGTCCGTATGTAAAAAGGTGGTTAAAACAATGTTTGGGGATGAGGCAGAGCAAGAAATTAACAAAATTTCTCTCTCAAACAATACAATTCATAGGTGAATTATGGATTTGTCTGCTGATATAGAAGATGTGTGGAATAAACTTCAGAACTCAGAATTTGCTTTGCAAGCTGATGAATCAACTGACATTACCAATAAGGCCCAATTACATTGATTCGATTTATTGATGGAGATCCAATCATAAATCTATTTTTTTGTTGCAAAGAAATGTCAGGCACTACAAGAGGTCAAAATATATTTGATATTTTATCTGGCTATCTTTAAAAATGGAATTTTTCATGGAAATCATGTGTTGGAATATGCACTGATGGTGCTTTATCCATGGTATGCTCGATGAAAGGTTTTGCATCATTATTAAAACAAGAAAACCCAAATGTTATCCGAACTCATTACTTTCTACATAGAGAGGTACTATTTTCGAAAACATTACCAACTGAATTAAAAGACGTATTAGATCAAGTTGTTGAAATGGTGAATTTATATAAAAAGCAGACCGTTGAAGACTCGCTTATTTGAACAAATTTGTGTAGATATGGATTCCCAGTATAAGTACTTAATTTTACAAACGGAAGTCTGGCTATCAAGAGGAAAAGTTTTAAGTCGCATACGTGATCTCCAGAAAAAATTACTTGCTTTTTTTGGAGAAACACACCAACGTTTCTATGACTATTTAAGATGGAAATTTTGGATTTCTAGACTGGAATATTTAACAGAGATATTTACACATCCATCTTAGTAGTCTTAACACAAGCATGCAAGGTAAAAATGAAAATATTCTTACCTCGACAGATAAAATGATTGCATTTCAGAAAAAAATAGAAATTTGGAAAACTAGAACTAAAAATGGTAACTTTGAAATGTTTTCATTACTTGGTAAAACCAACATAAAAGAAATGACTCCTATTGTAGTTGAGCATTTGACAATTCTAGAAGAAAAATTAAACTATTATTTTCCATCACTGACAGGGTTCATACTCTTTTGCAAGAACCCATTTCCAGGAGTTTTTAAGGAGTTTTCCAGGAGGGTTCGAGCACTTTTCCAGGAGTTTTTCTAAACATTAAATATAGAAGCAAAACCAAAATTCTATAGATGTTTCTCTTTCAGCCAAGTCACTTGGTTTTATACCAACTACATCATTCCGGCCATAACAAAATTTATCTTGAATTACATTATAATGCACCAATAAAGGAAAAGTTTGCCAATTTACACTCCATAATTTATTAAATATCAGTAATGAAACAGGGTTCATTAGCAAATTTCTTCTTAACCAAGTCTTTTATAATTTTTTAAATGAATCCAACATCAACTTGGCTGGCATGGTTGGTAACCAAATATTTTGTTTTCCACTTTTGCATATATAATTTCTTTGAAACTCAGTGGGTTCTTGGGGCGGGGGATATGACACCCAAATCCTCCTCCCTCAGCAATGTCACTCATCACATTTGCTTTATATTGCTCTGTATATTGTTGCTTTGCATTTTCACAAGATTTAAATGAATAATGGCTGTTTATAGTTTCAGTAATCTAGACAGGAAATTTTCAGTAATGCCTAGAGTGGTTAAATTTTCGATAAAAAATTGTTTGCAATGATAATCAGAAAAATATTTGATCAAACATTTCAAATTTTATATATATTTTTTTATATGAAATGTTCAAATAAACTAAACAAACAAAATATGAATATATATTAGTCTTCATTACTAAACAAAAAAGAAATTTCAAAATCCTTAATTGTAGTTTAATGCTTAGCTTAAACTAAAAAATAAGTAGACAACAGAATATGCTTAGCTTAAACTAAATGTAGTTGTTTATTTATTTTTAGCCTGCTCTAGCTCAGACTTCAATAATTTCTTCCTAAAACATGAAAAATAAAGAACATTTGACATGATCCTTATTTTTCTAAATAATAAAAAAATGTAATGTGTCTGCACTCAAATTTAGCCTAAAATCAGAACCATATTTTCTAACAATACAGAATATACATTTTGACACAACATTATTATGGGGAACAAATAATATTGCTTTCATCACCAGATAATATTAAATTCTTTTAGATAAACTGTTAAATTTCTCTGGGCAAATTGAATTGTGCAATCACATTATTTATGTAAAAATAATTAAAAATTAACTTTAATAAATAACCAAAATGTGAAAATAAGCTAGCTTTGTCAATCTAATGATTAATATATAGAGGATGGAGATGGATAGAAAAATATACTTGAGGTCTCACAGAACTACACGAGAATTCCCTGAATTGCGTAATCATATTGAATATGTCAAAATAATTATAAAATTAACATGAATAATAAACCAAAACATAAAAATTAACAAGTTTTGTTAATTTAATGTGCAATAATTACAGGATGGAGATGGATGGAAAAAGATACTAGTCAACGCTCGGAAATGTACGCGATACTATCTGAATTACACAATCCCTCTATTTATAAGAAAATCATTTAAAAAATAGTCTTTATAATTAACCAAAATGTGAAAATAAGCTAGTTTAGTTCATCTAATGACTAATATTTAGAGGATGGAAAAGGATACTTGTGGACGCCCAGGACTGCACGAGAATTCCCTGAATTGTACATTCATACTAAATGTGTCAAAATAATTAAAATATTTACATGAATAATAAACCAACATAGAGAAATATACAAGTTTGTCAATTTAATGTGCAATACTTACAGGATAAATGGGAAAAAAAAGATATTTTTCATAATTTTACATGTTTTTTCCGTAGTCCGTAATTTTGTTCCAAAATCCATAAGAATTATTAAAAATCCATAATGATTAGCATCTCTGTACTTCCAATATCAGTATTTGTGCATTATCATTAGTTTGATGGCGCCACCTATCAATCATAGTATGACATAAAAGATCGCGATGTCGATTTTCAAGGAGTATTTTTCGATTTTCAGGAGTTTAGCGCTAAAATGAATAAAATAAAGAGTTTTCAAAGGCCCTTATAAGAAAAATCTTAAATCCAGGAGTTTTCAAGGATTTCCAGGAGGCATATGAACCCTGCACTGAATACAGAAGATTATGACTGGGTCCAAAATCCATTCATAAAAATTTTACCCGATATTGGTTTGAACTTAAAAGAAGAAGAATTGGCTTCTATTTCTAGTAATCGGGGACTTAAAATCAAGCATGCAGAATTACTTATTGAAGCATTTTGGATTTCTATTAGAGAAGAATATCTCCCGGTAGCTAAAAAAGCATTATCCATTTTGATGCAGTTTACCATATCATATTTATGTTAATTGAGATTTTCTTCACTCACTAACATTAAATGTAAAAAAAGAGCGAGACTTCATTGCATTGAAGATGAAATGAGGGTCTGTTTATCTGAAATACGTTCAAACATAGAAAATGTAGCGAAAAACATCAAGCCCATGTTACACATTGATAATATTTTTTATTTACCAAACAAAAAGCAAGTACTGTACTTAATAATTTTCTTTAGTTTCATTTTTTATGTTCATATGTATAAATACTCATTATATATATATATATATATATATATATAATAAGTGTGCCGCAAAATTTTCATTTGTTGTAAAGTGCGCCATGAGTTAGAAAAGTTTGGGAAACACAGGCCTAGCGGATAGTTTCATTTTTGGAATACATAGGGATTAACTCATTTAGCAAGTTGACATCTTGACTGTGATAAGAAAGTTTATAATAATTTAAATGCCATTAAAATACACATTTTATATACCTATTTTCTAGAATGCAATTATGTTTTTGAAAATTATTTTTGTTCATTTCATATATTCAGTAATTTATCATTGTCCCCCGGAAAAATGTATGCCCCAGTTAGCCTAAGTTGGGCCCTGTCACTAGGGTTATAAAAGCTAACAGAATTAGATAGCTGGGACACTTGTATATCTTAGCAAACAATTGACCTTTCTCAAAGCAGAGGTATTCAGGAGATCACACAGGATCTCGAGATGCTTGGAGTCCAGTGAAAGGGAATGATGGAGATGCATTACAAGAGCGGTCCAAGTTTACAACAGTACCAAAGAAAGACTCGATAGATACTCTTGCCAACCAGTGCTAAACTATAGAATACATTTTTGAATTGTGCTTATAATTTTTAAAAATGCTGCTCTGAGAAAATTGAAGATTTTAAAGCTTCTTGCAGCAAGTGAAGAGAAAGTCCTATTTTGTTCTTCAAAATGGGTCAATTTGATAGACAACATTTGGTAGCGAGTGCTGCACAGTACGTGAAAAGGTTTTTTTGCTTTGCCCTACTGTAATCTAAATTTAATGCACGAACTTCTCACTGGTGCTAATCTCTGCTTATGGCTTCCAATACTAAAATGAAATCACTCAAATTGGAATCAAATCCACATAATTCCTTCTGTAGATGACAACAAAAATATAAAAACCTTTCCAAAATAAAACCAGAAGTTGTGTCTGAGAATCTTCCTAGATAAGTACAATACATTCTAAATATCAAAGAAGATACACATTTTTAGAATGAAGTATCTGTAAAAACAGATTTTAAAAATCTCATAGTGAAAGTAATGGTGTTATTACATAGGGCAATTTTTATTGAAGAACTTCGGCAATGCCGCCCGTCCATCATACTTTAGGCCTCTCCTCTTTAACAGGCCCTTTCTCTCTGATGCCACCGATTTCATTCCAGAAAGCATTCTTTGGTGTTTTTCGTATAATTTGGATCTTTATCCCACAGGTGTCTGTAATTTGGTAGAAGTTCTATTATTTTTTTTCATCTCCAGATTCTAACGTAGTTAAGCTGCTTCGATGTGCTTGCATCACTGTTGCTATCTTGAATGCAAATGAAGAGAGAAAAGGCAGAGTGAAGTGACGTCCAATCTTATCATCCTCCGATTGGTTCGCCACTCAGAAATTGAGAAATTTTTATTGTCAAAGAAAGAATTGCGGCAATTTGAAGGCAAGATATCTTTCTATTAAAATGTATGGTGTTGCTGAAAAATTGCTGGAAGGAATTGCTCCATGTAATAACACCATTAATGTTAAAAATAAAAAGTTCCATTCTATCTATATATTTCATATCTTATAATGTTTCAATGAATGAATTCTTACTCGTCAATGTGCCCCGGATTACCCCAGGAGTTCCCAGATATGTCCCCGTGGCCGGTGTGGATGAAACTGTTGCGCAGAGGCTTACTTATATCATCCCGCGTGATGGGCTTCTGACGATCTGCTATAAGGCGAGGGAAAAGTCCGATCTGAAAAGTTCTCTGATTTTGACCTTTCCACCAATAAAATTCTTGCCTAAAAATAAAGAAACTATAATATACCGTACAATTACAATACTTTAAACTTCAATTATGTATTAATAGAAACAATTCTTTAAATCACATGTCAAAAGAAATTAAATTGAAAGTCTTAAATTCAAAGATTGAAAAACTTCATTAAACATTTATATAATAATAAGGTTAGCTACTGCATCAATAATGTGGTATCAGTAATTTATCAATAATATAGAATATGAATCTCTTTACAGCACAAAAAAACAAAAAAATCTTGTTACAGCTGCTACTGATAAAAGGTTGTTGTTGTTGAGACCCAGACCGTCCGACCTACCAGGAAGGTGTAAGGTAACTGATTGGACGGTCGGGAAGTGTCACCCAATTTAGACCAGAGCCCAGTGGGGAAGGCATCCATAGGGACCGTACCCTTCTTCTCCTATTACCAAACTCTTGGAAGGACTTATGGACCCACATGTTTAAAGTGATTGTATTCCGGGTGAACAAGGCGGCAGTTTTGGCAGTGGGGGGAACCGAACCCGGGACTACCGAGTGCAATTCCCACGCACTAACCACTGAGCTACCGCACCCTTGATAAAATGCTGTAAAAATGTTCTGTACAGGCTAGTGTCGGTTCTATGCCATAAAATGGTTTAAAAGTTTTGCGGTTCAGAATACTGTGTCATAAGTCCTCTTTTATTTCTGCCACAACTGGGTTCAAATTTCAATTTCTTTTATGTAATTTTGAAGTGAACATTTAATTTCTTTCATAGCAAATCAGCACATCAGGTTTTTATTTGAATTTGTACCTTGTACAAAACATCATACCTTACGCAAAACTCAAGCCAATCGTACTTTCTACAAAATTCAAATTCATCGTATGTTACTTTGACTAAGAAGATCAATTTGCATAGTGATATAACTATACAGTATACCAGGCTTCGGGAAATCGGCAAAATCTAGCCAGTCCGTGAGGACGGCTATTGAAATTTTTTACCCATCCTAAGAATTTTTTTTCACTTTATATTCATTAATATATGTGCTTAAATACATTGCACAAAAAAAATAAATTAAAACCAACTGCCTCACGATGAAGAGCGATAACTGCATATTCATTCAGGTACAATCCTATAATGGGCCCAAGATCGGCTAGTCCGATAATCTTCAAAATCCGAAGAACTGAAATGTACCATAAGAGAAAACGTCATACTGAATTTCAGGTTTCTGTGATGAATGAACTTGATTATTTTGGACCTTAAAGGTTTGAATGAACACCAGATCAAGTTAAATAAAATTTTAAATATACGAATATATCCCTAGCTCAATCTCTTTGAAAATCAAATGATTTTTTGTGTATACCACTTGCAATAATCACACCCAATTTCACACAAATTCTTCAATTAATTCCAAAGATATTGGTCATTTCATTTGCATTAAATTCCCATTAGTTTTATCGTTAACTTCTCGCTTTTGATCTCTTATTCGAGACCAGAGCCGTCTTGCGGAGGCAGTTTTTAGGGAACCAGTTTTTCGCCTCGGTCAGCACACTATCTCTTCTAGGCACTGTACCATGGATCTACAGAATATTTTCATAGCTGCCTTTTTCAAATACTTTCAAGGACTTAACCAAACATATGAGAATTTTCAACTACTTTCAAGGCCTTGAAAATGGTCAGCTAAAATTCAAGTACTTTCTCGATTTTCAAGCACCCGTATGCATCCTGACTTTAACCAAATTTGTTTAATGGTTTTGAAATAGTGTCACATACACACAAAATGGGGGGGAGCCCCAAAGTAATCTCTCTAAAAATATTATAAGTCGACTTTGTGTATGTCACCTCCTCTTAGAGAGAAAAAATATAAGTTAGTCCATGAATTTTATAAATAAAATTATATACATATGCATTTACTTTCATATAAATGAATGCAGCATTATTAAATGAGAACCTCCAACATAATATTTAAAAATAAAAGTTTAACATATAAATTAAAATGACCAAACCTTCCTTCTATAACTTCGATAACATCCCCCATTTCAATGATCAGCTTGTCTGCTTCATCAAAAGGTTGGGAGCTTGTTAATGTCAACGGGCGGGCCTGTGAAAAAAAAAAAATTACAATTATGCTAGCTCATTGTTAAAGCATTACAGCTTGAAGTTCCAGAATGTGAAACAAGGTTACAGTCTTTTTTAGAAAACTTGCATATTACAAAGTGTTTTCCTTTTGAAATCTGTTGTGTTAAAGCAAGGCTCCGATATAGGGCTGTTACATTATGTGACAGACAAGGAATCATCGTCAAAATAATCATCATCACGCATCGATGTGTCCATGACAGGTGCCATCTACTGGCAAAGTATGAAAATGAACAGTCATGAGTAAAATAGTCAGCAACAACAAAGTTGGAAAACATATTTCACAGGAAGGTCGCAGTACTTAGGATCATGTTTTCAATTTTTAAGGGAAGAAAAGATTTGGATGAAAATCAATAAGTCCAATCATTTGATTTGATTCATTCAAAAGAAACAATGATTCCGAAAGAGATACACAATAAAAAAAATGCTTGATTTAACAAAACATGTAGATATTGTAAATCCACATGAAAGTGTGTCTAGTTTTTATTTCCATTGTAAGAAAAAATCCGTATCTCTTTTACCTCAGCCAGGAAATCCTGCAAGGCCAGAAAGGTGGGTCTGTCAGCGGGTCTGTGTGCCCAGCACTGAAGCATCAGTTGGTAAATGTCGGTAGGACAAGCCTCGGGGCGCTTCAATCTTTCACCTTCCTGATCAATTTTCTGCAATATCTACAAAGAGAACACATTTCAAACTGCCATCAACATAGGGAGAATTGAAATTGTAATGGAACTCTCGATTGGGTGTCAAGAGGAGATAACAACAAAGATCCATCATGCATAAAGCATTGATTGTGAAACATTTTCCAACTGCAATGCAAATACATTCAGCGGTGATATTTTTTTAATGATGACAGAACTACGATCATTCATTTTACGTGAAAATTTAAAACTTCATCGAAAAAAATGAACTTTACTCAAATGTCATCGAAATATAAATCATCTGGCTCTCTATATAAAAGCAGTGAATATGTCATTCATACACTTTTATTCCAGACTCCAGACTTAAATAATTTTGCATGAAAAAAATTCAGAAATTCTTATACAACTCATCTTTACAATCACTTGTTTACATTCTGTATTCATTAAAATTAGGCTTTGTTGTAGAAATAATCAAAGTTAGCTGATCACTTAAACTCAAAAATAGTGTTATTGTGTTGGCGCAAAATATAGATACACAAAAATTACGAAAAAGTAAAACAGTTTTAGGATGGATGCAACACAAAATATAAATTTAAAAGAACTTTAAAAATCACGATTTTTCTCTGGGAAAAAAGATGGACGCCCTATTTTATTTTGAAGTGGGTTAAGTGATCTCTTCATATTATAGGGAAGTCATTATTATTTTAATTTTTATTTAAAAAACTACAGAACATATTTTGCTATTTTTTTTTTTTTTATATGTTTTATGGGATCATTTGAATAATTCCTAAAACTTTCAAAGAAATTTGCAAATTTTAAATTTGCTTAAAAAGTGTTTGAAAAATGAGGTTCCATAGGGTTCAATGTATTTAATTTCTTCAACCCTGGTTTAATCCAAAACTAATTGGGTAATGTTATTCATCTACATTCTCTTATATTCAACAGACCGTCTTAACAATATACTAAAATTTCATTTTGATAAAATTATTTTTACGGCAGTTATCGTGCGAACAGACAGACAGACAGACAGAATGAACAAAGTCATAAACCCTTTTCAACTATGTTGTATGGTGTTAAAAAGCAGATAGATTGGGTGAGGATAAAACAACTGTCCAACAATAACATTCTGCTTCACACTTTCTAGTAGCATGCAGTATTCCAATTTTCTTATCCCGTTTTAATTTAAAGCATTTTTGAAGGTTGCAATTTTTTTCCCAATGGGTATACACTTAAATTAAAAGGGAAAAAAAAATAGATTTTTTATTGATTAATGTTACACATGTTGAAACCCAGACCGTCCGACCTACCAGAAAGGTGTAAGATAACTATTTGGACGGTCGGGAAGTGCCACCCAATTTAGACCGGAACCCAGTGGGGGAGGCATCCACAGGGACCGTACCCTCCTTCCCCTACCACCAACCTCTCGGAAGGACTTTCGGACCCACATGTTTAACGTAATCGTACTCCGCATGAACACGGCGGCAGTTTTGGCAGTGGCTGGAATTGAACCCGGGACTACCGAGTGGAACTCCAGCGCGCTAACCAATGGGCTACCGCGCCCCTAATGTTACACATGTGTAGATCCCCTTTATTTTGGAACTGAATGTACCTGAAAACTTTAAAATCAAAGATAACCAAAAAATAAGCTTAAAATTATTTTATTAAAATCTGCTTTTTACGACGTACAAAGTCACACGGCCATAGCGCGTTCGGGCACTCTTATGCCCTTCATCAGTAGCAAAGTGAAAATAAAGTGCGAACATGTGCTTAAATATAGGCCATAACTGCCAGGCAAAATTTACATATCAATCCATTTATGTTTTTACATTTTTAAATAAGAGGCATTTAAATATAATTTAATAATAAAATACAAATATTACAATAAAAGGAAAAAGTTCATAAATTAAATGGTAACCAATAGGAATATCGTCAAAAAACAAAATAAAGCAACTACTACATTTTTAGAAAATCATATAAAGGTTTGACACGTAGTGAGTTGAGAACGAGATGCCAAGCATAACTAAGAGTCTGAATGGGATAAAAATGACTACATAAATTGATTAATGTACACATTTTGCCTGTCAGTTATGGTCTATATTTAAGCACATGTTTGCACCTTGTTTACACTTTGTCACTGATGAAGGGCATAATTATGCCCAAAAGAGCTATGGTTGTGTGACTTTGTACATCGAAAAAAGGAGATTTTAATTAAAGACTTTTATACCTACTTTTTGGTTGTCTTTGATTTTAAAGTTTTAATGAGTTGACATGCTTCCATACTATTTTATTATCTAAAATGCTTCATCTATAGTTTAGTGGGCAACACTGTCAGTTCATGAGCAGGCTTAAATGGGGACAAACATGAAGCCTTTTGTTTCCTACTTATTATGGGAATGGATTATCCACTTTCGAGTCCAACTGTGACAAAACAAATTCTCAGTTTAGTTTTCCCATACAGAAAGTGGATACCCACCATCTTGGACAAACTGGATGATTGTGGGGTCTCAACCAGGCTATCTATAAAGATGAAAGTTTACAGGACCTCTGTGTAGAAGTTTCATCAAAACTGAATCGAACATTTGGATCATGACTCACTTCTTTTGCAGAGGGATAAAAAAATAAATATATTGGTTGTTAAACATTTTCAAGGGGTAACACATTATAATTAAACTATATATAAAAAAAATAAGTAAATGAATAAATAAAAATCTAATAAGAAAAATATTTAAGAAAATAGGAGGTCATAAAAATTCATTTAAAAAATAATGAAACTGAAACAGCATACTTATTAGATCCCAATACAAACTGTAATAACGTTTTGGGTTTTATTAGATCCCAATATAAACTGCAATAACATTTTGAGCCTTATCACCTGATTGTTAGAATTTAGGCAACTTACGACTATTGAGAGGGAGATTTTTATCAGGTAAGTACCAGATAGGGCTCTACTTCCCAAGGACGTTTTTTTCTTATGAAAGGTTGTCCAAAGAACACTACCAAGTTTACGTCCTAGTGTGAACAACCAGTGAATACCACCAAAGTTAAGGATTGAACAGTTTTATATCCTTCATTTTTAGCAGTTAGCAACCAATAATCCATCAGCCCCAAAATAAAGGGATTTTTGATAAGACTTTTAGTAAAAACTGATGCAGAGTCTTCTAAAACAGTTCTGATAATAGAAGCTAGTTGTTCGGCCATTAAAAGTATCTATTGAAAGTGTGTCTTACATCCTGTTGACCCATACACTGAAAAATAGGCCATTTTTGGTGTTTGATAACAACATTTTGGCAGATACAGAAACATATTTTTTCCAGTCATTCTGTGAAATATGTAAAAACTGATGCAGAGTCTTCTAAAACAGTTCTGATAATTAGAAGCTAGTTGTTCGGCCATTAAAAGTATCTATTGAAAGTGTGTCTTAAATCCTGTTATAGAGTGGACCCATACACTGAAAAATAGGCCATTTTTGGTGCTTGACAACAACATTTTGGCAGATACAGAAACATATTTTTTCCAGTCATTCTGTGAAATATTTTGATAAGATTTTTAGTAAAAACTGATGCAGAGTCTTCTAAAACAGTTCTGATAATTACAGCCTAGTTGTTCGGCCATTAAAAGTATCTATTGAAAGTGTGCCTTAAATCCTGTTATAGAGTAGACCCTTACACTGTAGTATTTCTGCAAAAAATATTCATTCATTTTGGGAATTCAAAAATAGGCCATTTTTGGTGTTTGATAACAACATTTTGGCAGATACAGAAACACATTTTTTCCAGTCATTCTGTGAAATATTTTGATAAGATTTTTAGTAAAAACTGATGCAGAGTCTTCTAAAACAGTTCTGATAATTACAGCCTAGTTGTTCGGCCATTAAAAGTATCTATTAATTGAAAGTGTGTTTTAAATTCTGTTATAGAGTGGACCCTTACACTGTATTATTTCTGTAAAAAGTAATTCATTTTATGAATTTAAAAATAGGCCATTTTTGGTGTTTGATAACAACATTTTGGCAAATACAGAAACACATTTTGTCCAGTCATTCTGCGAAATATTTTGATAAGATTTTTAGTAAAAACTGATGCAGTCTTCTAAAACAGTTCTGATAATTAGAAGCTAGTTGTTCGGCCATTAAAAGTATCTATTGATTGAAAGTGTGTCTTAAATTCTGTTATAGAGTGGACCTTTACACTGCAGTATTTTTGCAAAAAGTAATTCATTTTGGGAATTTAAAAATAGGCCATTTTTGGTGTTTGATAACAACATTTTGGCAGATACAGAAACACATTTTTTTCAGTCATTCTGAGAAATATTTTGATAAGATTTTTAGTAAAAACTGATGCAGAGTCTTCTAAAACAGTTCTGATAATTACAGCCTAGTTGTTTGGCCATTAAAAGTATCTATTGATTGAAAGTGTGTTTTAAATTCTGTTATAGAGTGGACCCTTACACTGTAGTATTTCTGCAAAAAGTAATTCATTTTGGAAATTTAAAAATAGGCCATTTTTGGTGTTTGATAACATTTTGGCAGATACAGAAACATATTTTTTTCAGTCATTCTGAGAAATATTTTGATAAGATTTTTAGTAAAAACTGATGCAGTCTTCTAAAACAGTTCTGATAATTAGAAGCTAGTTGTTCGGCCATTAAAAGTATCTATTGATTGAAAGTGTGTCTTAAATTCTGTTATAGAGTGGACCCTTACACTGTAGTATTTCTGCAAAAAGTAATTCATTTTGGAAATTTAAAAATAGGCCATTTTTGGTGTTTGATAACAACATTTTGGCAGATACAGAAACACATTTTTTCCAGTCATTCTGTGAAATATTTTTTTTCATAAATTATGCACTACAGCATTTAAACGTCAGTAATGTATTTACCATTACATATATAAGGAAAACCAATTAGAAATCAAAGTAAACTTTTATACAAAAATAAAACTTGGGTAATTTTATCCATTACAAAATAAAAAGAAGAATTTTGAGGGGTTTAGGAAAAAAAAAAAATAATAATAATAAGGGTATTTTAAACAAAACATTTAAGAAATTTAGGAGAAATCCAAACCATCCATTAAATGTATTAAAGTTCCAAAACGAAATTGAGTTCAAGTCTCAAATGACATATTTCATAAGCACTTGGTCTTTTAAAAGGGTTCAATTGCAATGTCTTTTGCTCCATTCAAAAATGTAGGAAAAGTAACATTCCTATTTGAAAAGTAGGTTTCCTACTTTGCTAAGGAGCATTGGTAGGAGTTTGTGATCTCCGCTCTATCTTTAATATATGATTGCCTACTTCATTCATTTTATTTTTCCCATCCACATGCAAAATAGAAACCGTCCATGCATCTGATAGGAGGTCCTATTCAATTCAGACAACATCAAGTCTCACCTGCGCTCCTGTGTAAGCTGCCCACGGTTCTTCTCCAAAGGTAAACATCTCCCATAGAGTGACACCAAACATCCACGTATCGCTTGCGTGAGAGAACTGACGGGACTTCAGGCTCTCGGGTGCACACCTAGAACACAACAGATCATTAAAAGGCTATTTTTGTTACTGCTATTCATACATTCAAAAACATGTTTCACATTATTGGAATTAAACCAACAATTGCAACTGGAGTATCTGATGGATTGACACATTTTGGGACCTATAGAACACGAAAAAACTATTTTTAGCGTGGTGTCTGTGTGTGTGTGTCTGTCTGTGCAATGTACGTATCCACTCTAACTCAAAAACAAAGATGGACCGAATTTCATAAAATTGGGTAGGTAAGTCCCTTGTGGGTGACCCTGGTGCTGATTAGATTTGGGTACAATTCGGGATAAAAGAACCCACTTTGTTTTGCGAAATGGCTGACAAAAATTACCTGTATCCACTCTAGCTGAAGAATTAATAGATCAAATTTTATAAAACTTGGTAGATAAGTTACTCCTAGTATTGATTGGAATTTGGTATGATTTAAAAAAAAAATAACCTACCTTTTTTCCAAAATGGCCTGCAAAAATCATTAAAATCTGAAATAAAAAGCTATATATGCTCAAATAAATCCATTAAATGTTTGTTTTATACATAATTTTTAAGGATAAAAAGAATAAGACCCATTCCATTACACTAGGACAAAAGTTATTTTATTTTTTTTGCATTTTCACTATGCCACCTCTGAAAATAAGTCCAGTTACCCAATGAGAACGAAAATGGAATTAAAAGTGCCAATTAAGTGTCACTTTGTATAATTATGGGTGTTATTTTGTGCCATTAAACTCAATTTAATGAATTGAAGAAATAAAGAGAATGTGAATATGAATCTTATGTGCTGCCCACATCAGATTTTTTATATCTCTAATTTGAATAACACGCTCCTGTGGGACATCGCATTTGGCACTCATCATGGATCACTAAGATGATCCAAAACAAATAAATAAACATTGGAAACATTTTTCACCAGAAGCTTTATGTTATTCTCTTGTATTAGTGTAAATAACATCACCATATTTCTTTTCTTTAAAATAATATTTATTAGTTGCTCAGTTCCAACTCCCAACATGAACAGTGATGTCTTGAAAAAGAAATATATTCCACTTAAGGGACTCGTATAATCCAAAACAGCTCTTCCAAACATACCAAGGAAAGGGAACCTTCTTGTGCTCCGTCATCACATAGCAGTCCTCTTGACTGGGCAGAGCCCTCATCAAACCGAAATCACCAATCTTCACCTGTTACGAAGAGAAAATAATATCCACTGATTAGTACAATTACCAACATAAAATAATAACTCAATCTTCACCTCACACTAAATACTAGTTTATGAAATAGTCCTTCCCAAGCTCAGCTGGATTAGTCTGGTTTATCCTCCAACTTGTGTCAATGGTTCAAAGCAAATGCTAGAAGTTTACAGATCTTGCTGTGGTGAGCATCTTTTCCTTTTTACCTTGTGTTGTGTTACACAGAGTTCTATAAATATTTGTTTGGACTCCAGTCTTTGGCTTCATTTTTGCACTCCTGTCAAAAGCTGCCAAGTTTACTGTTATGGATGACAGCACTTTTTTTACTTTCCCTACAATACACGGTAATGTATGGGAAATATGGAAGTCGTGTCAAAAATCGCAACTCTTCGATGGATCTACATGTTTTGCTTACACTACAACTATTTTTAGTGTAATGTCTCTGTCTGTCTTCACTCTAGCAGAAAAACTAATTGACTCAATTTCACAAAATTAGGCAGATTATTCACGTATGGGTGACCCTGGTGCCGATTATATTTTAGTATGATTCCGAAAGAAACAACCTGCCTTTCTGCGTCAGACAGTCTTTGAAAATACGTCAGCATTAAATGAAAAAAAAATTGATATAAAATTGCAAGTTCAGTATAATTTCAAATAATTATCCATGTTTTTTGTGCCATTAAACTCACTTTAATGAATTTAATGAAAGAGAAAGAGAGAGAGAAAGGAAATTTGAACATGTGCTGCCCACATCCAATTTTTAGGCATTTTTTACATAATTAATGCA
Organism: Amaurobius ferox; assembly: GCA_951213105.1. Lineage (NCBI taxonomy): Eukaryota > Metazoa > Arthropoda > Arachnida > Araneae > Amaurobiidae > Amaurobius > Amaurobius ferox. Next base: position 2,647,410 of record OX578151.1, on the reverse strand, counting down.
AGTTTGAGAAGATGCTGGTGTGGTATTATTAAAATGTATTTTGTATAAGTCATCATTATAAGAAAAGAATATCCCAAATAACGCAAATTCATAATAAAATAAAAGGTGCGCATCAGAAAAGTAATTACAGGGATAGACAGACATAAGCAAAAATCCATCTTTACAATTCACGTTAGGGCGTAAAAGACACATTTTCATTCTATTTGAATTCAATATGGATTTTCATTTCAAATACAAAGATCCTAACTAAAAATTTAACATTTTTCTCCCTTAAAGTAGAAAAAAAAAGAGTTAACATCCTGATTGCTTTAATCCCAAATTAAGGTTCTCAGATATACATTTAAAAAATTAGGGTTCTCAGATATACATTTAAAAAAAAAATCCATAATTAAAGCATTTTTGCTATTCTAAAAAAATCATAGAAACTTATGCCATTACCAAATATCTTCTATAAACCTATAAAAGCATTTGTACAAACCACTGAATTAGAAATTTTAGATTCTTGCTAAACTAAAGGAACAATAAGACAGGTGAAAAAGAAGTAAAGTCACTCCAAAAACAGAAAACTACAGAAAAAAATTAAAGTCATAGAAACTCATGCCATTACCAAATATCTTCTATAAACCTTTAAAAACATTTGTACAAACCACTGAATTAGAAATTTTAGATTCTTGCTAAACTAAAGGAATGATAAGACAGGTGAAAAAGAAGTAAAGTCACTCCAAAAACAGAAAACTACAGAAAAAATTAAAATCATAGAAACTCATGCCATTACCAAATATCTTCTATAAACCTTTAAAAACATTTGTACAAACCACTGAATTAGAAATTTTAGATTCTTGCTAAACTAAAGGAATGCTAAGACAGGTGAAAAAGAAGTAAAGTCACTCCAAAAACAGAAAATTACAGAAAAAATTAAAATCATAGAAACTCATGCCATTACCAAATATCTTCTATAAACCTTTAAAAACATTTGTACAAACCACTGAATTAGAAATTTTAGATTCTTGCAAAACTAAAGGAATGCTAAGACAGGTGAAAAAGAAGTAAAGTCACTCTAAAAACAGAAAATTACAGAAAAAATTAAAATCATAGAAACTCATGCCATTACCAAATATCTTCTATAAAACCTTTAAAAACATTTGTACAAACCACTGAATTAGAAATTTTAGATTCTTGCTAAACTAAACGAACGATAAGACAGGAGAAAAAGAAGTAAAGTCACTCCAAAAATAGAAAACTACAGAAAAAATTTAAAATTGCTCAAAATGACAATAAATTCAGCAATAAAAATAAAAATTAGAAAAAAATGTATTTACCATTTTCTTTGTAGCCAGCAAAACATTCCTTGCAGCGAGATCTCGATGAATGAATCGTTTTGATTCGAGATAAGTCATTCCTGCCGCTATCTGGACACTGTACTCAATGAGTCGAGAGAGGGGAGTGTGATGGCATTCTTTCCTCAGGGAATCACGCAACGATCCCAATGGAGCCAGCTCCGTCACCTACCAAATACATTGAAATACACTATTGGGTCAATTTATACATAACTGGAAATTAATTTTAAAATTCTATGAAACCTTCCCCCTCGAAGGATTTTTATTGAGATACGTTGCCTATTGAAGAAAACTCTCCCTCCAGCCTTTTGTTCAGAAGTATATTTAAAGGAGATGAGTGATGGGTCTTGTGGCGCGAGATGAAAAATGTGACATCACGGAATGAACAAGCATTATTCATTCAGCTAAAAAAAAAACTATAAGGTTGGAAAATGAAAAAAAAATTGCAGAAATTCGCAGTTTTCCCCCGACTTTCAAAGGAATTCCCCAATATTTCCAGAAGCATATTTCCTGATAATTCCAGGTTTTCCAGGTCTGTGGTCACCCTGGTCTTCTATAAGAAAAACAATGGCTCAGTTCTGTCTTTAAAAAGAAATTTCAATCTAATGAACAATTCTCATAATAAAAGTCTCAAAAAATATAGATTGAGGCAAAACGTGGGACTTTCTACGATTCAATGGGATGTTTTTTGTGCATCCATCTATGAATCCCATAAAAAACCAACTCGATACAGTTTCATAAACCGAAAACTAAAATCTTTATTAGCACATCAAATACTTCATTAAAAATAGCAATCAGCTTGAGAGGCAAAAAGTAGCTTCTTTTTTCTGTCATTTATCATGCATTGGCCTCGATATGATACAAACATTCAAAATCGTTGAAAAATATTATTACTATTATCGAAGGAAAAACCAATAATTCTACATATTCCCAAATTGATACCATCACTTAGGCTCATGACTCAAGAGAATGAAAATTTCATTTACCCAACAGTGAGCATGATAAAATAAATCAGGTACTATTACTTCAATGACACATTAAAATAAGGTTATTATTTTTCAGGTAAAAAGAATCAAATGAATACATCCAATTCGTGCCAAATCAACATTTATTAGTTTATAGAAAAAAACTATAAGCTTGACACTATAAGTTTTTAAAGTCAGTTATTTTGAGTAGAACCCCCTATTGCTAGATAACAGCTTTTATGTATTCTATAAAATGTGTCAAAAAATGTATATTTTACATTGCAGCTTCAGAAAGACCTTAATTTTAATACATCATTCTATAAACTAAACATCTGTACATACTAACCTCCAAACATTCATCTGCCACGCCTATTTTAGACGCTTGGAAAATTTGGTACATGGGTCAATCATTCAATAAAACCCGGAAGAAAATTCAAAATTTTCAAAAATGAGGGGGAACGGTGTTGCTCCGCAACAAAACCTTCGAAGTGAAATGATAGAGACAAACGTAATTTGTAATAAGATAATGACTTTACATTTGACCAAAGATTAGATTGTTTGAAAGAAATAAAGTGTATAATTTCAGTTTTTCAATACTTGAGGGGGCACCACACACCAAAATTTTCAATTGGCTGAATAAAAGGGAAACAATCTTTCATGTGAGACTTGAAATGTGATATGTGGGTCAATCATTTGATACATATCCTGAGAAAAATCGAATTTTTCAAAAAAGGGAACTCACTTCAAAAATGTTCAAAATGTGAAAGATTGAGAAATGTACTTTGTGATGAGATATAATGAGATTGAAATTTGGTACATGGCCAAATAGTTATCACTATCCAGAAAGGCCTGTCGAGTAAGACAGTAGCATAATTGAACAAAATTCCTTAAACAGCGGATGACTATGTTTAACAGCGTTTTACCCTTCGGCAGGGAATCTTACATAATATATTTGTGCAGCTGCAGCAGAAAATCGAAATGACATTGAACTGTATTATATTATAGCAAAATCATTCAATAAACCCCTCAGATTAAATTTAACTTCTGACAGAGCATATTTTTGAAAATGGTTACATTTGATTTTAAATTAACATTATCAGGAGCAATAATATCAGCTAAAAGGTGTCTTAAATTATTTAATTCTGATCAGAAGAATTAGGAATACAAATTTAGGCTGAGCATAAATTATTTAATTATTTAGTATGATAAATAAACTATATAACATTTTGTTTGAGAATTATTTTTAGAAAAGAGCTTTGAACGTTTTGCCTCCTATACCAGCTGATGTCTGTAAAGAATTTTTTATTTTACCAATTTGAAAATACTTTTTCATATAAAGTTTTATGTTTTTGTGATAAAAACCATTTTAACAACCCGCATTAAGCTTCTAATATTCATTTGTTTCATATCGAAATGAAGAGAAAATATACAAATTATTATTGGGGGATCCATACCTTCCAATTTCTTTATTTAGGTTGACAACAAATTTTTACTAAAGTTGTAAAGGTGGATTTGCTTTAGTCTCCTAGTTCTTTTGGAATTGTCAAACAAAAATGTTGATCAATTTCTGCAAGAAATATTGAAGGACAAATAATAACGGATAGAGTGATTACAACTCCAAAATGTGTAGCAAAGAATCATTGTATAACAAGCTTCATCTTCAAAGAAACATTTTGCTGGTTATATAATGCTTAAGTCTTGAAAATACTGCCTAAAATAGACGGAAACTTTAGTGATACACTGTAATTTAGTGATATGTGTATACAATTCATTTCATAAAATATTTTTTAATAAATACCACTTCCTGCTGGTAAATAGCATTGGGCACCCCCTGAATAAAGGATAGTGTCACTGGCCGCAGCATGTCATTCATGTATCATTGGGCCATCATAGTGCCCTCACTATGAACCAAAGGTGACCTGCTATCATAGGTGATGGCGTTCCACAGTTGCGGCCAGATTGGACATGTCACCACTTTGGCACCAGACTCATACATGGCGACTGTCATTGCTAAAACAGAAGTGTGACTTGTTTGAAAATGTGACCCTGTGCCATTCTGCTGTCCACATGGCTCTATCCCGACGCCATTGTAAACAGAGGCACCTGTGCTGTTAGGTCAATGGCAGTCTTCTTAATGGGGGCCATGAGTGCAGGTCGTTGGTGACCGGATAATAATCCTGGTCGATATGGGAGTATCAAGGGTGTCCCACATATGCTGCAAAAGGGCAAAGGAAGTGACCTGCAGAGCCGTCAACGCTTGCCGGCGAATGCGTCGGTCCTCCTAATGCATAGGTCCTCGGCTGACGTCACTCTGGCCATACCGGCACCTCTCAAACGTGCCACATTCCCTTGTTCCAACCATCTTTGCCACAGCCCTGGTACACCGTGGAAGGTAGCTGTCTGCTGAGATTTGACGTATGGACCAACCTATCCTTCTCAGTCTGATTACCATACCCCTCGTGAAATTGTCTACTGGAACTGCCTCGGTTGGTAGTGGGCCTGGTATTCTCTGCTACTACACGTTTCCTCTGAGACAAAAAAAAAACTTGTAAAATAATTTCTCTGGTAGACAGAGCAGCGTGACTATTGCCGATTCTGTAGGTTCCTTCCCTTATATCCTTCTCTCAATGTGCATGGGACAGCTGCGCATTTCACATCATTTACATAACTCAGTGAGCTGCGTCTATCCTGCAAAATTTGCATATTTTTCTGCCCACTCCTTCTTGGTGTCGCATTTTTACTATCACGTACTGTATAACAATCTTTTAACATTGTATAAAATCATTAAGTAACGAATTTATTTAAAATAAACTCACTTATGATCTTTCTTCAAGGAAATAAATTATAATTTTCTGGTCTTGGTCCTAAAGCTATTTGATGGATCCCGTCTAATTTATTATGTAATATTTGATTCTATATTAAATTTATTTATATTCATCATCACAGCAAAAAGGTTACTAATAATGTTTAAAATTGGTCCTTATTTAAAATGATATAATGTTAAAATTGTACATTTTGTATTTTCTTGCACTTATAGTATTCTTTGAACTTCCCCCCTCAGGGTTCATTTGTTTAATGAATTTGGGTGTTGCAATTCCGAGGCACTTTAGCTTCTTCCTTCTTTAGGGGGTCATTCCATATGAAATGAGCAAATATAAAAAAAAAATTGTGGCCACATGGTAACAGATTTTTATCAAATTTGGTGCATATACTCAATATATGCATAAAGATATCTAAAATATTTTGATTCAAAATTAAATATTTTGGAAGTTATGAACATTTTAGGGACTTGTGATTTTGAACGGCACTTGTGCAATTGCTCAACGTGGGATGTTTGAAGTTCTGTATCTCAAAAACTACCAAATGTAAACTAAAAATTTTCATAGTGTTGTAATCTGTGGATAATTGGCTATTTATCTATTTGATAATAATAATTTTTTAAACATCATAATAAATTTTAAATTGACTGAAAAATGGGAAAATTTGTCAATTTAAAAATTTCTGAGGACTAAAGGAATTTAAAAATACCTTTGAAATTAATACCAGATAGACTGCTAGATATAACAAAAAGATTGCTAAACTCTGGAAGTTGACTTTTATTTCCTTCATCTTTAAAATGGTTTAGAAACTTTAAAAAAATGCATAAAATGACAATTTTTCCCTTTACTTAAGAACAAAAAATTTAATGAAGGAAACCTCGGACATCTATGATATTTTACAGGAATATAAGTCAATATGTCCCTTATATGACTGAGAAAAAAGCAAGATTGCCTTTTGAATCCTAAATCAACAGAATTAAGTTTAAAAAAATAACATTTGCTTTGCATTCAATGCATATTACAAGGGTTATAAATGATTACGGCAATTTGAAAGAAATTACTAAATATATCCTAAATTTATTTTTAATGTAAAAAATAAATTATACAAGTATCAAATTAGAAAAAAAATTATACTGATTATACGTTTATTACTAGTTAAAAGTTTAACAAAAACAAAAATTTAAGTACATCACTCAACATTGCAACAACCTTTATTTCATTCTCCTTTCAAAAACTTTTTCAATCTGATTGAAGATCTGTTGTTCAATTTTGTAGGATCTACCTGTTGATGATATTGATGGAACAGGTACTGTAATTAGTATATTTTTAAGAGGCACCCAACAAAGATCATCTTTAATGGACCATGTATATTTTAATGAAGGTCCATGTGAACTCATGAACTTCCCAAGAAAATCACCCTTATCTGGTAAAATGTCAATACAATACCTAGCCACCAATGTTTGTTATATACACAGCAGGCAAACGATGAAATTGAAATTTGGCTTAGATTTGCTGTCAAACCTTCCTTCTTTAAAAATATTTCCTTCTTTCACTGGTGATTGCGATAAATGCGAAACAAGGATTCTAGATGTGTGGGAATTGGGATGTAAAAATGGTAGTTACGTGTTCCCAAAATGTCTGTTGGCACTTCATTAAATTGTTGTTCAAGTTCCGTCTCAATCTGGATAATATTAGTTGAAGGCACATAAAAGAACTTGGATGTTTGAAATGGTGGTAGTGCAAAAGGAGAAAAGATCTTTTGAGTTTACAATTTTGTTCTCATATGGTCTATGCCAGGGTTCCCATTTCAGCGCGAACCCGCGAGATTCTCGCGCAATCCATGAAAAATCTCGCGTAAAAATTTAGACTGCGCGAGAATTTCTCTCTCTCCAGTTCCGGCCTAAAATTATTTTTTCCTTCAAATTGGATACCGAGAAATCCGTGCCCGATCTCGATCGGGCATCGGCCGAAGCAATCGGCCGAAGGTTATTATCGGCCGAAGGATCGGGCATCGGCCGAAGCAATCGGCCCGATCCAGATCGGGCCGATTGCTTCGCGACCGCAAATCGCGATCAGTTGCCTCGTTGTTGCGAATCGCGGGCCGATTGCCGAGCGGTCGCGGACCGCGATTTCGTAGCTACGTCTGAATCGCAGTCAATCGCGATTTGGGTACACTAAAGTACTACGTGTTTCTAATTAGAGAGATATTTTATAGAAAACTATAAGTGTCCCCTCAGCTTGCGCTGGTAGCAAATTCGATCAAATAAAATTTTGCTTTTTTTTTTATAGGATTCTTTCACGGATTTGAATTATGCTCTTTCCGCGTACTTCCCGCATTTTTTGTGTTTTGCTCGAGAAATTTTCTTCTTTCCGCGGACGAAAATCCTTTCCCCCGTACACAGTATGTCTACAGGTTACAAAAATCCCGAAAATGTCGTGAAATTGGCCATATATGCCCAAAAAATGTTACAAAATTTGAACAAAGTAACGAATTTTTTATCAGAGACATTCCTTTCTTACATGATCTGAAAATTTGTTTCTCCGCGAATGTGAAAACGGCGTTCGCATACGGCGATTCCCACATTTTCTGAGGAGAGATGACCAATGCATATCTTTTTGCCATTTTCACAATATATTTGCATCGACTGAATTTTTTTATAATTATGTCGTTTAATATACAAATAATAAAAACCAAACCATTTTTCTACCGTATTATTAATAAAATGAAAGGTTATTTTGCAGCAGCATCACGAAAATCTGCATTTGTACGCTATCCTCGGCATACCTCGTTTAATTTGAAAAATATTTCCCACTTTTCCAATCTGTTTGCATCGACTACAGTGTTTGTAATTGTTTCGCGTTTCATACAGAAAAATTATTTTACAAACGTATTATTTATGAAATAAAGGGCTATTTTGAAAACAAAAACAAAAAGTCGAGTCAAACAAAATGGCTAAAATCACATGACTGGCTTGAGATTCAACAAAAGGATGATGCAATCCTTATGTTCTGCAAGTTTTGTAAAAAAAAAAAAAAAATCCATTTTTAAACATAAAGTCAAATTTATTACCTAATTCTATTTGCCTAGTGAAATAGTTTTCGGCGATCAAAAATCGTTAAAGTTTTTAATTGCTATTGCTGCATGAAAATTGATCATAAAATGATTTTAAAAATCAAAATATAAAGTAAATACAGTCGGCCCTCGACTTTTGCAGTTTACAGACAAAAAAATCGTAAATTCGCATGCGAGTCATTTTACATAAAATAACCCATGTAGACGTTTTTATGTCAGCAAATAAAATCATAACGTAAGCATGGGGGAAATCAGGAATTTGAGTATTTTTGCTAACAAGTGGGGGGGGGGGAGGAGCTATGAAATTACCAAAAATGTGCTTACTTAATACTTAAACGACTCCTAATTAATTTTTAAAAAGAATGTTAGTAAGAATGTTAAAAGAATGTTAGTTTTAAGAATTAAAAAATTTAAATGTCGAAGAATATGAGTTATAGTTAATGCTTTCTTTTTTATTACTTTCTAAATTAGCATGTTAAAAAAAAAAAATGAAATTTTAAGTGTCTCTCCTTATAACAGAAAATCTCTCCCAAAATTTTTTGGAAGGAGAGAAATTCTCCCCCTCTTTTCCTGACTTAGTGGGAACCCTGGTCTATGCAAACTTGCTCTTGCAGCTAACCATTTGACAGTTCAAACAATGCCATCGCATGGACTTTTGCCATGGCTTGTGGCAAAAAAAAGCCATTCTGTTTTCAATCCAAAATCGGATTCATGATGGCAAATGTTGGCAAAGTTCTTCTGATTTTTATATTGGGCTGAAGAGCCATCGCTGAAGTAGATAAGTTTCTTCACAGAAGGAAACTTTTCTTTTATGCAAAGAATTACAGCACTCTGAAATGCAAATATTGTGGATGTGTAGTACGGTCACTAATAACACACATTGAAACTATTGAGAACTGATTTTCATCGTTCTTGCCATATACTACAAATGGATGAAGTGTTGCTTGGATATTTTCCCAATGGTAGCCTTGAGTAGCATCCTAAACAATAAAAGCATAGTTTTTTGCAAAATCAAGGAGAACAATGCACTCGTCTCGTGAAATAGCAAGTTTCTTTTCCATTAAATATTTAGACTGGGACTAGCAATAAAATAATGTTTTGTCAGTTTGGACATATTCTCAACAAATGGGTCAAGAAATTCTTCTGTTGACTCGACTTGTGTGATTAAAGTAGATCTGTCTGTCACTAACCATTAAATCAAAAAAACATTTCCCTTTCAGGATCAAGTCTCCCTTACAATGTTCTTTCTATTATGCAAATTTACAAAAACATCATAAAGTTCAATAAGCAAAATTATTGGTGAATATTATGTAAAAATGTTTGATTATCCAAACCTAGTTCTAAAATTAAAAAAAAATAAAATAAAATAAATAAATTTATGCTTTAAGTTTTAGATTTTTTTTTTAATTGAACTTTTAATTCATCTTTTCATTTCCAATTTTGGAAACAAAAAAGAAAACAAAACAAAAAAAAGCAATAGAAAATTCATCATTATAACATTTCTTAGTCATTAAATTACACATTTTAAATCAAAATCTAACTTCCATCCATAAAATTGTAAGATACGGTTGAAAATCCGAATCCGATGATTTAAATGACTCTTGCAAAATGTGAAGCTTTGTGTCCAGTCATTTCAGGATGTGGCTCATTCGATTTAGCAAATTCGATCAAATAAAATTTTGCTTTTTTTTTTATAGGATTCTTTCACGGATTTGAATTATGCTCTTTCCGCGTACTTCCCGCATTTTTTGTGTTTTGCTCGAGAAATTTTCTTCTTTCCGCGGACGAAAATCCTTTCCCCCGTACACAGTATGTCTACAGGTTACAAAAATCCCGAAAATGTCGTGAAATTGGCCATATATGCCCAAAAAATGTTACAAAATTTGAACAAAGTAACGAATTTTTTATCAGAGACATTCCTTTCTTACATGATCTGAAAATCTGTTTCTCCGCGAATGCGAAAACGGTGTTCGCATACGGCGATTCCCACATTTTCTGAGGAGAGATGACCAATGCATATCTTTTTGCCATTTTCACAATATATTTGCATCGACTGAATTTTTTTATAATTATGTCGTTTAATATACAAATAATAAAAACCAAACCATTTTTCTACCGTATTATTAATAAAATGAAAGGTTATTTTGCAGCAGCATCACGAAAATCTGCATTTGTACGCTATCCTCGGCATACCTCGTTTAATTTGAAAAATATTTCCCACTTTTCCAATCTGTTTGCATCGACTACAGTGTTTGTAATTGTTTCGCGTTTCATACAGAAAAATTATTTTACAAACGTATTATTTATGAAATAAAGGGCTATTTTGAAAACAAAAACAAAAAGTCGAGTCAAACAAAATGGCTAAAATCACATGACTGGCTTGAGATTCAACAAAAGGATGATGCAATCCTTATGTTCTGCAAGTTTTGTAAAAAAAAAAAAAAAAATCCATTTTTAAACATAAAGTCAAATTTATTACCTAATTCTATTTGCCTAGTGAAATAGTTTTCGGCGATCAAAAATCGTTAAAGTTTTTAATTGCTATTGCTGCATGAAAATTGATCATAAAATGATTTTAAAAATCAAAATATAAAGTAAATACAGTCGGCCCTCGACTTTTGCAGTTTACAGACAAAAAAATCGTAAATTCGCATGCGAGTCATTTTACATAAAATAACCCATGTAGACGTTTTTATGTCAGCAAATAAAATCATAACGTAAGCATGGGGGAAATCAGGAATTTGAGTATTTTTGCTAACAAGTGGGGGGGGGGGGGGGGGAGGAGCTATGAAATTACCAAAAATGTGCTTACTTAATACTTAAACGACTCCTAATTAATTTTTAAAAAGAATGTTAGTAAGAATGTTAAAAGAATGTTAGTTTTAAGAATTAAAAAATTTAAATGTCGAAGAATATGAGTTATAGTTAATGCTTTCTTTTTTATTACTTTCTAAATTAGCATGTTAAAAAAAAAAAATGAAATTTTAAGTGTCTCTCCTTATAACAGAAAATCTCTCCCAAAATTTTTTGGAAGGAGAGAAATTCTCCCCCTCTTTTCCTGACTTAGTGGGAACCCTGGTCTATGCAAACTTGCTCTTGCAGCTAACCATTTGACAGTTCAAACAATGCCATCGCATGGACTTTTGCCATGGCTTGTGGCAAAAAAAAGCCATTCTGTTTTCAATCCAAAATCGGATTCATGATGGCAAATGTTGGCAAAGTTCTTCTGATTTTTATATTGGGCTGAAGAGCCATCGCTGAAGTAGATAAGTTTCTTCACAGAAGGAAACTTTTCTTTTATGCAAAGAATTACAGCACTCTGAAATGCAAATATTGTGGATGTGTAGTACGGTCACTAATAACACACATTGAAACTATTGAGAACTGATTTTCATCGTTCTTGCCATATACTACAAATGGATGAAGTGTTGCTTGGATATTTTCCCAATGGTAGCCTTGAGTAGCATCCTAAACAATAAAAGCATAGTTTTTTGCAAAATCAAGGAGAACAATGCACTCGTCTCGTGAAATAGCAAGTTTCTTTTCCATTAAATATTTAGACTGGGACTAGCAATAAAATAATGTTTTGTCAGTTTGGACATATTCTCAACAAATGGGTCAAGAAATTCTTCTGTTGACTCGACTTGTGTGATTAAAGTAGATCTGTCTGTCACTAACCATTAAATCAAAAAAACATTTCCCTTTCAGGATCAAGTCTCCCTTACAATGTTCTTTCTATTATGCAAATTTACAAAAACATCATAAAGTTCAATAAGCAAAATTATTGGTGAATATTATGTAAAAATGTTTGATTATCCAAACCTAGTTCTAAAATTAAAAAAAAATAAAATAAAATAAATAAATTTATGCTTTAAGTTTTAGATTTTTTTTTTAATTGAACTTTTAATTCATCTTTTCATTTCCAATTTTGGAAACAAAAAAGAAAACAAAACAAAAAAAAGCAATAGAAAATTCATCATTATAACATTTCTTAGTCATTAAATTACACATTTTAAATCAAAATCTAACTTCCATCCATAAAATTGTAAGATACGGTTGAAAATCCGAATCCGATGATTTAAATGACTCTTGCAAAATGTGAAGCTTTGTGTCCAGTCATTTCAGGATGTGGCTCATTGGTTGGGGCAGAAAAAAGAGTCCATGTCTCAATAGCATAGCTGCCAACCTTGGGAAATGAAAATTAGGGAGATTTTTAAATATATGCAATTTGCGACAAAAGTCGAAAAATCGCACAGCGCGATAACAATTTATTTTTTTACAGAAAGCATAAAAAGGAATTTTCAAGACAGAATAGGGATTTTTTTCCCCTCTACTACAAAACTGCACCATAAAAAATAGACAAATATGATAAACAATCTGTATTGTATCTATAAACACAATTTAATTTCAACGAATACAAAATAATTAAAACATCTTTTAAAAAATAAGCACATTCGTTAGAGTTATTCTCATCAGAGTCTATAACAATGTTCATTACACTGAATATGATGCATAAAGAAAAATGTCATTGGTTACTGTTTAATAATCATTCACATGTCTTTGACACAGAAACACTTCTCTGCAGATAAAATATTGAATGAAAGAAATCTTTTGGTAAGTAAAAATACAGCACGTAAAAGTTCTATATAATTAAAAAATGTCAAATTCAATCTTTTTTACTACTTAAAAATAAAGTAGTAGCTCTTTTTGCTTTTTTTAAGAACTCCTTACTAAATTATTTTTCAATATCCCTTCACAGAAATCATACCGATTTTTCAGAAAAATATTTTTTTAGAAAAATTTGTATTATACAAATATAATTAAAAAATTAACCTTAATGATTAGCCATAATATGAAAATAAGCTAGTTTAGTCAATCTAATATGCAACATTTAAATGATGGAGATGGATGGAAAAAGATACTAACGTACTCTCGGCAATTCACGCGAAACAACTGAATTGCGCAATCGCATTATTTATGCGAAAATAATTAAGAAATTAACCATAATAATTAATCAGAATATGAAAATAAGCTAGTTTAGTCAATCAAAAATGCAATATTTAGAAGATTGAGATGGATGGAAAAAGATACTATTGTATTCTCGGCGATTCATGAGAACAAACTGAATTGCGCAATCGCAGTGTTTATGCGAAATTAATGAACAAAATAACATTTTAGCGACTTATGCTCAATAATCTTTGAAGAAGTATGTTTATTACTTTCATAAAATAAGCGATAGAGATCTTAATATCACGCGGCCGTAAATCTCCGTTAATTTGATTGGCATTAACCTGCATTGTATTATGGATTTGCTACGATCCCGGAAATGATAAAAATCAGTGCTAAAATTGCGGAAAATTGGTGTTTACGAGGAATTATACCATGTCTGGTTAAATTGATAAATTTCCAACAAAAAAAAAGCCGGAGAATTTCGTTAGTAATCCGGAGGCCGGAAAAGTAATGAAAAATCCGAAGTCTCCGACCAAAATCCGGAGAGTTGACACGTCTGCATAGGAATTTTTTTGGGAAAATCTCTTTTGTAGGGATTTTTTCTAATTATTGTAAAAATTCGGAAGATTTAGGAATTTTTCGGGAGTTCGGGAGATTGCATCAAAATTCGGGAGACTCCCGGAAAAATCGGGAGATTTGGCAGGTATGCAATAGTGGAACACGTGCCCTTTGATCCAAAAAGATTACAAGCTGAACAGTGTCAATCCTATATAATTAGAAACAAAGGCATTTATGGTTATCATAGTGCTGATAAAAACTGATCTACTGATAAAAAATGTACCATCATGAGTGGAGACAGAACCACCCCAAACAAATGGATGAGATTTGGATGATTCAAAGTGTGCATGGCATTCACTTCCTTGATGAAATCTTCGAAGGCACCAGGAAGGGCGAGGGCATCCTCCTTCAGAATCTTGACAGCAACAGCAACCTGTGCAGAAAAACAGATTTCATTTAGAACTCCTCTGGATGACTCGGTTAGTGATTTATACCAAATTTGGAGGCTTTCTAAGGCCCCAATTTATTACCTCTAAATACAAATATTTCAAACTTACATCACATAGGACTGTAAATGACCTTTATAGTGTTGAGACCCAGACCGTCCGACCTACCAGAAAGGTGTAAGGTAACTGTTTGGACGGCCGGGAAGTGCCACCCAATTTAGACCGGAACCCAGTGGGGGAGGCATCCACAGGGACCGTACCCTCCTTCCCCTACCACCAACCTCTCGGAAGGACTTACGGACCCACATGTTTAACGTGATCGTACTCCGCATGAACACGGCGGCAGTTCTGGCAGCGGCGAGAATTGCGCGCTAACCACTGAGCTGCCGCGCCCGAAAAGAGCCAACAACACGCGGTGTTCCCAGGTGGTCACCCACCCAAGTACTAACCGCGCCCGATGCTGCCTGACTTCGGTGATCTAACGAGAACCGGTGTTTTCAGCACGGTACGGTCGTTGGCCTGACCTTTATAGTGTGCAATCGGTCACAAATTTACACCGGTTGTGGTAAACTGTAATTTTCCATAGAATAAAATATGCTAATTTCATAATATATGACATAACATTTTTTGCAAAAACTATGGAAAATCCATAATAATGGTTTTCTTTGCATGAACTGGTAAAATAGATTTCTGGTCTATGCTGGTGCTGAATCAAAATACATTTGGCAACACATTGCAATTTGGCAACATTTCACAAAAAACTAAAACATCATAAAAAATGGATTTTGCACATAAATTGATTCAGCACACCCCAAAATGATCCTTTCTTACTGTTTAGAAGTAAAACTTAAGTGTGTAATCTTAAAAAATGATGCAATATTTTAATGAGTCCCTATTTTGCTATGGATACAGAAGACATGAAGCATTTTAAAATTGCAACAGCAGTAATATAAATACACCCCAAAATGATTCTTTCTTACTGTTTAGAAGTCAAACTTACAGAGGATCCTGACACGGTCGTCCACTCCCCTTTCATAACGACTCCAAATGAGCCATCCCCCAACCGGTTCGACAGTTTGAGGTCTTTCTCATTGATGAGGCACGTAAGCATTCCATTCAAAGGCATTGGTGGAGGCACGGGCGGTACATTTGATTTGGGAGATTTTTCATGCTTTCCAGAGGGTAAAATCTGGAAGTAAAAAAATCAGTAAGATGCAATATTATAAACAGAATTAAAAAAGTGACTACCTTAATTCAAAATCTAGGAAATACTGATTGAAAGCAAATTAGAACATTCACAGAGTCATAGGTATAAACACATAAAAACCTTCAACAACAAAATAAAACTTCCAATAATTGTATCTTCTAGTTGCAAAATGTGCATATTAATAAATAAACTGATACCACAATGTTATTAACACCGCATAAATTAAAATTGTGCGACATTACGGATCAAAATAAATCGACTTAATTATACTCATGTGAAAAATCCACATCAAAATGCAACATTTAATGAATATCCAGTGAATTAAATGACAATTGGCAAATTCTTTAGCATTGACATACAAAACTGTCACAAAAATTGACTTCTCTCATAAATGGAATGTACTAGATCTACAAAAATAATGCTAATAGACCTGTCACATAATATTATATATGGAAAGTGAACATATTGGATGATAATTATAACTTTCTTTAATTTTATGATACATTTATATGAAAAACGGGCAATATTTCAAAAATGATTCATGCTAACATTCATTTTGAATTGAAAAATTATACACCCAACTCTTTTTTTACACATTTTTTTTTACACAAATTTGAAGTTACACGGTTCAAAAATGTCTTCCTTTTTTGAAAAATTTATTTGATCTAACACGATTTTAAAGTCATTGTCTTTTACTTATGTACGTGACCATGAGCGGTCTAGTATAAATTGCAGTCTTTGGTACCAATGTATCAAAAAAATTCACGTTTTTACCACACTTCAAAAATTAGGCATCACTGTTCACTGCTATAATGTTATTGAATAAGGGGATTCCCCAGTAACTACTGGGGAATCCCCTTATTAAGGGGATTCCCTTATTCGATAACTCTTACCTCTTATGAATGCCCTTACCTCCTATAATAAGGCTGTTAGAGAATCCAAGAGGAATTCTTGGAGAAATTACTGTGATGGCATAAAGGACATTTCTGCCACTGCTAAACTGGTAAAAATTATGTCTAAGGACAGAAACTGCAGTCTAAACACTATTAGGTTGCCTAATGGTAAGTTCTCTGAAACTAGGGAGGGGACCCTTGCCGAATTTTTTAGGGTTCACTTTCCAGTTTCAGAGAGAGAGAGAGAAATAGCTACAATACTATTCCTATTGCTTGTTCCACTTCTACTTGTGATAGTAGCAAGTGGGGTATTGCTAAGAATGTGGTTACTCCTGACAGGGTTAATTGGGCAATTAATTCTTTTAAACCCTATAATATCCCAGGGATTGATGGCATCATTCCAATTCTTCTTAAGGAGGGAATTCAGGTGCTTGCTCCCATTCTCTGTAAGATCTACAGGGCCTGTATTGCCTTTGGACACATACCGTCTACCTGGAGGCATACTAAGGTCATTTTTATTCCCAAGATTGGGAAAGATAACTATTATGAAGCCAAGTCTTTCAGGTCTATCAGCCTTACATCGTTTCTTTTAAAGACGATTGAAAAGCTTTTTGTCAGGTATATTAGGGAAGACATTCTGGCTTTAATGCCGCTGTCTAACTCTCAGTACATGCCTATCAACCAAGTACCAATACACAGATACTGCCCTTTACAGTCTCTCCTTTATCTTGGAAAGAAACTTGAATGCAAAGGAAATTGCTCTAGCAGTTTTTCTTGACATTGAGGGCGCTTTTGATAAAGTACCCATTGACACCATCCTTCATGCTCTTGACACAAAAGGTGTTGATATGACCATCTCTCACTGGATCAAGAATCTGTTATCTACCAAGTATATCTGTGCTTCTTTACTTGGTGATAACATGAAGGTTCATGCTCTTGCAGATTGTCCGCAGGGAGGTGTTCTTTCACCAATTTTATGGTGTCTAGTTGTGGCCTCTCTTTTGGAGAACAATACTAGTTCTCGCTTATCCTGCATTGGATGTGCTGATAATGTTGTAATCATTGCTAAAGGCAAGTTTTGTAATACTGTCTCTGATAATATGTCCGGTGCCCTTAGGAGCGTTGAGTCATAATGCAATAATGGAGGTCTCTCTGTTAATCCGCAAAATACAGCCATGGTTAAGTTTACTAGAAAACGCATTCTCAACCTTAGAGATATTTGTTTCTTTGGTCAGAAGCTTATCTGTTCTAAAGAAGCAAAATTCTTTGGAATTTATTTTGATATGGGCCTTAATTGAAAGAGACACTTTGATTACTGTGTGACTACAGCCAGAAGAATTTTCTGGTCATGCAGAAGTGCTATTGGAAAAACCTGGGAATTGAATCCCAGAGCTATCCGTTGGATTTATTCTATGGTGATTTGTCCCATCATTACCTATGGCTCTATTGTCTGATGGTGTCTAGAGTTAGGTGTGAAATTGCCAAGTTAGATTTAATTAGGTTCCAAAGGATGGTATGTATTTCAATCTCTGGGTGCATGAACCCTACTCCTACTGCAACTCTTGAACATTTGCTCAGACTGCATCCTCTATACATGCATATTGAGGCTGAGGCTTTCATAAGCCTGAAAAGACTCAAATATTTGGGTCACTGAAAAGATTACTCAAAATATTTGTCTTGGAGTAATCTTAATAGTAATGTTATGAATCATCTATATCTCTTTATGCCATCTGATGGCATTCTTGTCAGGTATATCTTTGACAAGCCTTATGGGATTCAGGTCCCTTCGCGATATGACTGGAGGAAGACTCCTACCTACAGTAAGAAGAAGTGCATTGTATTGTACACTGATGGCTCCAAGCTAGACAGTAGCACTGGTGCCGGAGTATGCTATCCAGATGATGGTGCAAAACTGTTTTACCCACTTGGCAACTACGCTACTGTTTTTCAGGCTGAGGTCTTTGCTATTCTAATGTGTTGTAGAATTTGCTCTGACAGAAATTACAGGAGTAGCCAAATCTATATCTGCTCTGATAGCTAGGCTGCTCTTATAGCTCTAGGGAAGTCTACTATAACCTCTTTACTTGTTTGGGAGTGCTACACTGCACTTTGTAATATCGCCAGCAACAATCAAGTTACACTTTATTGGGTGCCTGGACATTCAGGCATTTCAGGTAATGAATTGGCTGATGAGTTGGCTAGAAAAGATTCAAGCACATCCTTTGTTGGTCCAGAGCCAGCTGTGGGTGTCTAATAAACTGATGAGAAGAACTGTTTATGACATCTTTAGAAAGCAGCAGTGTGAGAACTGGCACAATATCAGGAATCAAAGGCAGGCAAAAGAACTGAACTGTAAGTACCCTAGTGTACATCATAGGGAGTTATTCAGGCTCAATAGAACTGGCATTAGAAGGGCTGTTGGGCTCCTTATTGGGCACTACACTCTTAAACGACACCTAAGCATTATGGATGTCACTAAGGATCCCGATCTGTAGAGGCTATAAGTACAGCGAAGAAACCGCCACACACATACTTTTTGAGTGTGAAGTGTTTTCTGCCCATAGGTTCAAGCATTTGGGTCGACATGTGATCGAACCCTGGGAGTTACAGGATATACCTGTCAAGTACCTGTTGATCTTTGCTTCGGCTACTGGTCTCTTCACTTAGGGACTGTTTCATCTTTTGGGGAAAGTACAATAGACCTCTGGTCAATGTGCTAGGCTCTCCTTGAGCCACCCACCTCTAAGTCATAAGTCATAATGTATCAAAAAAATTCACGTTTTTATCACACTTCAAAAATTAGGCAGCATTGTGCATTGCTATAATGTTATTGAAGAAGAGGTTTGCTCACTAACTACTGGGGAAATCGCCTTATTCAAAGGGATCTCCCCTTATTAAAGAGATTCCCCAGTAACTACTGGGGAATCCCCTTATTCGATAACTCTACCGAATAATTATGTAACTAAATATTATTTCTTTATTTCTATTTTTAAATTTGCGTTTTCTATTCTTAATTTTGGATTAACAGATTCTTTTTTTTTTGCTTGCGCTACTTATTTTTACTTATGAATTATGTATTTTAAGTTTTATTGCTCAATAAAATTGTATAGTATGTATATATATATATAATAATAGTAGTTTGAAAATCCAATGAACGAAAAGTAAGAAGATGTAACACGATAAATCTAACTTTTTAAAACACCCACAGAATAAAATATAATACAGCAAATCATCAATCAAATGGATAAAAAATACAAAACACAAGCTATCAAGTTACAGAAAATCAACAAAATTCAAAGGTATGGAAACAAAAAAAGAAAAACTTAAACTAAATTCAACTATCTAACTGGCTTACAAAACAAAAGTAAAAATCAACTAATCCTCAAGCAAATGGAAAAAAATAAATAAATAAAATAAATATCGAATCAACAAGTCAATGAAAAATATCATAATACAAAGGTATGGAATAGAAAAAAGTATAACAAACGAAATCAAGCACAAACGCTATACACGTGGACGAGGTTCTAAGCCTAAATCATGAATTGTTAACCTCTACAAAAATCTAATCATGTCCAAGTTTTTTGTAGAAGCAAACACAAAAATGTATGTTTCTGAAGAAATAGATAGATTATAGCTAAAAACTATTTCTACTTGGACGACATACATAAAGAAGGAATAAAAAAGAAAAAATGAATACCTGGAAAAAGCACAGCGTATGTACAATCGAGTCGATACAGGGAACACTGATAGAAGAGACCAGTGTTGCCATTCGTAAAGAAAAAATAAAAAACCATTTACTGTTGCCATTCATAAGAATTGAAAAAAAAACAGTTAAGCGAAATGTTAAGAAAAAGTATTAATATACAAAAAGAGCTACTAAAAGGAGGGGCAAATAATAGTAATGCTGAAGTGGAAGAGAATGTAAAAAAAAAAAAAAAAAAAAAAAAAACAAGAAAATGGAGATGTCTGGCTAATATAAGATACTATGAATAGAATTATATGATACTATGAAAAGAATTATAAAAATCCAGCTATTTTAAATTTTTTAACAATACTATTTACTAAATAAGAGGGATATTTATATAAATTGCTAGTAATTGAGATTATTGATATGCATAGCATGAAATTTTTTATCAGATAAGCTATAAATTCTAAAAAGCTGATTGAGTATAATATTTCTAAACAATTGAATCGAGTTACAGGAATTAAATGGTAAGATTTTATTAATATTAAAATTATAAAAGTCTTTTTTATCATATAAATTTGTAACAATTCTATTAGAAGGATCAATAAAAAGATTTAAATCCAAAAAATTAACATTTTTACTAATAGCTTCATCAGGAATTAATTCCAAATTGTCTGGATAGTAATCTATATCTATGAAATAATTTTCTGTATGTACTAAGCAAATCAGATCATCAACATATCTGTAAAAAGTATAATCTATTGAAGTAAATGACTTTTCATAATGATAAAAGTATAAATTAGCTAGCATACTGCTACTGCAGCCACCCTGTGGAACTCCTGAGACTTGTAAGTATAATTTATTTCCTTGAAAAATATAATTATTGAAAATAACAAAGTGAAGAAGTTTAGGAAAATTTATAAATTTAATTTGATTTGAAAATTGTGTAATATAAGCATTATATAGAGCTAAAATTACATCATATAGATCAGATATCTTAATATTATTAAAAAGATCTTTAAAATCAAAAGTTATATATATATATATATATATATATTTGAAATGTAATAATAAGAATTATGTAAAAATAAAAAAAATAAAAATACAATTCAAGTAATATTAACATCACCATAGAAGCAAATTCACGGCCATAATGCCGATAAGAGAAAAGAACAGAACCTTCCCAAATTCGATGATTAATCAGAATTAAATTCCTCTTCAGGTCTGAGTGTTTAACTCTAATTAACCCAAACAAATGCCTGTTTCAGATTAAGCAATAGTACATTACTATAAATGCTTAAACTCAGACTACAGGCATCAAAAAATGAGAAAAGGATACATTAAGAAAATTGTATTACCATGCGGCATGAATCATTCTTCTTCTACCACGTGTATACACGATCAACCTCAACAACTTAATCTAGAAGCACCGGAATGAACAAGTCGAAATTCTACCAGGGAGGTAGTACGAACGTTCACGGAAATACTCCCAAACCCGTCCAGTGAGTCTAAACTGGAGACTGGACAAGCAATTCAGAATACAACTTCCCAAACATGCAGAACTGAATATGAATATGAATCATAGATGAAAATTCCTACTAAACAAGAATTAATAGGAAAACTGGATAATCGAGAATGCCACTATACACCATTATAAGGGCGCACAAAACGTAGTTTCAATACTGACAAAAGTTACATTTTTTTGCGAAAATAAAATTCAAAACATTAATGCATCTTATTTTCCGATTTTTTGATTTTTCTAATGTTTTTGACTTAGTTTATTATTTTTCATTTTTATTTATATATATATAATTAATAAATAATTATATATAACATACAAACATATATATATATATATACATATATATATATATATATATATATTTTTTTTTTTTTTTTTTTTTTTCTCTCTCTCTCTCTCCTGTATGTTAGTCACTATAATTGGGAATGTTTTCTAGGATGTTATCGAGTGAAATTTGATACACTGAGTTGATAATTTTAATAACAAAATTGGGGGGATATGCATTATTAGTCGCTGTACTCAATAATTCCATAAAGTGCGCTAATCTATAATATTCATCACAAATTTTATTGATTCTAAGAGCCTGGTTTATTATAATATTTCTAAATACAGATATATGCAGACAAGAGTCAAAATGTTGAATTTTTGATGTATTAAATTTAAAATCCTGTCTTTTATCATACAAGTTTATAACCATATTACAATTTTGTAAATTTAAATTTAAATCTAAAAAGTTTGCAACATTTGTGTCATTATTACTTGCATTTAATTGTAAATTTTTTGGATAAAAGTTTAATACTATAGGGATATTATTATTATTATTATATATATATCATTCCTATGCATATCAGAACTTTTACAGTTTTCAGCATTCTTTTTACACTGTTTTAATACTAAATATAATTCTTTATTTCATCTTACACAGTTTTCGGATAACATGGAATGTATCCCCAATTTTACTATAGGAAACTTATCTTTTCTTACACCTTTTTTTTTTTTTTACACATGTAGAAAAAGAGTTGGGTGTATATAAAATGATCCATTATTTAACATTATTGAATGTCCTGATTTTTTCAAAAATTCATGCAAAAAATGGGGGTTAAGAGTCTTTCGAATATTTGATCTCATTTAAACTTAATTGGGTTTCAGTATTCACTGATTTGGATAATCGGGTCAATTTTTTTCAGAACACTTTATTCGTTTGTGAGATATTGATTTCGTTATGACTTTTTAGAAATTATAGCATTTCAAAATATTATATTTAAAGATTAATAGAGTTTATTTACTTTAGTTTATTTATTTATTTACTTATTATTTCATTTATTTAATAATATGTTTTGGAATGATCTTGAAAGATTTTTAAACATTTATTATATAGAATATTTGTTCAAAATAAACACCTACCTTTGAGCAGAGTTGGGCAAAATACATTGAAAATATATTTTCGATACAAAATACATAGGTTTTAGGGCATAAAATACAAAATACTTTTCAAATTAAAAATAATTCAAAATACAAAATACATGTACCAAAATACATTCAAAATACAAAATATTTTAACCTTTTGCTTACAGGTGGGACAGCATCAATTCCAAATGAAGAACCTTCCAAAAAGCCATGCATTTGACATACCCTATCCCAAACAGTTCGATCCCCCCTTTGCAGGCATTGACGTTCATAGACACCAATGTGTGGTATCAAAATTCTAATAGTTTAGAATTTTCTATTTTTAATGCTTTTATTTGGTTTGTAAAGATATAATTTCTATGTTTAAAGTTTTAAAAATAACTTTATTTGCTTATAATTAAAGAGTTATAACTATTTAAAAGTAAAGTTGTGATGCAAAGAGCCAGCATACACACTTGATGTTAAAAATACTTGACTATACTTGGAAGTACAAGAGTTTAACTTAACTTATTTTAAATTGTATTAAAAGAAGATTAAACTGTATTTTCAAGTTTTAAATCCTAAACATTTAGGGTTAAAATATAATTTCAGAAGCTTTAATTGATTTCTACATTTTCAAAAGCTTTAATTGCTTTTTAAGTTAAGAAGTAACTAGAAAGAGGTAGTAATTTATTTAGAATACAGATAATCTCATACAGACTAATTATGCTTAATTATAGGAAAGCAACTCACTTATGTTAAAACTAAACTTTTAAGAGAGATAGTTAGATTTTCTAAACGTAAGAGAGATGGTAAGAATGATAAATGAGAAAGATTAAGTAAGGATTTAACAATTAAGAGAAATATTTTTACAGTGTAAGGAACCTTAAATGGTGCAAACTAACTGAATACGTGCGCAATTGCCATACTGTAGTATAAAGAAACAATTATTTAATTGACAAGAATTTATTTTTGTAAATTATAACTTGGTAATTTGTCAACTGATGTGTTAAAATATTGAAACCAGTCTTTGTAAGTGACTACTGCTGCCCTGGGAATATTAATTGGTTAAATTTAAATGTTTTCAATGTTCAGACCAAGAAGGCGTTGATTTTACGATTTTTGAGGCGTCATCTTAGTGTCATGATGCCAGGACCGCTAATCCTTGTTAATCCCATAAGACAGTTATGTTTTTTTTTTCGAACTGGGGGACATGATTTGCGAGATTGACGTCAAGGGGTACTAGAAGCTCGAAAGACATCTTCTTTACTGCAACCCTCCTGCTAGGGTCTAACACACAAAAATATTATGTAGTGGCAAGCGTAATGCACGTCAATTTGTAAATAAATTCCACCCACATATTGAAGCTCGACACATTTGCTCGACAATTTTTCATCACTCTTTTCTGCAGACATTCTTCCTGAGAGCCTTATTTCCCACGGCATCATCCGAGCACTCCACTAACTGATACCTGTGCCTTGTCGTGGTGGTGGAGCTTGAGGGTTCTGATGATCCTAAGAGCCATACCGGCAGTAGCTTTTGCTGCTAGTAGGGTATCCCATGCGGGACAGGTCAAAGGTGAGGTTCCCGACAAAATGAGGTATCCTGGTCCTCCAAGTTGGAGATTGGGAGTGACGCACTCAGCCTCACCCTCTAAAATCCTCAAGGGTCAACTTTTTGTGTGGATACGGGTGTTTGTAGCAATCCCGAGGTACCTGTGCCAACTTTACTTCTTAAGCTGCAGATGTCATCAATGCTGAGCCCTGAGTAAACATCACTTCTGTTTTATGGACACTAGTACCATCCTTCGATCTCTGCCGTAAAGTATACTGTTTTGGGCTCGGGAATGGGATCATGTGGTTGTGGTGCAAAAAGGGCAAAGCGGCTTGTATCTGTAGTATTGCTTTTAAGAAATATTTGTAGTAAAAGGTTCCAGAGGCTGAGTCCCTTGGTTGCGTTGGTTGGATGGTGGAGAGTGTTTGATATCAAGAAACCCCTTGGATCATTGGGCCCTGCGCACTAGGTGCACGTACGTTATGGTCCGCTCTTCATCATCTGGCTTTGCGAATGACTCCGGCGGTTACACTTTTCAAATTAGAAAAGTGTGGGAGAGGATTGGACATCACTCAAGTGGTGGGACCCGAACTCCCCAACAATTTTTGAGGGAGGAGAAGACATGAAAAATGCACAAAAGAAGAAAATGAAATATGAAGGGGAACTCACGAATTTGTATGGGCGGCCCTGATCTGATCACTACGCGTTATATACAACATAATGAAAACTCCGCTCCATGCAATAATGATACGCGGACATATTTAATTCACGTAGCGGATTTACTCCCAATGCAGGTCATGCAATAGCTATTGGCTGTGTATCTGACCACGGCTGCCCATAAGGAGGGTGGACACCACTCAAGTGATGGGGCACCTAATAATTTTTTGAGAGGGGAGAAGACATGAAGAATGCACAAAAGAGGAAAACGAAATATGAAGGGTAACCCAGAAATTTGTATGAGCGGTCCTGACCCGACTACTACGCAGACGGATGCAGTAAGCGTTATCTTAAATAATAAAAGGCAATGTCTGTGTGTGTGTCTGTCTGTCTTATATGTCGGCTGCTATTTGCTGTGTTAGCTAAGTGACTTGACTAGAAAATTTGAAAGTCATTTGCAGATTTAGCAGTGTTGGTCATATCCCTATCCGAAGTGCTGGTAGAAAATTTTTTGTAGCAGATGATACGCAGTAGTGATGTGTTTTCTCAAGAAAGAAAGCTCGTTAAACACAAACACAATTTATTTGTTGTGAGATCCATTGCATCAGATGAAGTTACAAAATAAAACACTGTAACATTCGTTGCAAAGCAAAACTATATACAATGAGCTAGCAAGCTCATGAAAAAGGTTTTGAATAGTCTATGACTAGGCACACACACTCAGTTATTATAACATCGGTAAGTAGAAAAAACAGCTACTGTACCACTCATGTCGTGCACGTTAATGAAGCCACCATCATCAGGTCACACGTCATGGCTTTAGAAGTTAGACTACTCTCTACCGATCAAGGTCTGCCTTCCATACAAGGTCTTTCACCGTCGATCACCGTCTGATCGATCTGACTATACGTCGAGTCTTAAGTCTGCATAACTACAAGATCTTAAACTCTGAAAAGTCTCCCACGTCTACTACATGGTCAGTCAAGGTCTGTAAAGTCTCTGAATAACTGAGAATGTGTCCTATCATATATACACTGTGATGGGTACGCTCCGGAACACAACCGTTGACGGCAGCGCCCTCACTATATGCAAATCAGAATGCGCGCGCGGCGAGATGGCGATTTGCATGAATGGCATGTTCTGTTCCCGTCACGAGTCGTTCACGAGAACGGTAGAACCATTCTAAAAATGTAAACACGTTCTCGCGATAACGAGAATCGCGACGAAAACAGAACCAAGTTTCCAACAATCGGCCCCCTCATGCAAAACCCCAAATCTCGGCGCACGTGCTATCAATCAATGAAATTATTCTAAAAAACATAACAGCAAAAATGTCAAGTTCTTTAGTATCCAGCAAAAACATAAAGTATATATATTACTTTTCATGTTAAGCAAAAAAAAATTTATCATTGAAAGAAAAATTTAGATATCATTGAAACACTAAGTTCCAAAAAATTTAATTTAAGTCAAAATTTAAGTTTCAAGAAATTTAAGTATAATAATTTAAATTTAACATTTAAGATTAAAAATTTTACTATAAATATCAAATTCAATTTGTGTAGAAAATTTTATGTATAATTATTAAATTTAACATTTAAGATTAAAAAATTTCACTATAAATATCAAATTCAATTATGTAGAAAATTTTATGTATAATTATTAAATTTAACATTTAAGATTAAAAAATTTTACTATAAATATCAAATTCAATTATGTAGAAAATTTTATGTATAATTATTAAATTTAACATTTAAGATTAAAAAATTTTACTATAAATATCAAATTCAATTATGTAGAAAATTTTATGTATAATTATTAAATTTAACATTTAAGATAAAAAAAAATTTACTATAAATATTAAATTCAATTTGTAGAAAATTTCATGTATAACTATTAAATTTAACATTTAAGATTAAAAATTTCACTATAAATATCAAATTCAATTTGTGTAGAAAATTTCATGTATAACTATTAAATTTAACATTTAAGATTAAAAATTTACTATAAATATTAAATTCAATTATGGCTGTTCATTATCTCTGTCCAAGACCAGTATACATAATTAATACTAATAGCAATGACACAGATAATGAAAGATTTTTTTTTTTTTTCTTTCTGTGTTGTATTCAAATTTAAATAAGTGGTTTGTCATCAATGAATCATAGCCAAGTGTATGATAACAAGGAGTAAACACACAAAATAATACACATAAGCATAACTGTCTTATGCGGGAATTGAAAACATGGATATATATATACATTCAGTGTAATGTGAAAAATTTTAGAAAGTTCATTGTAAACAATACACATATATATACTCTAGATACAATTATCTGCATCACAGAGGGAGGAGTAATTTATACGATATCCTAACCATATTTTGTAAAAGAAAGAAAAAAAATTTAGAAGTTACAAATTTAATCATTTTTGTTTTTGGAAATTTGATTACAAAAATTTAATGCTAAAAATTCCTCAAACATTTGGCAAATCTTATTAATGTACTGCCTATGATGTATAAAAATTTTGTTATTGATTTCAGCAAATTCCACACCTAACAGTTTTTGGACCTTCCCTAGAGATTTGATATCAAATTCTCCCTTTAGCAAAGAAACTACATGATCAATATCACCTATTATTTCTATGTTGCTTGCCTCTGGCCTGGATTTGATATCCCTCTTTTCTCTGAAGTTAAACAAATTTTGGTCATAATGTATGTTAGCCTTAGCACAGAATTTTTTAACATCATTATGACTTCTCAGCCTATGTTTATCACCCCTCACTGAGTAGTAAACATCAGTTCGAGTTCCATCAGGCCTGGGTACAGCTTTCCTTTCCCAATCTATGTTTGAACAGGGGGTCAGATCGGAATCAGCAGGAGAGTCCTCTTCCTCACTAGTATGACTAGTGTCATGGCTCTCACCTGCT
Source organism: Amaurobius ferox (assembly GCA_951213105.1). Lineage (NCBI taxonomy): Eukaryota > Metazoa > Arthropoda > Arachnida > Araneae > Amaurobiidae > Amaurobius > Amaurobius ferox. Next base: position 2,619,434 of record OX578151.1, on the reverse strand, counting down.
TCTTCCTCTGACTCACTATCCAAACATCCCGATCCTGAATCTGATGTTCGAGTAAAACCCGATTTCTTTTGGGTGAAGTTTCTAGGTCGAATGGGGTCCAGGACGCCTTCCGCTGCTTCCATCTCCTCAAAACGGACATTGCTTATTTCTAATATTTTTCCTTCTTTCACAAGAAGAATTCTATAGCCCCTGGTATTTTCTGCATATCCTACCATAACTCCCAGTTGAGCTCTTAGGTCTAGCTTCTTCCTAAGCTGTTTTGCTATACCAGCATAAGCCTTACATCCAAAAACTCTGAGATGGGATACAGCAGGCTTCCTCCCATAGTACAATTCGTGTGGAGTTTTAACTTTAAATTTATGGCAAATCCTGTTCTTTGTATAAGTAAAACATAGGATTGCCTCTGCCCACATTTTGTCACCAACTTTGCTTTGATTAAGCATTGCCTTGACACAATCTAACGCTGTCAGGTTGAATCTTTCAGATACCCCGTTTTGTTCGGGTGTATAAGTGTTAGATCGTTCATGCTTAATCCCTAACTTTTTCAAAAAAGCTTTAAATTGACCGTGACAAAATTCCATGCCGTTATCAGTACGGATGCACAAAATCTTTTTGCCTAATTGTCTCTCCTGACAAGCTTGAAAATCCTGAAAAACTTTGAACACATCTGATTTTTGTTTTAAAATAAAAACAAACACCTTGCGGCTAAAATCGTCTGTAATAGTCAAGAAGTATTTGTTTCCCCCCAATGAAGCTACAGGCATTGGACCACAAACGTCCATGTGCAGTAATTGCAAAGGTTCTGTAGATCTAATCCTGCCTATTGGTTTGTACGAAACTCTTTTAGATTTTGCAAGTTTGCAATGAATGCAATTTACTTTTGCATATTTTAATTTTGGGAGTCCGTTTGCCGCGGAAACTTTACTTGTTTGGTGCAAGTAGTCTGAGTTAATATGGCCATATCTTCTATGCCATAATTCAGTTTTGTTCAGAATTTCAACTGTTGAACCACTAATTTTATTTGACTTTGATTTTAAATCAGATTTGTTTTTCCTTTTATTCAAGTTAGGCCTAATTTTGTTTTGACTTTGACTATTTGTTGCAGGGGTTTTTCTAACCTGTTTAGAATTTTTGTCCCTATCCTGATCTCCTTTACGGCCCTCAACACTACTATTTAAACTTTTAGTTGAGTACTGTGGTTTTAAGAAATACAATCCTTCTTTACGTTTAGCGTAAAAGAAATTTTCTCCCTCAGGAGTCTTAAACCATAGAATACCTTTGGCTGCACTAAAAGAATAGCCCTGCTCTTCTAATACAGATGCGGCCAACAAGTTACGCCGTAATTTTGGTGAATACATAACATTTTGTAGCACAATATTATTTGTATGATCTTTAAATTTAACATACATGTTCACCGTTCCAATAGCCTCAACTGGGCTTTCCATATCACCCACTGCTAGCGACATAGATGTATCCTTACATTTATCAAATTTTGAAAACATTTTAACATCATTACAAAAGTGTCGCGTAGCAGCGGTGTCAATCACCCAGCTGAGCCTATTGTCAGGATTATCAACAATATTAGCTTCTACATTTATATTTGAAAATACTTCAATAATACTAGAGCTAGTCATCTTTTTCAATTTTGGGCATTGTGCCTTTACATGACCATTTTTATTACACATAAAACATGGTCCTATGACCTTAATAGACTTTTTAACTTTGGTGACATTTTTACATTTAGCGTTAACATTTGAAAAATATACAGATGAATTGGAACTTACATTATTATTGTCATGATCCTTCCTTAACTGTCTAATCCTGCCCTCTTCTAGAGACAGTTCTTTCTGAATCTTATCCAGTTTAAAATCCTTATCGCTCCAGCGATAAATGATTTGGATGATACTCTGGTACTGGGCTGGGAGATACCGGATGGCTTGGAATGCCACGTACACATCCTCCACGGGGTGATTCACGTTCTTGAGCTTGGTGACAGCTTTCCTTATCCTCGTACAGAATATGTCGATGGGCTCCTCGATTTCCGGGCGTAGACTGAAAAACTCGTCCAACAGATGAACTAAATTAGCGCGCGTTGGGGCCTCAAAATGCGCCTCCAACTTCTCCCACGCATCCGCCGGGCTGTCGCCGATGTCGAGCAGTTCTCTGTACTCCGCCGAGATATTTCGAAACAGGATGGAAAGTGCGCGGTCGCTGCTGCGCATGTACTCCTCTCGCTCGCGGCGTGACGTAGATTCGTCGACTGGTAATGCAGTACGGTTGATGTGGCCGTAACATCCTTCTCCTTTCAGGATAAATGAAATTTCATTACGCCAGGTGACGTAATTGTCCCTGTTTAACGCTTCTATGCCGTTGCTCACCTCCATAGTCTTTAACTGTGACTAGAGTGCGTTGTTTACCTTTCTGCTTGATGCAAATGGCGCCGGTCGCGGCCCCCGTCGATGGAATTCACAACTCTTCACTGCTGCTTTATCACGGATAAAAGTTATGGCCTTGACATACTACGGCCCATAACCAAATGTCGGCTGCTATTTGCTGTGTTAGCTAAGTGACTTGACTAGAAAATTTGAAAGTCATTTGCAGATTTAGCAGTGTTGGTCATATCCCTATCCGAAGTGCTGGTAGAAAATTTTTTGTAGCAGATGATACGCAGTAGTGATGTGTTTTCTCAAGAAAGAAAGCTCGTTAAACACAAACACAATTTATTTGTTGTGAGATCCATTGCATCAGATGAAGTTACAAAATAAAACACTGTAACATTCGTTGCAAAGCAAAACTATATACAATGAGCTAGCAAGCTCATGAAAAAGGTTTTGAATAGTCTATGACTAGGCACACACACTCAGTTATTATAACATCGGTAAGTAGAAAAAACAGCTACTGTACCACTCATGTCGTGCACGTTAATGAAGCCACCATCATCAGGTCACACGTCATGGCTTTAGAAGTTAGACTACTCTCTACCGATCAAGGTCTGCCTTCCATACAAGGTCTTTCACCGTCGATCACCGTCTGATCGATCTGACTATACGTCGAGTCTTAAGTCTGCATAACTACAAGATCTTAAACTCTGAAAAGTCTCCCACGTCTACTACATGGTCAGTCAAGGTCTGTAAAGTCTCTGAATAACTGAGAATGTGTCCTATCATATATACACTGTGATGGGTACGCTCCGGAACACAACCGTTGACGGCAGCGCCCTCACTATATGCAAATCAGAATGCGCGCGCGGCGAGATGGCGATTTGCATGAATGGCATGTTCTGTTCCCGTCACGAGTCGTTCACGAGAACGGTAGAACCATTCTAAAAATGTAAACACGTTCTCGCGATAACGAGAATCGCGACGAAAACAGAACCAAGTTTCCAACGTATAGTGTATAACACTATACGTTCAGCGACCGCGCGTCGGAGAGCTACGAAATTTTGCCATCGGAGACCCGGGGGGGTGGGAAGGGGACACGTGAAAACCGATTTTTAAAATTTTAATTATTTTTTTTGTTATTTAATGTTTTATGCGATTTCGACCGTTTTTTGCCATTTTTGCCCTTTTTTTTCCACGATCTGGACATCGTAGGAAAAAACAAATCACACCATCGGAAAGAGCTGACAATTACGAGTAAAAATATATCAATTTCAAATCTGAATTTCGATTTCTAATATTTTTTAAAGATTTTAAAACAAAAGTCACTTTTTGCTCCAGAAAACGATTTTTGGTTTTTAAATTCTCGCATAGTAAAAAGTACTCATAATTTCGACTAATAATTTACATTTTTAGAAAGGTCAAACATCTGGCATTCTTACAAGTCCAATCTGGTCAGGAAATATTCCGTATTGCCAACAGGATCGGGATTTTAAAAGTTTCCGAATTTCAATTTCTCGGCGTTCCGCTCGGCGTACCGCTTCTTAACCGGCGTTTCTCTCTCGCAGAAGGAGGGAAGGTGGTGGGTGGGGACGTCAAGGTGGAGGTGAAGTCATGGTTCTGAATAGAGCTCCTTTACTCCATATAAATGATGGAACGATATGGATTTTTTAAATGTATATTTTAACTTTTGGATATTTTAAATGGATATTTTAATTTTATGGATATTTTAAATGATGGAACAATGAAACAATGATGGAATTAAGCATATGGTCATTTTAAATTGCAAATCAGCGTGCGGGAAGTTAGCGGTAGGCCCGGGTTCGATTCCCGCCACTGCCAAAACTGCCGCCGTGTTTACGTGGAATACGATCACGTTAAATATGTGGGTTCGTAAGTTCTTCCTAGAGGTTGGTGGTAGGGGAAGGAGGATATGGCCCCTGTGGATGCCTCCCCCACTGGGTTCCCGTCTAAATTGGGTGAATATATAGAAAGTTATGGAGATTGTTGCGGAGGGCGCGGCAGTCCAGTGGTTAGCGCGCGGGAATTGCACTCAGTAGGCCCGGGTTCGATTCCCGCCACTGCCAAAACTTACGCCACGTTCACGCAGAGTACGATCACGTTAAACATGTGGGTTCGTGAGTCCTTCCGAGAGGTTGGTGGTAGGGGAAGGAGGGTACGGTCTAAATTGGGTGAATAAAAAGAAAGTTATGGAGATTGTCGCGGAGGGCGAAGTAGCCCAGTGGTTAGCGCGCGGGAATTGCACGCGGTAGGCCCGGGTTCGATTTCCGCCACTGACATGGAGTACGATCACGTTAAACATATGGGTCCGTATGTTTTTCCGAGAGGTTGGTGGTAGGGGAAGGAGGATATGGCCCCTGTGGATGCCTCCCCCACTGGGTTCCCGTCTAAATTGGGTGAATATATAGAAAGTTATGGAGATTGTCGCGGAGGGCGCGGCAGTCCAGTGGTTAGCGCGCGGGAATTGCACTCAGTAGGCCCGGGTTCGATTCCCGCCACTGCCAAAACTTACGCCACGTTCACGCAGAGTACGATCACGTTAAACATGTGGGTTCGTGAGTCCTTCCGAGAGGTTGGTGGTAGGGGAAGGAGGGTACGGTCTAAATTGGGTGAATAAAAAGAAAGTTATGGAGATTGTCGCGGAGGGCGAAGTAGCCCAGTGGTTAGCGCGCGGGAATTGCACGCGGTAGGCCCGGGTTCGATTTCCAAAATTGCCGCCGTGTTCACGCGGAGTACGATCACGTGGAATAAACATGTGGGTCTGTAAGTCCTTTCGAGAGGTTGGTGCTTGGGGAAGGAGGGTACGGACCCCGTGGGTGCCTCTCCCACTGGGTTCCGGTCTAAATTCGGTGAATAAAAAGAAAGTTATGGAAAATGTCGCGGAGGGCGAAGTACCCCAGTGGTTAGTGCGCGGGATTTGCACTAGCGCGCGGGAATTTCACTCGGTAGGCCCGGGTTCGATTCCCGCCTCTGCCAAAACTGCAGCCGCGTTCACGCGGAGTACGATCACGTTAAACATGTGGGATCGTAAGTCCTTCAGAGAGGTTGGTGGTAGGGGAAGGAGGGTACGGTCTCTTTGGATGCCTCTCCCACTGAGTTCCTGTCTGAATTGGGTGGCATTTCCTGGCCATCCAAACAGTTAACTTACACCTTTCTGGTATGGATATTTTAAATGGATATTTTAATTTATAGATATTTTAAATGGATATTTTAAATGATGGAACGGTGGAACGAGGATGATGGAATTAAGCGCTTATCATATGGTCATTATAAAATTTAAATTAGCGCGCGAGAATTGCACTCGGTAGGCCCGGGATCGATTTCCGCCACTGACACGGAGTACGATCACGTTAAACATATGGGTCCGTATGTTTTTCCGAGAGGTTGGTGGTAGGGGAAGGAGGGTACGTTCCCTGTGGATGGCTCCCCCACTGGGTTCCGGTCTAAATTGGGTGGCACATTCTGGCCGTCCAACCAGTTACCTTACACCTTTCTGGTAGGTCGCGCCAACGACTTTGCCACGGCTGGAATTGCCACGATCAGCATTTTCAAGGGTTGCGAACAGGCTGGTCGCCAAAGGCGGCTAGTATATAATATAACGATAACTCTGCTCCATGCAATAATGATTCGACATATTTAATTCGCGTAGTGGATTTACAAAATTAAGCGCCTTCTTTTAACGAGAGTATGTAATCCGCATGGAATAACGATATATACCTTGTGCAGACACGTGCAAATCGTGTGACATTGTGTTATGAACACGAGCACTATGAAGGCTTATAAATTAACAGATTAGCCCGTTGCCTGACATCCGCATGGCAGGTTTGAAACACAAAATAACCCCCCCTCATATTAGCGGACTTGTCTTTGACCCGCTCCGTGGACGCATGCAATAATAATAATAATCAAGCTCATTTAATAACGATGCGTCCGCTTTAGGGACGTATGCAGTAGTTGTCGTTCACGTACTCGCCCGCTACGCGAGTTTATGGCAAAAGATACGGATGCTGCACAGACACATGAACGTACGTTGCTTGCACTATTAATAACTCTGCTCCATGGCATAATGATTAACTTAGCAGCTAAACATTTGCTAATCCATAGTTCAAAACTTTATACGGTGATTTTATGGAGCTTTCTGGAATTTTATTTAGTTATTTAAATCAGGTATTTTTTTATTTTTTTTGTAATCAATATATAACAAGCAATTAACAAATATTTTCAACATTTAAATATATCTTATCCCTTAAAATCATCAAACCTCATTGACTAATGAGAAAATACTAAAAATCAAAATTTAATATTCTCTTTTTTAAATTTAATAAACTCTAAATTTATATAAATTCAATAATTGTAATTGCTAATAAACCCAATTGCTCAAAACTATAATTACATTGGATGTAAAAATAGCATTTCTTCAATGATAAATTTGTTCTCAACAAAAGAAACATTTTCATACCTTAATGATGGTGGCTTCAGTCCGATGAAGCTAAAATGGTTTTAAATAAATAACATTTTGTAAAATAAAACTTCAGTTAAGTTCAATAAAGCTATTCGATATTTTCAGATTCATTTATATTGTTTACAGGATTTCAAAGTGCTACAAATGACAAGCTAACTGTTTATAGCTAGTTAGTACTTTAGTTTTCAGAACGATTTTATCTGGATGCTTCGACCATGGACTTCAGGTTAAAATATAGAATTATTTTACGAACTTGTTTTTCAGTATACAAATTAAACTTATCTGACCTGAAATCAACCTGACCTATAATCTATAAACTTGCCTGGTGGCACATAAATATGTACTTGAATATGTATATTTTAATTTCTTTTGTTCAAACCTAACCAATCATTACACACTTTTAGAATCTCCAAGTTCATTTAATGCCCTAATTTTTTAAACAAAATAAGATTATCTCATACATGCAGAAATATTTCACCAAGGAGTAAGTAACAGATTCAGCTGAAACAATAGTAACGTTTTAAGTAAATTAAAGCTTTCCCACGCATTGGAAAACCCAGGTTAAAATACTAAAATATCGAAATTATAACCACTATACTTTGCAAACAAAGAGCTCATCCAAAATCCAATTATATACACTTGTAAGGATTTCAAGAGCTATATTCTTGTATAATTGTTTACCGGTTTAGTTTTTAAGATAGCATTACAAACTTGAAAAAGGGAAAGGGGCAATTTTCACAAAACGATTACTCGAAAACTATAAGCACATTTTTAAAATATAAATATAGATTTAGCAACTAAATTTCCTAATACATATTTTTATCTCACACTATTCATATCTGTCTCTTTTGGTTTAGAAGATATTTCGAGTGAAAATAAGCAAAATGAAAAAAAAACACTTGCTCGGACAGATACTTTTTTAAATTTTTCAAAAAACAAGTTCAAAATATTAAAAAATTGAAATTAATTTTATATATTCACAATCTTGACCCTATTTCCTACAAAACAAGAAAATATATTTACATTTTTGTCTATTAGACTTGGAGGTATGCGCGACAAAAGTGTTTACATTTTTTTTGCAATGCTCTGATTTTCGTCATAAAAATCGCAAGCATAAATGTTATTCAAACATAAAAAATATGTGCTCTTTTTTCCTAAGAAGTGCCCTTTTTCTGGTAACAGCACCCTGCCCTTTTTTAATCCTGGGGGAAACTCTGTCTTCCTTATGAAGAAAAAGAAACTTTTATCAAAGTCACTACTAGTCTCATTGAGTACTGCAGTGGGGGTAAAAGATTGATCATTGGTTGTGATGCTAATGCCCATAACAGTGTTTGGGGCAGCAGTGACTACAACCATTGTGGCGATGATCTCGTGGAGCAGATCATTCCCTCCAATCTTTTTTTACTTAATAAGGGCAACTCACCCAAGGTTAATAAAATTAACAGGTTGTCTCGTTCCGTATTCCCCCCATGGTCAAGTTTTGAGTCCAGTTGTGACGTCACCGCTAGACCCAAGCAAGTTTTCTGGAAATCTATAGGTTGCTGCTCGCTTTCTCCTTTTTCGCCAAGGACGCCAAGGTAGGCTTCCAAATTCGCCAACTAATGTAAATTATGCTTCACATGTAAATGGGGATTTGGCGCCTTATCGCTCAATTCGATGTTATCCGGAAAATTTTGCATTTATTTGTGTACATTTGCTTTGATTTTGAATAGTGTTCATAAAGTGTTATCGTTAGTGAGATAGTGGAATATTATGCCTGGGACACGTTGCACAGTTGCTCTATGTAACAACAGTCTTGTTATGTCAAAGAAAAACCCGGATACCAAGCATATACTTTACCATACATTTCCAAAGGATGTGGAATTAAGAAAGAAATGGGTTCATTTGTGTAGAAGAGATGGAAAGTGGAATCCGGACACGTGTTGCGTCTGCTCTGAACATTTTGTGCCGGAAGATTATGAAAGGGATTTAAAATCTGAACTCTTGAATATACCAGCAAAACGGAAGCTTAAATCTACAGCCATTCCTTCAAAATTTTTAAAAAATTCATTTGATGAAATGAAAGTAGCCGAAAATAGAGCTGACCGTGAATTTCGGCTTAAACAAAGAGATGATCGTAATTTAATTAATGAACTGATTTCAACTAATGAAAATAAAGAAAATATTGAAATTTCAGCCACTGATTATGCTGATATAGTGCAAAAGTACAATTTCCTGAAAAAACAAATTATTTCCATTCGGATGAACTATATGAAACAAATTAAGCATTTAAAACTTAAGATTAAGAGGCTGAATAGAATTAAACACAGCAAATTGAAAAAAATAAATGCCACGGAAAATGAAATAGAAAATATTCGTAAAGAATTGGAAAAAATATTTACTAAAAATCAAGTAGATATAATTTTAAATTGCAAGAAAAAAAGGTATTGGTCAAACGAGGATATTGCGATTGCCATAAGTTTGAGATATCTAAGTAAAAGAGCCTACATTTATTTAAGAAAAGAACTGAAATTTCCTCTTCCAGGAATATCAACTCTTCATAAATGGGCATCCTCTATAACTATTCGACAAGGAATTATTGACGATGTCATGAAACTAATGAAAGTTGCTGCATCGAATATGAATGCTAATGAGAAAGTTGCTGTACTTTTGTTTGATGAAATGAAAATAAAAAAAGGCTATGAGTATGATGAGAAATTAGATAAAATTATGGGTCCCTTTTCTCAAATGCAGGTTGTTATGGCAAGAGGACTATTTTCAAGTTGGAAACAACCCATTTTTGTTGACTTTGACTGTCAAATGACAGAAAAAATTCTTTACAGCATTATAAAGAGGCTTCAAAGTATTGACATAAATGTTGTGGCCTGTGTATCTGATATGGGTGGGGGAAATATTGGCCTTTGGAAGCAACTGGGAATTTCAATAGAGAAACCGTGGTTTGAAAATCCGGCTATTCAAGAGCAAAAAATATTTTGCTTTGCAGACGCTCCTCATCTTTTAAAGCTTCTAAGAAATTGGCTTCTCGATACTGGATTTGAGTTATCGAACAAAACACGAATTGATAAAAATCCATTATTATGCCTTTTTCAAATGGATAAGCACGAAGTTAAAGTGTGTCACAAACTTACAGACAAACATTTGTATTGTGAAGGTCCTCAACGACAAAATGTGAGATTAGCAGCCGAACTCCTTTCTTTAACGACCGCGAAAGCTCTGGAACATTTCCTACCCGGTGATTTGCCTGAAGCTGCTCTTAATTTAGCAAATTTTATTACAATAATAAATAATTGGTTTGATGTAATGAATAGTTACATTCCTGAAATTTTTGGATTTCCGGCAAAGTGTGGATTTGGTATCTTTGCAAAAGAGCAACTTAATGTGCTGGATAATGCATATAGCATGGTAGCAGGCATGAGATGCTGTGGAAAAAAAAACATTCAATTATTCCAAAGGGGCATATTGATATCTATAAATTCACTAAAAGGCTTATTTCAGGATTTAATTCCTCATACTGGGGTTTCTTACATTCTAACCCATCGTTTAAATCAAGATTCTCTGGAAAACTTTTTTTCACAAGTACGAACAAAGGGTGGACTTAATGATCATCCCACCCCTCTTAATGCACTTTACCGTATTCGCATGATTTTAATGGGGAAAAATCCCGGAATAATTCAAAAAGGAATGAATACTGAAAATCCTAGTTGCTCAAGTGAAACATTTATTGTATTCAAAGTGTTAAATAAAAGCGGTTTAACAAATAATTACAACGAAGTTGTAATCAAAGAGTTCGGTGAGGAAGACGAAACTTTCTATACGACATTAAATACTGACGGATCTCAAACAGCTGAAGAAAGCCTTACACCAATTGAAGAAGCTGCGCTAGACTATTTACAAGGTTGGGTGGCGAAAAAATACAGGATTAAATATCCACAACTAGGACAGTTTACGCACAAAAATACTGATTTTATTTCCACTACTCCGTCATGGCTGCAACATTTGTCTTTTGGCGGACTTACAGAACCATCAAATGAATGGAGATCGGCATGCAAAATTATCGAACGAGAGTTTGTTCGTTTTCATCCTACCTCAAATCTCATAAAAGAACCAGGTGTTGTCGCAACTTTATCAGAAAATGTTAGCAAGCAACTTCTTTTAATTCCCCTCGAAGCTATAAGAACTTACGTTAAGATGCGAACAATTATTTGTCTGAAGTACTTAAATAATAAATTAACCGAGTTTACAAAACTGGCAAAAGATACGAATGGTAGGAAAAAGAGGAAAATTATGAAAATTACAACATAAAGATCCTCCAAAATATAAAGGTAATATTGTTATTTATGTATCAAAAATCACGAATTTATTTGGACATCAAATTCACTAATCTTTGTATATATAATGTTTGATTACACAATATCATCTTTGAACATGTCATTGCAATTATTTTTTGTATTAACTTCATGTGATATTAAAATTTTCTTATATTTTTTCTAAAACATATAAAATTTTGAGCTAGACAAAAGCCATGTTATTTAAATGACGACTGATTTTCATCATTTAGATTAGAAATATATATTTATATCCTTCCCAAACCGATTCCGATAACGCACTTAACAGTTAGTGACTCTTTTCTAATCATTCAATATCCTTTTATATATAACATTTGATCATTCAATAATCTTTGAACATAGCATTCAGTAATCTTTGTATAAACTTCTCTTGATGCTAAAATTTTCATGACTTTCCCTCTCATCCAAAATTAGCAAAAAATTTTTTCATATGTACGGAATTTATTAAATATCCGTAAACTTCCTATTACACTGTTTAATTTCCTTCTATATTGCATGTACACACTTAATATTAAGTAAATGTTTAAATAGTTTCTTATCAACGTCTCTCAATAGCTTTACTCGCCTGTAACAGAGAACGGGTCTAGCAGTGACGTCACTCGTCTTTCCTTCCTGGGACACGTTTTCTCCCGAACGAGACAACCTTATATATAAGATATTCTACGGACCTTGCAACTCACCTACCTTTATTACGGTGAATCACCGTTATTGACCTGAGCATTAGTAATAATATTGCTTATGATGAAGTAGTGAACTGGAATGCTTCAGATGATATATCCTTGTCTGATCACCAATTAATTACCTTTTCTGTTAAAGGTCCTTTGAAACTAATGACAGCTGAAGGTAGGAATCCCAAACAAACTAATTGGGGTTCCTACAAAGATCTCTGTGCCAACATTGCAAGTCAAACTGGTGAGTATTCTTCAACGGCAAATTTGGATTTGGCTGTTGACTCTGTGCAGCAGTCCATTATCCAATCATACTTTAAAAACTGCAAAGCTACTAAAGCCGACTCCCCAAGGATAGTTCCTTGGTGGTCTAATGAGCTCAGCTGTCTTCGTAGCAAATGCAGAAAGCTTTTTAATAGAGCTAAGAAGAGTGGTGAGTAGCAGATTTAAAAATCTGCTCTCACCTCCTATAATAAGGCAGTTAGAGACTCCAAGAGAAACTCCTGGAGAACTTATTGTGATGGTATCAAAGACGTTTCAGCTACTGTGAAACTTGCAAAGCTGATGTCAAGAGATAGGAACTGTAATCTGAATACTGTTAGGATGTCTAATGGTAGTTTTTCTGGGACTGGGGAAGAGACCCTGGCTGAATTGTTTAGGGTTCATTTTCCAGTTTCTGATTCAAAGGACCACAGCAGCATACCTAATGCTTGCTCGACTTCTACATGTGATAGCAGTAGGTGGAGCATTACTAGGAGTGTGGTTACTTTAGATAGGGTTAAATGGGCAATCAATTCTCATAAACCCTACAAAACTCCGGGGACTGACAGCATTATTCCAATTCTTCTCCAAAAGGGAAGTGAGGTGCTGGCTCCCATTCTCTGTAGAATATACAGTCTGTATTGCCTTTGGTCACGTACCGTCTGCCTGGAGGCATACTAAGGTAATCTTTATCCCAAAGATTGGTAAAGACAATTACTATGAGGCCAAATCCTTCAGGTCTATAAGCCTTATGTCTTTTCTTCTAAAGACTATTGAAAAACTCATCGACAGGTATATTAGGGAAGTGATTCTGGCTACTATGCCTCTTTCTAACTCTCAGCATGCCTATCAATCGGGTAAATCCACGGATACTGCCCTCTACAGCCTCTCCTTTATTCTGGAGAGAAACTTAACTGCTAAGGAAATTGCTCTTGCCACTTTTCTTGACATTGAAGGCACTTTTGATAAAGTGTCCATTGATACCATACTACATGCTCTTGATAGGAAAGGTGTCGATATGACGATCTCCTGTTCGATCAAGAATCTATTATCTAATAGGTATATCTGTGCATCTTTACTTGGTGATAGTATGACGGTACATGCTCTGGCAGACTGTCCGCAGGGAGGTGTACTTTCACCAATTCTTTGGTGCTTAGTTGTCGACTCTCTTCTGGAGAACATCATTGGTTCTGGTGTATCCTGTGTTGGATATGCAGATGATGTTGTTATCATTGCCAGAGACAAATTTGGCAATACTGTATCTGACATGATATCCACTGCTCTTAGGCGTGTTGAGACATGGTGTAAAAATGCTGGTCTCTCTGTTAATCCACAGAAGACTGCTATGGTTGTGTTTACTAAAAAACGTATTCTTAATCTTGGAGACATTCGCTTCTTTGATCAGAAGCTCACTTGCTCCAAGGAGGTTAAATTCTTAGGAGTCTATTTTGACAAGGGACTCAATTGGAAGAGATACCTTGACTACTGCATAACTAAAGCTAGAAAAAATTTCTGGTCTTGTAGGAATGCTATTGGAAAAACCTGGAGTTTAAATCCCAAGGCTATCCATAGGATTTACTCTATGGTAATCTGTCCCATCATTTCCTATGGCTCCATTATTTGGCGGTCTAGAATTAGATGCGAAACTGCTAAATTAGATTTAATTAAGCTTCAAAGGATGGTGTGTATTGCAATCTCTGGATGCATGAAAACCACTCCTACTGCACCTCTTGAACTTCTACTTGGATTGCACCCTCTTTACATGCATATTGAAGCTGAGGCTCTCATCTGCATGAATAGACTTAAATATCTGAAACACTGGAAGGACTACTCAAATTATTTATCTTGGAGTGGTCTAAACAGTAATGCTGTAAATCATCCTTATTTCCATATGCCATCTGATGGTATTCATGTCAAATATACGTTTGATAAGCCTCTGAAATTCAGATCCCTTCACGGGATGACTGGAAGAGGACTCCTACCTACAACAAACAAAATTGTACTGTATGGTATACAGATGGCTCGAAGATTGACACCAGTACTGGTGCTGGTGTTTGCTGTCCGGACGATGGCACTAATATGTCTTACCCTCTCGGTAATCATGTTACTGTCTTTTAGGCTGAGGTCTGAGCCATTTTAATGTGTTGTAGAATTTGCTATGACAGAAACTACAGGAGCAAGCAAATACTTATCTGTTCTGATAGTCAAGCTGCTCTTATGGCCCTAGGGAATTCTACCATGACGTCTTCCCTCGTCTGGGAGTGCTATACTGCACTTTGTAAAATTGCTGGCAACAATAAAGTCATACTCTACTGGGGGATATTCGGGCATTCCAGAAAATGAGTTGGCTGATGAATTGGCTAGGAAAGGCTCAAGTACTCCTTTTGTTGGTCCCGAGCCGGCTTTGGGTGTTCCCAATGAACTTATTTTATGAAGAACTGTCTATCACATCTTCAGAAAGCTTTAATGCAGGAACTGGCGAGATGCTAAGGGCCAAAGGCAGGCGAAAATCTTCAACTGCAATTGCCCTAGCATACGTCAGAAGGAATTATTCAGGCTCAATAGAACTGGCATCAGAAGGACTGTTGGGCTTCTTACTGAACACTGCACCCTTAAAAGACACCTAAATATTATGGGTGTCACTTTGCAGAGGCTGCAACTATAGCGAAGAAACTGCCATACACATTCTCAGTGAATGTGAGGTATTCTCCGCCCACAGGTTCGAGCATATGGGTCGACGTGATTGAACCCTGGGAGTTGAATGACATTCCTGTCAAGTGCCTGCTTATCTTTGCTTCAGTTACTGGTCTCTTTTTGTAGAGATCTTTTCGTTTGGGGTAGTACAATAGACCTCTGGTCGATGTGCTGGGCTCTTCTGGAGCCACCCACCTTCATTTCATTCATCCATTTATCATCCGAGCAAAGATTATGCATGTGATCCGAGGCCGTTGATGATGGCTCTCCAGGCTACTCCTGGACCACTCCGCTGGGGTTGATGACCTGAGGCATCCAGCTGCTTGCAGCGCACCCTGATCCCAACTCTTGGCGCTCTCCTCTGCAGTGGAATACTATCCTCGGCCAACTCTCTCCGGTGGCCCCCGTAAACCAAATGCAATAGGTGCACTCGGGCTGGACAGCATCTTCACCATGTTTCTGGACACCCAGTAGGGCTGTAGATCCTGACGATGGCCATGTTGCCGCCTGTGCCCATGACAGGGCCAACGTCGCCTATCCGAGATGCAGAGTCCAGATTCCTCCGGCGCATCAAGAGATGATAGAAGGGTCCTTTGCGGCCGAAATTGGTGAGTTTTCATTATAAGAAACTCTTTTACGGATTTTTGCCATCTTCCAACATGTCTGGCTGTCATAGCATAGAAGATTTATCTGTCCTTTGGGGAATTCCCCAGTCATCATTTTATCATGCCCTTTAAGAGGAGCCCTCATTAGAGGTAGAGCTCAGAGGACCTTTATAATTAGTTTTTTTTTAAGTAATTATTTTAAATTTCCTGGGTAGTTTTGGTCACATAGACAATCAATGTTAATTCCTTTTTTTTTTTTTTTTTGCCATGAGGCAAGGATTTTTATTTGGGCTTGAATTGCCTATTTATGTATCTGTCTAAAGTAATCAATAAAATTTTTAGTTTTGTTTTCCCCCTAAATCTGCTATGTTCATTTTAGTCTCTTTTGTCCCAACTTTTCTTCCAGTAGCTTTCTTTAATAGATTGGATCTCAGAAGACTTATCCAGGTAACTACAACGTTGAATTTAAATTTTTATTTTGTAAGTTCTCCATTATCAGCAAGGTTATAATTTTAATAAAAATACTATACGATCACGTCTTTGAAATTTAGATGAGTAAATTTAGTTCAAAAATCTATGTCAAGAGCACGACAAATATCTGCAAAGGGGGATCCAACTGTTCAGGATTGTCAAATGCCTTCTTCGTTTGGGATTGATGCGGTTCCACCCATAAGTAAAAGGCTAAAAAATGAAACATTGCTGTGTATTAGACTGGATCAAATTTTCAATGCAAAATAACATCTGCCATACATTTTATTGAAAACAAACAAATCTTTTATGTTTGTTAAATATTAATATTGACATTTTAAAAGAATGAGAAGTAATAAAGTAAGTAAACACAAATAAAGAAAATAAATGAATCTATAGGAGTACAAACACATTTCATAAGAAAAGGATACAATAATAAAAAAAAAAATTATGAAGAAACTTTCAAATAGGGGCAAATAGTTTGCTCACTTCATTTTTTATGGAAGTATTAAGCATTTTGATTCTCTTTTGCATGTACATAGTTTGCATAGTCATGTGAATTTTCGAAAAAACAGATCCCATAAAAGAAAATGGAAATACTTAGTTAACCCCACACCCCTTCCAGAATGTTGAATCCATATATAAGAACACTCAATTCATATCAGTCATCATTTAAACTCTATATTATCTGTAGTCAATTCTCAGAAATAGATGTTACAAGACAAATTTTTAAATCAGAAGTGAAACAAAATAAAAACAGAACTTCACTGAACGCTTAACGTCCTCCCAAATTTAACGTTGAATTCATATAGGTCATCATCTTAGCTCTATCTATGGCCAATCTTGAAATATAAAGTCTTATGAAAATGTTTTGAACTGAAAATAAAACATTCTTAGTGAACCTCTCTACCTCCTCCAGAATTTGATTTTGAATCCATATCAGTTATCATCTAAGCTCTATCTACAGCCAATTTTGAAATATAGACATTTCAAGTAAAGTAAAATTTTTGGAACAGGAAATGAGAAAGAGAACCGGAAATGGAAATCCTTAGTGAACTCCCTGATCCCTCAGGTGTATGATGATAACTCTAAATCAGTCATCATCTGAGCTTCATTCATAGCAGATCCCGAGAAATACATATTTAAAGGAAACATTTTTCGAAAAATAATATCACAATTTTTTTTTTACCAATAAAATAATATTGGCCAACCATAATTGAATGAAAGCCAAGGACTTTTCGAAGACTCTTAACCCCCACCCATAAGCAAAAGGTTAAAATCTATTTTATATTTTGAATGTATTTTGGTACATGTATTTTGTATTTTGAATTTTTTTTAATTTGAAAAGTATTTTGTATTTTATGCCCTAAAAATGGTACTAGCAAAAATATTCGTAAAATTGAGGTACTACTACATAAAACTAAAGTCTTACCTTTAGATGCTTTTCAAAATTGGATCCATTTATAACCACACATTTTGGTTTGCATAATTAGCATTCCCTCGCAACTCTTTTCTATTATCATCAATAGATATCTCTATGAAATCTTTTCTATCTAATACTACACACCGTGCATATCAAAATCTATTAATTACCTTGATACATTTTCATCATGAACAGAGGTATCTTCCATCTTTTCTCATGTCTTTATAATAATTAACTGTATTGCTACCGCTTAATTAACTTAGAAAAAAAAATTAATGCATGGCAGAACTCGGATGAATCTGTTTGTTTTTAAAAAGAATACAACTTCAAGCTCTATTCTTACCCCTTTCCTTTTCATACATAGACAGAAAAGAGCTATCTACCAAACAACACCATTATATGAACGTAAAGTTTATAATAGAAATTATATTTTTCAGAGACTATAAACATCCCAATAATTAACATCTTTATCAGCAGGTTGAGGAAAGATGTTTAGATTAACTCCTAGACACAAATTCAATGACTAGACAAAATACAGATTAGCCATGTTTTTTCTTTTGCAAATCATTCACTTGCGGTTTAATCATTATCTAAAAAAATGTATTTTGAGTATTTTGAAAATACAGAACACTTTTAAAATGTATTTTCGATTTATTCCCAAAATACTTTTGCTTTTTCAGTTTAAAATACAAAATACAAATGTATTTTGAAAATGTATTTCAAATACATGTATTTTCGAATATAGTTTATAACATAAATTATATTCCATTCCCTAGCCATAAAACAGCAGCTATAAAAACTAGTTTTTAAAATGAAGACAGAAAGCAGAAAATGGCTATTTCCACTTCTAAATATGAAAATAAAATTCTTAAATAGTCACAGACAACATGAAAATATTAATAATAACAAATAAAGATTCGATAGGGTGAGAAATACATAAAACAATTCAAGGGTGAGAAATACATAAAACATAAATAAAATGCCCAAGTTATAAATTGATAAATAAGAGGATTTATAAAAAATTTCTTTGACACAATAACCCTAAAAAGATTAGAGAAAAATGTTTTTTTCTTATGAAATAAACAAGGATGCTAAGAGATTAGTGTTTTACAGCTAAAATTTTCCTTGGCTTAAATTTGATTTGATGCTGCAATACTTTAAATTCAAAATATATGAAGCTTGGAATCTAAACAAAATATTTCACCTGAATATTAAAATAAAAAATATGACAATTTAATCAGATACTCTAAGGTAGAATAATTAGAAGATGAAGATGAATGAGAAAGGATTATTTTTGCAGGGCACCTCAACAGCAGCAGTTGAAATAATGACAGAACAATTAAGAATAGTTGAAATAGTGATATTTTTTTTCTTTTCCAAAAAAAGAAATCAAAAGGGAAACAAAATTTCTTACAATAAAATGAGTTTTGTAAATAGACTGGTTTATTTAAATTTCAGCTAGACTAGGAAATAATTTACAACAAAATTATTTCCTAGTACATGACGTAAGATACAAATTAATAATAGCATAAGGAAAATCTATAATATATCATGGACAGCAACCTCAAGTATGTTGATTTATGAAATGCTCATATACACAAACATAGAAGAGTGAATCCCACTACAAAGTGAAAACTTTTGTGAATATTAGTTGATGCAAACAGATTGCATAAGTAGAAAATAATTTCATTTTAAAGTTTAACACACACACACACACAAGTCCCGGTCACACAAACAGCTGCCATAAACCTTCGGGTTGGTCGTGTGGTCTGGGCTTTCTACACACACACAAGTTGACAATTCAAATTTTTAGTACTAATCAGGCAAAAAAATTTGTCAATAATGTAAGGATAGTAAAAGACTCCAAGCCTCACATGAACCACTTTGCCAAAATACAGTAGGTGCCGCTTAATGTGATCGCGGATAATGTTATCATTCGTTTAATGTTATCAGAATCGCGAAGTCCCGAACGCTTGTATATTAACACATGTTAAAAAAATCGGTTTTTGTAATCAGCGCCTTCGTTTATTGTTATCACTTTATCACTTCACTTTCGTCGTTCTTGTACCATTTTCGAATTTTTTTTTTCATTCTCTCAACAAAAAATCCAAACTCCATATACGTAAAAGTAAAGGGAGAATCCCCAAACAGGGGCCCTTTGTGCAGAAATCGCACGTGCAGGAATCCCGGCGCTTGGCGCCAGCTCTGCAGGTGGTGATTTCTCTCCCCCTTTTCCCCCTTTGAGAATGGTGTGGGCGTAGGAAAAGCTTTGAGTTCTTTTCTTATCAGTAAGCAAAGTTCTTGGACTGTTGTAAGCTGTAGAATTTTTTCTCTCTGTAAAGTTGCATTTCAAACTTTATTGCAGATGGTCAAGCAATTTAGCAATGGAAAAAAAACACAATGATTTAACTGTTAAGGACAAAATTGACATTTTGAAACGTTTTGATAATTTACCCAAGATGAGTCAAAGAAATGCTGCTGCTGCACTTAAAATCTCTCAGCCATTACTCTGTAAAATGTTAAAGAATCGCGACGAGATTGAAAATAAAGCGCAGTTGAACGCAAATTTGAATTGTAAGCGAAGACGTACTGGGAAATGTGGAGAAGTCGAATCGGCTTTGACACTGTGGTTTGCCAATGTTAGGGAAAAGGATGCACGCATAAACGGTCCTTTAATGCGGCAGAAAGCTGAAGATCTTGCTTCTAAAATGGGCAAAAAAAATTTCGTCGCAACAGACGGGTGGTTTAATCGCTGGAGGAAAAGGGAGAACATTGTGTTCAAACGTACCCATGGGGAAGAAAAGGATGCCGCTTTTCCAGCTGCAAAGGCATGGATTTCCGAAGAATGGCCGAAAATAATTGCTGATTATTCACCCGAAAACATCTACAATGCTGACGAAACTGGACTTTATTTTCGTGCCTTGCCAGAACATACGTACCTGTTCAAAAACGAGAGCTCTAAGGGATGCAAAATTTCAAAAGAACGTATAACTGTTCTCTGTCGTGCGAGCATGACTGGAAAGAAGAAGAAACTCTTTGTTATCGGAAAAACCAAAAAGCCGAGATGCTTTAAGGGTGTTAAAAGATTGCCTGTTGATTATGCTGCCAATAAAACAGCGTGGATGACAGTTGCTCTATTCAGCGAATGACTTCTAAAGTGGGACAAAGAATTAGATCACAATATCGTCGTACTCATCGATAACTGCAGAGCCCACGATGTAAATGTCACATTAAAGCATATCAAAATCATTCTCCTACCTGCCAACACTACATCACTTATCCAACCATGTGACCAAAGAATAATTCGTGCAATGAAAGCGTATTACCGTGGAGAAATGCGCACTAGGGTTTTGGAAAATATTGAAGGTACGGAACAACTGAGTGCAAACGCGTTAGCAAAGAAGACGAATGTCCTTCAGGCTCTCCATCTTTTGACAATGTCGTGGGATCGAGTTTCCGAGAATACAATTAAGAACTGTTTCTCGCACGGTGGATTCGTTAAAGCGGACGAAGATATGGATGTACCGGAATTCGATGAAACAGTACTTGTACCATCCGACATGACTGAAAATGACTTTGCAAAATGGATGTCTATAGATGAGAATGCCCAAGTGGCTACAACAATGACTGATGAAGATGTATGCCGAGCTGTATCGTGTTCTATCGAAGAAAACGATGAAAAAGCATCGGATGAAGATGAGGACGAAGCTGAAAACCTTGTTGAGAATCCTCCAACTGCTAGTGAAATGAGAGAGGCTCTCCGTGTTTTGGGACTCGGGGTGCAACACAGAGGCACTGCTGGGGACTTTCGCGAACAGTACAGATATGAAAGTTTTATAAATAATTTGCTGAGACAAAATACAAGGCAGACAACTTTGAAAGACTTTTTTTAATTGATCTATTTTAACGATTTGTTTAAAATAGTGTTTGTGTGAATCTTTTAAATCTTAGTGAATCTTTTAAATTTGTAGTAGCTGCAAAAATACAGTAAATATTAATTTTTAAAATCAAAATTTTATGTTTCTGATACTTTTTGTTTATTGTTATCAATCGGTTATTGTTATCAAATAGGATCTGTCCCAAAGCGATCACATTAAGCGGCACCTACTGTATATACAAAGTTGAAGAATGCTGAGGAATCATAATATACCCGGTGACCATTGACTAGCATGGGGCACCAGTACCAGCTGTCCACAAACAAAACACATTTTCAATCTCCTTCTGCACAGATTAGAATACCTGCCAATGAAATTCTCTCTTCTCAAGAGCCGCCAAATCTGGAGAGAGAATCTTGTAAATAATGGTATATACCTATGTTCATAATGAGGGAAAAAATTATCACATTGCCAATAAGTGACATAGATGACGCATTATTTACATGGTACGTGCAACCCTACACATGTGTGTTCACTTTAGAAAATATAAGATCTAAAAAAAAGCACTTTTTTCATAAATTTGCATTATCAAGGTGTACTGTCAGAAAATAAAAACTTACATGACATGCTGGCATATACTGCTAAATGATTAAGGTAAGTAATTCGAGTTTTCTGGTAATTAAGTGTAATTTGAAATAGTGAAATGCTGGAAAGGGATAGTAAAATAAAATGAACATGAGTTAAATTGCCGAAATAAAGAGATAATGTTAAATTACTTTGGAATTTTGAAAGGAAGTGGAAAGTGAAAGGAAGTGAACTTTGGGAATTCTGAACATTAATAATTCTAAGAATAATGCACTTCTGAAAATCAACACACTTTCCCAGACTCTTGGACACACATCTAACATACACATCACTCTAAGAATATCCAAGTTCAAAGATGCTTGAAATGTGTAGAACACGGAAAACTGAGAAAATGAAATGAAAACTGCAAATTTTAAGCAGGTAACAAAGTGAAAAAATATTATACAGATATTTTAATCTGGAAAGGTGTGTTTGGTATACTTGGACAATAGCCTGAAATCTAGACATCCTATGTTGGAATTCAATTGCAGATATCTAGGCTAATGAAGGAAGAACTGTGGTCAAATTACCTTACTTAATATGTTTTTTCTCCATGCAGCTGTTCTTTTCTTCTTAACAGTATCCAGAAGGCGACGGGCAGCAGGTTTACCCATACCAATATTTTCCAAGTCATACGAAAGAACATAATCAAAATGATCCAACCTTGTAACTTGCAGCTCATCTCGGATTCTTGGAAAGAACTGTTCCAACTGAACTTCAAGAAGGAGCTCATAGAGCCATTGTGTAGCACCATGTTCCAAATTCATTCTTTCGTGGAATTAGGCTGGAAATAGAATTCAATAAATTAATGAAAAAGAAGTTAAATTTGTTTGAATTCTTGGAAAAAACTGTTCCAACTGGACTTCAAAAAGGAGCTCATAGAGCCATTGTGTGATACCATGTTCCAAATTCATTCTTTCATGGAATTAGACTAGAAATAGAATTTAATAAATTAAAAGAAAAGAAGTTAAATTTGTTTAGAGTGAAGTAGCTACCAAATAGCACATTTATTGAAGTTGCCACTCTCCAGTTTCTGACTGAAATTCAAATTCGACAATTACCCAAGATAATCATCCACTGTGGGTTAGTACACTGCCATGAGAACAAATCAATATAGTTCCGTGCTCAAGGCACGGAACTATATTGATTTGAGACTGAGACATACATTGAAAAGCAAAAATGAAGAGGAATATTCTTGTTTTAAGTTTTAATTTGCTCTGCACTGATAATTCATTTCTGCAAAATTAGCATTTTAAATAAATATTATTTAATTCAATACAAGCCTTCCACCACAGAAATACATACAAAGCTATGGATCTTATCTTACCCCTATGCCACCAGGATTATTGTTTCAAATGATTTTGACATTTACCAAACATAAAGTTTTAATTCTTTCCCTTTACTTCCATGCTTAAAATTTTAAATACTGTTTGAAACTTCAGTTCTAATGTTTTAAACAAGGAATTATGAGTGATAAACTTTTAGGCCCAATTTTCAGTGGTTTGAGGCATTTTTTTGTTATAAATATTTAAAAATCTAGTAATTTAACTTTTTTAAATGTTTTATACATATGCTAAGATTATTACTTACTACTTATTTAAAAAAAAAAAAAAAACATGACTTCATACTTCATATGGTTGGAATTTACATACATATATGTTCTGACAAATTAAATATGAGTGTAGTTGGTGCGATAAAGGGCATACTAATATAACAAACAACATAAGGGCTTGTAAATATATACGACTGCAAGTACAAAAGCATTGCAAAACAAACATAGTATTTAAAAGGAAAGTACTGCATTATTTTACAAGGGCAGCATGACTTAAGGTAGCATGTTTAATTTAGGGTGGGATATATATCAGTGTCTAAAAGCAACAAAGTCATAAATGCACTTCTGACAATAAAGGCACAGAGCTAGGTTTGTACTCACAAAACACTTCAATGGGAAGTATGTCCAACAATTTGGAATCCTGTTCGGCTAATCCAGAGACCAACCCACCACACTTTCAGCTCATTCGACAAGTTGCCGCCAAGCATTCCGATTGAGAGCACTTTATGTTGTAATCTGGTAACCTCTTGTATCAGTGTTTTTCGGCGGTAATTATGTAATCCAATATGAATATTCATGACGGTGATGTAAAGGTGCCTTCCCACTTACCGCAACACAATGCAATGGAAGGTTGAGCTCACACATGCACTGATGCAAAAGTGGGGGGAAGTTCTCTTCCGTAGTGAACGTAGGTTGCAAAGCTAAATTCGAAATGAAGCTGAATTCAACGCATACCACACAGTTGACGGCAACGCAACAAACAATAGCATCGTAGATGATGTTTTTACATCTGCTAAATTCGTATAGTAAATTTTTTATTTAATTTTTTTTATATAGATTACTTCAGGTATCAGAAGCTTAAACAGATGCATGAACATTAAGAAATATTTGGATTAGTCACACATCCATATAAAAAATCAAATAAATATTTGTTGAAAAATAGTCACTCTATTTTAAGATACAAAATTAGTTTGAAAAGCGATATTGCCGATGTTGACTGTAATGAAACAACAAAAAAAAATACCATGTAAAAAATGTATTTAAGTTCAAGAATGCCAATATTAAAATATCATGTCTTAAACAAATTTAAGTTCATTAACATTTTATACTTGATTTTAAAGGATTTCAAATACATACCTACATTAAATATCCGAATATATTCTTTGCTCATTTGTAACTTTTAGGCATTTCTCATTAAAGTAAACTTTTAAATTTAAAAATTATTTTATCTCCATTTACATTTATTAAGTAATTATGCTTTAAAATAAATTTATATTTACATGCAAATTTATTTTTTTTTTATTAAAAATAAATGATTTTCAAATGCATTGTCAATTTCTAATTGTCTATGTACATTTAAAATAATAAAAAATTCTTCAAATGTTAGCACCAAATTATTAAAATGCAACCTCTTTAAAATTTCAAAGTAGTTTGATTTTTGTTTCTATTCCAATCTAAAATGTTAAAAATTACATGTCAAAAGATAACTACTATAAGAATGTTCGATGATTTCTGTCTAATTTTATATGCACATTTTATATTTACTATTTCTACAAGCACTTATTAATTAGGAAGAATAGCTTAAAATGTATATTCCATCTATAGTTAGTATAAAGTATACTTCAAAATATTTTTCAAAGTAACTTCGAAATAAATTTTTATAAACATTCAAACTTAAAAATAATTTACTGATATAAGATTATTTTGTATATAGAATTTAAAATAATTTAAAACAAAAAATTCTGCAGATTATTAAAGAAAAATTTTATTTGAATATTTTAGCAACAGATGGCAGCACTTGTAAAATTTAAAATTTGCTTGGATTCGAACCAGAGCTCATTCATTTGCAGAGTTGATTTTCTACCGCCCAAGCCAAAGCTTCACATTTGAAATGTACTGTTGTAGCACGTGTCGTGGCACCAATCGTTATAGTACCCTTTCGGTACCATTTGTAATAAGGCACGATTCGTTGCGGTTCCCGCAGGTCAGGGGAATTACAACCGGCAATGATCGGAAGAAGTGGTCGTAGGGTGGTGATGAAGCATAACTGAGCTTCTTTTGCGTTGTGTGGTATATTCTTAAATCGAAAACTACGAGAAGTATTCAGACACTTCGGGATGACGGATTATTCCGGAATTAGAGATAGTCGACGAGAAAACACTTTTGATGAATACCTCGGGATGCTGGAGACGGAATGCATTTGAAGAATAAGACGAAACAATCTTGGCTTTTAAAACTTCAATAGATTTATTTATTTCAAGCATAAGTCACTTCATAACATAAACATATTCTCTTGCCAATCGAACAAATGAAGTCAGGCTTTTGGAACAAACAATTCGACGCTGAAAGCCAAAGTCGTTGACAAGAACTTTTAAGAATCACAATTTTTGATAAATATCTTTCAACATCATCTCACCTCCGAAATAGATCTGCTTGCTACAAATTTTGATTACATTTAATTTAATTTAAAATATCTTAGAACTTTACGAATTAGATTTCTCATTCCGTTGCCTCCGTAGGCAAAGCGCGTCTTACCCCGTCTGCGTCACATCGCCAATTAAAACAATTCACCGAAAACAGACTTAAGCATCTTTAATGTTATTATGCGTTCATGACGCAAAGAAAAAGAGTTCCAATGTTAAGGAATATGAAATGCAAATACGAAGTACATGTACTAAAGCGCGTGACAAATTACTACGCCAAGGTTTATCGAAACTGGCAGGAAATATCCAAAAGGCCGAAATACAGAAATGGCGCTTTATCAATTTGGAATAAATTTCTAAGAACAAGTTTTAGAATCGAAAGTGAATTAGAATTTGCGGACAGTTAAATTTTGAAAGAAAATAATTATTAAACAAGGCAAGCATTTCATAACATATCCCCGCCGCAAACGAGGATTTGTTCTGGTACAGAACAAAGACTAACCAAAAAAAAAATATTCCAAATAATGCCTAAAAATAAAGCGGTGACATAAAAAAACCAACAATTTCCTGGATAAAAAATATGCCACAAAAAAATTTGAAATAAAAATTTAGGATCTGTTATGCAAATAGGATTGTCAAATGCAATCAATTCTTATTTCCTAAATATGTGTATTTCTCAACCCAGAAATTCAACGAAAACAAGGACAGATGTGAAAAATTTGATTCATACAACACTGCATTCGCTCACATTCATACACTGATTTTCACAAAAGAAGTCCTTACATGCTAGATAAAAGTGAGGGGGTTGAGTTTTTCTTAAATTTTCCTCAATGTGTTTCAATTCAAAAATTAAAAATCTCATCACTATTGCATATCAGATTGTCATGAACATGGCGCAAAAAAAAAAACAATTTTAGAATAACCTAACCGGGTGAGATGTCTTTAAAAAAAATACAATATATATACACAATACAAGTAACAATATTTCATTTATACCAATATTACTTACATCCATTAAGATTTGTAGTATCTTCAGACATCATAATACTTACATACAGTTTCCTTTTTTACCTATTACAATTTATATTTACAATATCACATTAACAAACCTTAATATAATGATACATATTTATTTACAACTGGCTAGCCAAAAAAAAAATTTGTGATCACAAAAATAAATAAACAGATTATATGCGCGCGTAAACAATACAACATATTTTATTTGAAAAAAAAAATTTTTGACTGTGGTCAAAGTTCAATAGGTGTGAGTACTCGCGAAAAACAGACTTCCAAAAAAAAAAATGTGAAAGTTCTTTTATAACTCTATGAAAAAAAACAATTTTTCCTCAAAAAAAAATTCACTTTTTCACAAAAAAAATTCAATTTAAACCTTTATACAAAAAAAATTCTTTACTTTAATAAAATTATTTCCAATTTCCTATTCCAAAATAAACAAAAAAAAAATTAACTCATTTTTTTATTCTTTAAAAAAAATATACATATACAAAAAAAATTTTGAATCATTTCCCTTTTAATATTTGTTGTTCGTAAATGTGCGAGGTTTCAGCTGGGATGGTTGCGCTGTTGACATTCTCTGCACATACGATTGCATTCTGGGCTGTTTTGCCACAGATGAGGTCTTGGGGTATCTCCACTCTTGCGGTTGGGGAGTGCCTCTGAAAATATTGGATTTCGGTTTTTCATGAAGATTCTGTGCCTTTCTGACTTTGGAATAGTCAATCATTTGATTTTGGCACCAGTGTGAACTTCCAGTCAACTCCTGATTATGTCTTTTCTGCGAATTGTTTACTTTCACGTTTCTGGGTTTCACACATTTTCTTTCAACGTCGCAATTGGATATTAGATTTATCATACCTTTTTTCAAATTTGGCACAAAAAAGTTTCTTTTGATATCTGACATAATTCTTGACAGTTCACATCGGGTTGAATTTGTGGATGTGTTAAATAACTTGTATAATGTAGGTATGCACGAATTTGGGACTACTAATCTTTTTTGTGCGAATGATTTCTGAACATGGGTATACCTCTTGTTTTTAGCATAAAGAGCATCGTTGTGTATAAGAAAATTTATATGTTTATATGCTGGAGGTTGACTACCTTCCTCAACAGCTCTTCGAATTTTTATGCAATGAGGGTCAGTTTTCTGTTCTTTCATGATTTTCTGTATTTCCTCAATTGGTATCAGAGCATTTTTTTCCTTGATGTTAGATGCATTATTCACCTTATCAGTACAGATGCTAATAGAATTTAGAGGACTAGTGACTTTTTCTTCCTTTGAAATTTCCATATTTTGTTCCTCTAATGTGTTTTGGAGATCATCTGCTATAGCATTTAATCGTTCTATGTGAGATCTTCTATGTTGTCTTACAAATTGATTATCATGTAACTGAAGGGCATCTAGAGTGCACAAAAGTTGAGTTACCTCTTCCAAAATATGTGGAATTGACTTAAAGTCTTGGGTATCATACATGCTCTGTGTTTTCTTATGTACTTCTAAAATTTGTACAGTAATTTTTTCAAAATCTTTTAAAAGTTGCATTTGATCTGCATGAGATGGTTGATTTTCATACAAGTCATCTGACTCTACGGATTCATCTATATTTTCTTCACTTTTAAATTTATCCATACAAGGTTGTGACATTTGTTGCATTTTGTTATTTTCAGGATTAGAATTTTGTTGTACTCTCAGATCTAAATTATGGAAATTTTGATTATTACTTTGTGCAACTTGTTTACAAATATCAATGTCAGCTTTGAGAGATTTCTGATTGTTGATTGAACTGAAAGCTTTTTCAAATTTTTCTTTTATCTGTTGACCTTGTATTATATTTGGATTTATGGGATTTTGATGATGAAACTCACTGCGAAATTTATTTGTGCCATAGCTACTTTCCTGTTGTTGAAATGGAGGATAAGATGGTTTCACTCCATATTGGGTATTATAAAAGGCTTTACTTCGATTCTGAAATTTCTGTTAAATATTTGATGGTTGTTCCTTCTATTATTTTTATATGACTGAAAACAATTTTGTTGGAAATTTGAAAGTTTATTTTCCAAAAAGTTAACATCTCGGCAAGCTGCCTTTAAATTTTGAGAAAGTTCATGATTGTCATTTTCTAATCCTTTACAATAGTTTTTTAAATCATATATTTCTTTTTCATAAGAGTTAGCTAATTCAATCCATCTTTTATTTCCCTCATCAATTCTTTTCTTGTTTGCCAGATGTAGGTTTTCTAAACTTTTTATTCTATCTTCTTTTTGTTTAATAATTTCTTGTGATTCAGAGATTATTTTTTTCTTATATTGATCTTCCCATTGTACAATTTTTGGAACTTCTCTTTTCGGAATTGCTGATAAATTAGATGCATTATTTTCAATTGCTCCCTTATTACAATGTATCATAAAATTTTGGCAAGAAAGAAAGTCAATCCCTAGGATTCCTTTATAATTTTGAGATTTTAGATTATTAACCAAATGATATGTAATTTTGTATTCAACTCCATTTATGATGGTAGGGAGTGTGACTTTTTCAGTTAGTTGCATAAAGTCTCCTGTAACAAGTGACACGGTCAATTGAGCTGGGTTTATTTGGACTTTAAAAGGAATTTGTTTCAAAATGTCCCTTGAAATTAAGCTAAGGCATGCTCCAGTGTCAACAAGGAGTGGAACATTTGTCCCAAAAATGGAAGTATTTACGATGGGTGTTTTACTAGGGATCACTTGTTCACCTATTGTAACCAAAGTATTTCCAATATTATTTCTAACCGGTTCTAAGGATCCTAAATTTTCATCAGTCAGTGATGTTACAATTGTGTCCCTGATTTTTGGATTGTATGCAGGATATGAAGGATTTTCAATGGGATGTTGTTCAAGGTTGTCATTCCTTCTACTTTCCTGACTAAATTGTCTGAATCTTTTATTCTGGCGGTTATTAGATTTCAGTTTTTGTGTTATTTGCTGCTTTTGTCCAAAATCTTCTCTAAAAAAACAATTTCTTTGAATATGGCCTTTTTTGCCACATGAATAACACTCTGGAATTTTTCTCCAATTTTCTAAATTTTCATTTTCCAATTTGAATTTTAGTAATTCCTCTTCCAAAAAATCAATTTTACTTTGTATTTGTTGCATTTCAGGTGACTGCAGCGTGTTTGCAATTGCAGGCATTTCGCTGGGCTGGGGAGTTATGGCGAGCCAAGCATTGTGCTCAAGAATGGCAGTTCTTTTCGCTTCTGCATAAGTTTTTGGATTGTTAGCCAGGACAGCTCTTTTGATGTGCGGTGGAAGTTTATCTATCGTAATAGACAACAAGATTGTGTCGCGAATGTTTTCAATATCTTTGGTTGGGAAACATTCCCCAAATGTTATCTCCATGTTGTCGAAAAAAAACAAAATATCATGTGTATTATAATCAATGTTATTCAACTTTTGCCAATGGTTTGCAAGTGACACACCAGTACTAAATCTCAGGGAGAGATTTTTGACAATCTGATTGAAAGTTTCGCCAGTATTTAGCTTAAGGGCGATTGCTGCTTGCGATATTAGTTTGGTATTCAATGCGAAAATTTTCTTCTCCTCCTTCCATTGGAAGAAATTGGCAGTGTTATTGAGTTTGGTAATAAATTCCGAAAAAGATTCCCCGACTGCTCCACCAAATGTAGGGATTAAACTTAAAGCATTAGTTAGGTTCGTCGACATGTTTCTTAGATGTATACAATATCAATAACAAACATAAATGCAATACAAAAGTTTCAATAATGAATGAACAAAAAGGAATTATTAAAGTATAACAAGCATATTATTTAAATTTTCAACTTCATATTCAGTCAATATACCATTTGTTTTCGCTATTTTTTTTTTTCAGCTTTTCAAGACTTACCTTTCTACAGGTATTACCTCCTTTAATTTGGATAATTGACAATAAGACACATTTTATTTTATTTTAAAACAATAAATTTCACCCTCTTTTACCACTTTTCAATTCACAGATTCATTCCACTTTTAAAGCTAAAAAAAAGTAAATTCACTTTGCCGACTCGGGAATCGACCTCCCGATGTCAACGTATAATTAACGCAGCTGGTGTAGGCATTCATGGCACACCACAGGATCGTACGAGTCATTCTTGCAGACTCTGATGTAACGGCACCATTTGTTACGGCACGTGTCGTGGCACCAATCGTTATAGTACCCTTTCGGTACCATTTGTAATTAGGCACGATTCGTTGCGGTTCCCGCAGGTCAGGGGAATTACAACCGGCAATGATCGGAAGAAGTGGTCGTAGGGTGGTGATGAAGCATGACTGAGCTTCTTTTGCGTTGTGTGGTATATTCTTAAATCGAAAACTACGAGAAGTATTCAGACACTTCGGGATGACGGATTATTCCGGAATTAGAGATAGTCGACGAGAAAACACTTTTGATGAATACCTCGGGATGCTGGAGACGGAATGCATTTGAAGAATAAGACGAAACAATCTTGGCTTTTAAAACTTCAATAGATTTATTTATTTCAAGCATAAGTCACTTCATAACATAAACATATTCTCTTGCCAATCGAACAAATGAAGTCAGGCTTTTGGAACAAACAATTCGACGCTGAAAGCCAAAGTCGTTGACAAGAACTTTTAAGAATCACAATTTTTGATAAATATCTTTCAACATCATCTCACCTCCGAAATAGATCTGTTTGCTACAAATTTTGATTACATTTAATTTAATTTAAAATATCTTAGAACTTTACGAATTAGAATTCTCATTCCGTTGCCTCTGTAGGCAAAGAGCGTCTTACCCCGTCTGCGTCACATCGCCAATTAAAACAATTCACTGAAAACAGACTTAAGCATCTTTAATGTTATTACGCGTTCATGACGCAAAGAAAAAGAGTTCCAATGTTAAGGAATATGAAATGCAAATACGAAGTACATGTACTAAAGCGCGTGACAAATTACTACGCCAAGGTTTATCGAAACTGGCGGGAAATATCCAAAAGGCCGAAATACAGAAATGGCGCTTTATCAATTTGGAATAAATTTCTAAGAACAAGTTTTAGAATCGAAAGTGAATTAGAATTTGCGGACAGTTAAATTTTGAAAGAAAATAATTATTAAACAAGGCAAGCATTTCATAACAGTACTAACAAATTATATCATGCAAAACATTTAGTGCTATTTCAGAGTATTATTTTAAAGAGTAAAAAAAATATGTTTTCAAATTGTTTTAGTATTGCAGTAGAAGGAAAAAAAAAAAAGTCTATGGAGAATATAGACTAATATTTATTTATAGACTAAATTTTGTCGGATTTTCTTTTTAAATGATTCGAGAAAGAGAACATAATTGTATTCGTTAAAACAAGGAAATTGCCAGTGTAGTAAATATTCTAAAACAATTTAAATTAGGATCCTTTGTGTTTTGTGATGGAATCACTTTAGTTAGCTCATTTTATAAAACTAATCAAATATCGCCAAAGCAAACTCGCTGATTATATATTGCCAAAGCAAACTCACTGATTATATATCGCCAAAGCAAACTCAAGTACGTTCTTGTTTAAATTCACATGAAGGCGAATTTTCTGAAACATGTCAATACTGTAAACTAGCGAGCCGCTGGTAAATATAAATTTGAATCAGAAGAGACCAAAGAGATTATATTAGTAATAATGTTTTAATTCTTATTATATAATATTTCATGTATATAAAATCATTTTGGTTTTTAAACATGGTCACTGAA
Organism: Amaurobius ferox; assembly: GCA_951213105.1. Classification (NCBI taxonomy): domain Eukaryota; kingdom Metazoa; phylum Arthropoda; class Arachnida; order Araneae; family Amaurobiidae; genus Amaurobius; species Amaurobius ferox. Next base: position 2,586,889 of record OX578151.1, on the reverse strand, counting down.
CTAGGAGAAATTTTTGCGCTTTCATCTGATTGGTTACAGTTCTTCACCGTTGACCAACAGTGTGAAGAGGTTTACTGCACCGCAAAGACTTGCATGTACCTCGAGCGTTGCCGTGAACCATTTACCATTGCAATGCAGTGGGTGAGAAGGCACCTTAAGAATATGTTCTGTTGCTGCTACAATTTTCTGATGCAGAAGCACATTTCTTTTGCCATAGTTGCACATGCTTTGATTATTTGATTTTTTGTATAAAATTCTAATATAATTTGGAAAATAAAGGTTTGAAAGAAGTGATTAATTGGTGTGTTATGAAAGGGATTATGAGTGATAAATATGTTTGTCCTAAATGTGGAGATGAAATAAAATTGAATGTGAGAGACCGAACGACTGATTGCTTAATTTATCCCACGTTTTGAAACTTAGTTTATATTTTTCTGTTTTTAGAAAATTGCTTTCTTCTTTAAAAGTTCTTAATCTTTTCAGGAGTACAAACTTTTTTATAAGTATCAATTTTTTGAAATTTTGTTAGAGTACAAATATTTTTCTAGCACGGACCACTGGTACATTCATTCCACAGATTTCGACCTTCAGGTCGAACCCTTGCCCCTGTACAGGTCATCGGTTGTATGGAGAAAGTGATCTTGCTATGTGCGACATGCACAGATAAAATTGTAGCATATTCTATGTCTGGGTGCCGCAAGCGACTGTTCCTAATAAACCGGAGATCACTGGGGGCCCCATCCCGGTGTAGAATGACCTTTAGGTCAAACCCCTGCCCCTACAAGGACCACTGGTACATTCGTTTCGTTCCACAGATTTCAACCTTCAGGTCGAACCCCTGCCCCTACACAAACTACTGATACATACGAACCACTGGTACATTCATTTCACAGATTTCGACCTTTAGGTCGAATCCCCTGCTGAAGATGCAGATTCAGAATTTTCTTCTTTCCGCAGGCGAAAATCTTTTCCCCCACATACGGGATGTCTACAGGTTAGAAAAATCCCAAAAATGTCGTGTGAAATTGGTCACATATGCCCCAAAAATGTCGTAAAATTTGAACAAAGCCACGAATTTTTATCGAAGACATTCCTTTCTTACATCTGAAAATCTGTTTCTCCACGATCGCAAAATCGGCACTAGCATACAGCGATTCCCACAGTTTCTGAGGAAATATGACCAATGATTATCTTTTTGCCATTTTTACAATATATTTGCATCGACCGAATTTTTTATAATTATTTCGTTTCATATATAAAGAATAAAAACCAAACTATTTTTCTACCGTATTATTAATAAAATGAAGGGCTATTTCGCATCAGCATCACAAAAATTGCATTTGTACACGACCCTAGGCATACCTCGTTTAATTTGAAAAATATTTCCCACATTTTCAATCTGTTTGCATTGACTACAGTATTTGTAATTGTTTCGCGTTTTATACAGAAAAATTATTTTACAAACATATTATTTATAAAATATAGGACTATTTTGCAGCAGCATTGTGAAAAACTGCATTGTATGCAATCCACAGTATATATTTCGTTTAATTTGGGAAATATTTTCCATTTATGTAATCTGTTTATATCGACTACAATTTTTGTAGTTATTTCGTGTTATATACAGAAAAACTATTTTTCAAATGTATTGATAAAATAGAGGACTCTTTTGTAGCAAAATCGTGAAAAACAGAATTTGTATGTGATCATCTGTATATTTTCTTTAACTATAAAATTATTTTCCACTTATGCAATCTGTTTGCATTAATAATATTCACAAAAGTATTTACTTTGTAGTGGGATTCACTCTTCTATGTCTGTGTATATGAGCATTTAATAAATCAACATACTTGAGGTTGTTGTCCATGATATATTATATATTTTCTTTATGCTATTATTAATTTGCATCATGTATTATAGAATCATTTTGTTTTAAATTTAAAAAATCCGGCTGAAATTTAAATAAACCAGTCTGTTTACAAAACTCATGTTATTGCAAGTTTTGTTTCCTTCCTCCTCCCCCCCAAAAAATGTCACTATTTCAACTATTTTTAAGGCAACTGATGTTGAGGTAACCTGCTGAAATAATCCTTTCCCATCCACCTTCATCATTTTACCTTAGAGTATCTGACTGAATTATCATATTTTTGTTTTTAATATCCAGGTGAAATATTTTGTTTAAATGAGATAACATTCTTTTGTACATCCCTAGCTTCATATATTTTTAATTTCAAGGCATTTGTATTGCAGAATCAAATCGAATTTAAGCCAAAGAAATTTCCAATGTAAGACACTAATCGCTTAGCGTCCATGTTTCTTTCTTTAAAAAATCATATTTTTCTAATTTTGTTAGGGTTATTATAGGGATACTTTTATAAATCTTCTTATTTATCAATTCACAACTTGGCAGTTTTGTTATATTTTATGTATTTCTCACCCATGGCAACCCTATCAAATTTTTATTTGTCATTGATATTTTCATGTTGTATTTTATTTTCAATAGCAATTTTCTGATTTCTGCATTCATTTAACATACTAGTTTTTACAGCTGCTGTTTTATGGCTAAGGAATGAAACTGAATGAATTTAAATCAAATTTTGTAATTAAAATTTATCTTTTTCCTTTGAATTATTATATTTTCTCTAAATAGGGTGTCTAGCCTACTGCTCACAAAACATAATATAAACCAGGCTTCAGGAAATCGCCCGTCCTCCTAGGGTTAAAATTCGGCGAGGACGACCAATTTTCGGAAGTTGCCGTCCTTGAGATTAGATTCCGTAAAAAAAAAAAAAAAAAAAAAAAAAAAATTTTGTCATCGTAAAATTGTGGCGAAAGCCGCCCTTTCCCGTGCCATGAATGAAAATTGAAATGTCGTCACCTGCAAATCCCCCTAGTGTGCATTATCAATGCCTTCTTTCTAGGTGAGCCGTCAGATCTGAATTGTAACCGCAGGCGCTAGTTATTTTTTCCCCCCTCATCCTCCACCCAGTGAATCCAATGATCGCACGAAAATGCGATAGCGCACTCAAGATCGAAGTGACATGTTCTCTTCTCCTTTTCAAAGTCTACATGTGCGGAATTTTTGGATTTTCACAAGACCGACAATACCAATGCTTAATTCCAGACCAAGTCCGAAGAAATTTATAAATGTAGAATGAACTCGGCCTGAAATTAACTGCGTTTCAGCAGGCCCGAAATGATTTGTATTCAAATATGTTAAAAATAAATTTGTCAAAATTTTGTACGGAGAATTTAGTTTGTTTTCTTAAACATTTATCTTTACATAGCTGAAATAAAAGCAATAAGTTCATGCATTCAATTTAAATCTATTTTAAAAATTTTCAAAAGAAATATGTCCGGCCCAGTCGTAACGGACGTTTAAAAAAAAAAAAAAAAGACTCAACCCTGCCCGAAACAATAGAAAACTCAAGTCCAGCCTGGACCTAAGCCTAAATCCCCATTTAACTCTTTAAAACCCAAACTATAAAATTTTCATTTGCTGTAATAGACAGGAGTAAGTACAAGTTTGAATTTTTGGAATGGATTCTTCTAGTTTCAGCCAGAAGTGTTTTATTTTCTTCTCCACTTTGGTTTCAACTTTAAAACTAAAATGTTTAAAATTCATTCATGGCATTTGTTCCAGTTGTTTGACAACTGAAGTTAAAGTATGAAACATCTATTCAGTCCAAGAAGATTTTAATCTTGATTGACTACATTCCCCAGAAACTAAGAGTACCGATGAGGTTTAAACTATTTAGAGACAAGAGGATTTATATAATTATTTATTTACCACGCCTTCAAGTTACCAAACATTAAAAAAAGGAGCGATTCCTTACATATCTTATCCCTTTGCCCCCACCCATAGATCGGAATTCCGCCGGTCCGAACCATTATCGGAGACTCCGCGTCGGCGACTTTCATCGCGGCGGTTAAGCGCTGTGGGGGTGGTGTATGAATATGCAGTTATCGCACTTCATCGTAAGGCAGTTGGTTCTAATTTATTATTGTTGTGCAATGTATTTAAGCACATATATTAAGGAATATAAAGTGAAAAAGAAATTCTTAGGAGGACGGGTAAAAAATTTCAATAGCCGTCCTCACGGACAGCCTAGATTTTGCCTTAGTAGCCAAAAATTTTGTTCTTAGTAGCCAGTAGCCACTACTAAAAAATCTGAACCTGAATCTTTAACCCCTGCCCATGTACAGATCCTCAGTTACATGGAGAAAGAGATTTTGCTACATATGACATGCACAGATAAAATTGTAATATAAAAATTTTAAAATTCACAAAAATCTTATTTTGTACCTGACGTTTTTATGAGTACTATTCACTGTTGCTCAAATTAAATTACACTATCGTTTGCATTAAACACTCTTGTTCAGAACACAGTTTGCACAAGCGTCATTTTGGTGGGAGGAGCCTATTTCTAAGCACGGAAGAATACGTCACTTAGGATGGGGTGGGGCCAATTTCAAAACACTGGAGAATGCACCAACATGGTTTGATTTGTACTTAGAAAAAATATGTGGGGTGGGCTGGTCTCTGGATTTACCTCATGCAGCATCCAGCAATGATGGACTGGTTTTGCCATGGCTGCATATAGAACAACAGGAGGAGGGAGCTCTGACCGTGCAGCAAAACCCTTTAAAGCTTTATTTTTTGGCAAGGGACACAGCAGGGTTCCCACTAAGTCAGGAAAAGAGGGGGAGAATTTCTCTCCTTCCAGAAAATTTTGGGAGAGATTTTTTTTGTCATAAGAAGAGAAACTTAAAATTTCCTTTTTTTTTACCAAGGGTAAGATCCTAGTATACGTTACAGACTTGGCGCGATTTTGAAAAATGTCGCCAATGCCGAAATGATGCGTTGACGCTTGTTGCCAAATGGTTTCCAACGCCAAAATGACGTTTTTAGGAAAAAACAAAGATAATCGAAACCTAAAAATACCAAAATACCAAAAAAACCAAATCCACCTCGTAACGTATACTAGGATTTTACCTAAAAGGTAACATCACACACAAATGGGAAAATCTGAATTGTAGTACAAAAAGAAAATAAGTACAAGAACCAAATGTAAAGACTTATTGGTACCGACGAAGTTTCGTTTCATTAAAAATTCTCACAGCCTCATCATAATTGAAAGATTCTAAATCAACACATTCATCAGAAATGCGTATGAGGTTACTGAGTTTCTGAATTAAGCCTATTTCGAAATTTCATTTTCATCATTAATCAGATTTTCTTCAAATTCGACATCAGTTGCCTTCAGATCAGTTTTCTTAATTAAAAATTTCTGCATTTTGATCACCAACCGGTAATACCAGCGATCTTCCGCTATATGAGTATTTAGGATTAGTTTATTTGCTTTCACAACACCCCCTCCCCTCGTGACAAGAAAGTGCGAGCGACACGTCAATATACTCTCCCTGTGGCTATTTTTAGAATTACATAGACAACACAAGAAATTAGGCTTTGTGGTCATCGAGCATCCGATTTCGTGGTATCCAATTTGAAGAAAAAAATAATTTTAGGCCGGAACTGGAGAGAGAGAAATTCTTGCGCAGCCTAAGCTTTTACGAGAGATTTTTTATGGATTTCGTGAGAATCTCATGGGTTTGCACTGAAATGGGACCCTTGGGGCAAGGCTTGGGTCGAGAAGGCGAAGTTGGAGGGAGCATGTAGCCTTTGTGAGCTTGAATGTCCAGGGGGCAAGCGTCACCCCCTGCCATGTGGGCTCCCATGGGTTTTGTACTTTTTAGCACATATCACAATAAGATAGCTGTAACAAATTTACCTGCATTCACTGTAGGCTATCTGAAGCAGATGACGGATGTAAAGTGGGAAACCAGTTCATTGACGTCAGATGCAACAGTTGGTTTCTTTCGATCATTAGCCAAAACCCAGTTAGTAATTTTCCTGGCCGTATAATGTCCATAAAATCCACCATTGTTTGCTCATGCTAGACTGAACAATTTCCCACAAATTCCTATTAATTTTTTTACTTTCATAAAAATAATGAATAATATTATTTTATGCAGAACACAATAGGCAATTGTTGCTACATTTCATATGCTCTTGCAAACCGCATCCTTAAATTGTTTAAACCAATAGTTAAAAATAAAATGGTCATTTTCGTATAAATCACAATATATTTTTTTTATAAATTCAACAATTAAGTTGTCCCTTAATAGAACAAATCGTGTATGTTTCAGAAGGTTAAGAACTACTTACACCTAACAAATTCTAAACGCCAGTTTGACATTTAGGCACAACTTTTGGATCATTTGAAAAAAATTGAAAGACAGGAGATATACTGCTTACAAAAGAATATGCCCAAATAGAAAAAATACATGAGCCATCTCAATCAATATTTTAAATTCTGACTGAATTTAAATTATGAAAATACTAATTAAATTTTCGTTGAGTATTTATTAGACAAAATATTTACACCTTGACCCTCTTAACAAAAATGAGTGACAACAACAAACGAAATAACTAATGACAGAATTGTTGCCAGCTTAAAAATACCTTCCCCAATTTCATCTAAAACCCAAAGGCTAAACGTACATCATGCATACTTTGGCTAGGTGTACATCAACAAAGCATTCAGCAGTAACATTTGTAGCGAACTTGCGACAATCTTTCTGCGCAAACTTGCATTGCGTTCGTTGTTTCGTCATTTATGAAGCGCCTGGCATGTTGTGCCGTATCCGTCACCTTCGAGATCTCGAAGGTGACGGCCGTATCTTCGGTCGCATCGGCGCCAGGTGCCTCATGACTTTTCAATACAACGGCCGTATCTTCGATTCATAGAGTTTCGTCCAGAATAGAGCACCAGGCGCGAAGCGCCTTTAATCTCCAATCTCTAGGTGTGGTTCTTATCTTCATACTGTGACATTATTTCATTGGTCCATAGTTGGAGGTTCGAGGTTTTTGATTTACTGTTTTTATTATTTGTCCTAGCTCCTAGTGTGGCAGTTTGTTGCACATTAAGAGTTTAAGCAGTTTGGGGGGTTGATGCAGATCTGAGGGTAACCTAGCATTTTAGCAGTTTAGGATTTTAAACATTTTGTAGAAAACCAAAGATCGCGAGTTTTCGTTAATATCAACTGATTAAGGTGGGACGTTCCTAGTACCGAATATCAAAGTTAAGTACCGAGCGGGGTCTCTTACGAGATTTAGCCTTGCGATGATCATAGTCATGCATTTGGGACAGATGGCAGATTTTTGTAGAATTTAAGCGCTAGCTTTCTGATTTGGGCTCTAACAGTTTTTATTTTGAAGTCTTTCCTAATTACCGAGTTTCTCAAGTATCTAGGGGCTTTCCTTATAATCCTTAGGGTTTTGTTTTGTCTTGTCTCTAATAAGTCTATGGTAGTTTTACAGGCATATCCCCATACGGGTGCTGCATACAGCATTCCTGGGCAGATGACCGATTTATAAATTAGGAGTTTATTTTGATAACTTAGATTTCCGTTTCCTATCATTGGGTATAAGGCTCCTATGGTTATATACGCTTTTTTGATTATGTTCGTTACGTGCAGTTTCCAAGTTAGGTGGGAGTCTATCGTTACACCTAGGTATTTAGTAGATTTTTCCGCTTTTAGGGCATGGTTGTTTATGTACAGAGGAGGCGGAGGTTTACGTTTTCTTGAGAAATAAATCCAATGACATTTATTGGGATTTAATTTTATTCGCCATTTTTCCAGCCATGTTTGGAGTATGTCTAAGTGTTGTTGTAGCTGTCTGTGCATTACTGAGACGTAAGGGTGTTTTTCAAGTATCGCGCTGTCGTCTGCATAGAGTGCCAGCTCCGTGTCTGGGGTCCTGGGAATGTCATTTAGTAAAATATTAATGTTAAAGAGTGTCGGGCCCAGGATGGATCCTTGCGGTACACTACTTTTAATGAGCTTGGGTGTAGATAAGTTATTTTTTACTCTGACTTGAAAGTGTCTGTTATTTAGGTATGAAATTAAAAGTTTGACAAGTGCGTCAGGGACTTTTAGAGTGATCAATTTGTAAGCTAATCCACAGTGCCACACTTTATCAAAGGCTTTTTGGATGTCAAGAAAAATCGCAGCTGTGGGTGTCTTATTATTAAAACCAGAAGAAATGTACTCTACCACACTCAGCAATTGATGAGTGGTGGAGTGTTTTGGCCGAAATCCAAACTGCTCCGGAATGATAATGTCATTCTCACTAAGGTGCGTGTTCAGTCTCTTAAGAATTATTTTCTCAGTAATTTTACTAAGTGTCGGCAACAAACTGATTGGTCTGTAGTTGGCTGGAATTGAGGCATCCTCACCAGGTTTATGGATCGCTATAATTATCGCTTCCTTCCATTCTTTGGGGAAATAATTTAGTTCTAGTATTTTATTTATTAAGATGGTCAAGTAAAATATTATATTTAAGGGTAGGTTTTTTACCGCGATATTCCTGATTTTGTCGTGCCCTGGGCTTTTACGGTTTTTGATAATCTCTACTATTTCTTGCGGGGTGGCTGGGTTAATCTCAGCCGTGACCGGGGAGTTCCTGAAATTGTTTAGAGTTTGCCTAACCATTCTTAGGGTGTCCTGACACATTAGATCGTGGTTTGGTTCAAATTGCTTTTCGTAATGCCTAGCAAGCGCCTCTGCCTTTTCTTCGTCTGAGTACGCAATATTAGCGCCATCTATTAGTGGCGGGAGCTTAATTTGAGGTTTTCTGAGTCTTTTAGCGAATTGCCAGAGCGATACGTCTTCCGAGCTAAGGGATTCAATTAACTCTTTATACTGTTGCTGCTTGAAATGCGACTTTCGTCGGTTTTATCTGCGCCAAATCCAAAAAAGCGCTTTCCGTCACACCTAAATTGCAGTGGAATAACCTGTTTCCATAGCGACCGCCACCATAACGTCTGCTGTCTGGGGACTTTCTCGTGGCGGTAGGACAGTATAAAGGTAGTCGATATTGTACGTATTATTCTTGCGTTTGCCTCTTGCAAAAGTTGCGTTGAGTATCTTGAAGCTTTGACATCTGTTGGCTGGATTGCTGGTGTGCAGATAGAATCCATAGGGACCAGCCACAGTGGGCGGAGCAACGGGATCTGTTTTTCCACGAGCGGATAAATAGCACCGGACCCACACCGACGTCATGATGTGACGTCAGCCGACGTCAATATCGACAACCAATAGTAGCTTCAGAGAACTGCGCCTGTGCACGGAGATCGTAATCGTGATCGATACGTGATCATCGCAAGGCTAAATCTCGTAAGAGACCCCGCCGGTACTAGGAACGTCCCACCTTAAGGCGGTTTTCGGTCGTTTTCCACCCATGTTAAAGTATAGGCCATTCCTATTATCATAACCGCAAAAGAACGGCTGTGCAAATCCTTTTGGAATTTGTACGAGTGATAGAATGATATATGTAGTTTCTTGTGTAGTCAGAAAATTCGTATAATATCAATTAATTAATTATCTATAAATAAAATACTCAAACAAAATTATAAAGTTTTAGTTTCACAGCTGTGAAATAGATGGCGCTATAGAGGCGTCGCACAGCGATCGGTGTACTTTAAAAGCCGTTTTCTTATTTCCTACACCGAATATTTTACATTTTCTGACTACAGGAGAAAATAGGGGTTTAGCTTAATCATGTAAATCCAATGTTTCTGTATTTTGTTCAATAATTTGCCCGTTTATATGATAATGCGATTTGCAGTGGTTGGCGAACTTTCATCCGTTTGTGCAGCCAATGCTCGACAATATTGGCGTAAGACCAGTAGCACAGCAACCCTAGCTGTGAATATACATAAAAACACTTTATCACTTTAAAAATATTGAAGAAAATGTAAATAAGGGTAAGTATTATATTTGATACATTTCTAGCACAACTCCACTATTCCTATAAAGCTTAAAATTGTAAACGCTGTTGCTTATTTATTGGGATGGGGTTCAGCGGTCAATTGACAATACAAAGTGAAATTTCTTTTTCTGTATTTGATACTGTAAGCTAGAAAATTTCTCTTAAGATTTTCACCTTATCAGTAAATGCATTAAAATGTAACTTGCAGACAGCTTATGTTAAATGGTAATAAATGCGTGCAATACACATTTTTTTTAACAGTAGGTAATATTGCATGAAAACATTGGAAAGTTTGTAATCGGCGTTCCCAAAATTGTGCTTCATGAATACCAATATTCTAAGATACAAATAAGTGCAAGCTGGTGCTGCACTTCCTTATCATGTATCTGAAAATATTTAAGAATGAAAAATTTATTTATAGTTATTTGACTACATTGGTTAAATATTTTACAGTGAAGCAACTAATTAAAGAATTCAAATTTAACAAGGGGAGAAAAAAGGGGTATAATTGAAAATTGCACCTTTTTTATATTCTGAGTAATCAAGATGCACAGTCTCCCAATACTATCTTAGCTAAGGATTGAACCTTGTAGAATAATATCCATAACAAACATCAGTTCAACAATACGTTCATCACATTTTATAGAATCCTGCTATCGCCCTTGAAAGTATTTTAATGCATTTTTATACTATTATATTAAACTAAATATATGAAAAAGTTTGATACTACATTGCCATTAGTATCAAACTGCCGGACGGTCTGGGTTTCAACAACAACAACTACATTGCCATGGCCCATGAGGATTTACATTCCAGCATTAATCATCGTATCCATCAATTATATGGCCTTATATAAAACATTGGTACTTCCACAATTGTAGAAATGATTTTTTTATCTTTTTTTTTCTTCTAAAAGTTAAAATTTTTCAGTTTTTTCTTTTAAAAAGATCCTTTAAACTATGACCCCAAATAATAAAAACATCATGAATATAACATTGCAAAAAGAATAGGTTTATGGGTTAAAAAAGGCATAACTTCGTGCTCGAGTTTCTGCAACACAGCTTCAGCAAAAATACCAGACAGGGGCCTACCCTTAGAGGCACACAAAGTTTGCAAGTACATGTCACCACGTAAACCAAAATAATTGGTCTCTGCCACACCACAATATTCAATGCAGAGGTTATTGCATTGTTAGAAGGAATACTACAATTATGCAATAAAAGCTTACTGTTTATAATGTCAATAGCCTTATTAACTAGAACACTAGGCAACAATGAAACCACATCGAAACTGTATACAATTAGAAACAAATTTAGAGTTAAACAGATTATTAATAACCTGTTCAGTAGAAGTAACTGTATAGAAATGATTATTAAAAAATGGCTTAAGGAATTTTGCCAAAGCTTTCTCCAAAAAATAAGTTGGACCATTGTATTTTGAAACAATTGGCCGCATTGGGCAATGAACTTTATATAATTTAATTTGACCAAAGTGTTGAGGCAATTGTTGGGAGTTACGGAGAGCAGCTGATTTTATATTAGAAGATTAATAGAATTTTTAAGTTTGGTGATTCTAGAATCGCCAAACTGTATATACATACATATATACATACATAGTATATATATATATATATATATATATATATATATATAGAATAAAAAATTCAAAAGTTTATTTAAATTTTATAATGTATTTAAAGTTTTTTTGTATCTAAACCCATCTATAGACATTGATAAAATGCTGTTCAACAATTATGCTTGTCTATAGACATTTTCATCTTTCTGCAGTTCCTGTCTATACCCGCTTAGGAACTGAAATCAGACACTATTGGCTATTAATGCGATAGGATGATTCATTTCAATACTAGAACTGTATTTAACTATAGTATCAGACATTTATTATTATAACCCAGACAATAAAGAATTAACTTCTAAATTTACTTTTTTAGATTCCAAAAAATAATTATTTTAAAATTAAAATATGGCTAAGCCTCCAAAATGGAGTGTGACATCATGCAGAATCAATTTTAATGATAATTATTTTGAAAAACTCACCCTGTGCATGAAATGACAGTTGCAGTCAGAAATAGTAATGTATTTATTTTATAAACCTAATTGATAATAATTTAAAAAGCCTTTATTAATTTTAAAAGATTTAAATGTACAGTCTATAGATGTTGCAGCATATAATTAATAATAATCAACATAATGGAAGCTAATGGAGTTGTGTGTTTAGAGTGTATTAATTATAATAATACTTACCCTTTAATTTTGTTTCATTACTTCTTTTGGATTTCAAATAATGAATTCTTTCTGTTTGTTTTAAGATTCCATGCGGTTTGAAAGTATCTAGAATTATACATATTTTCAAATTCAATCCTTGCATAAGATTATATTTTATGCAAGTATTTATATTACAACTAACTATTAATTCTTTGAAATTCAGTTAAGCAAATGCATAGCGCTCCCAGAAAGCCAAGTTAATCATGTATTTGAAAAACAGAGTTTTAATTATTTCTGTTTGTTTTAAGATCTCTTACAGTTTGAAAGTATCTAGAATGATAGATATTTTCAAATTCAATCCTTGCATAAGATTACATTTTATGCAAGTATTTATATTACAACTAACTATTAATTCTTTGAAATTCAGTTAAGCAAATGCATAGTGCTCCCAGAAAGCCTAGTTAATCATGTATTTGAAAAACAGAATTTTTTTTCGATAATCCTAATTTTTAAATGTCCTTAAATAGTCTTCCTTAAACCTTTCAAATTGTATACTGGCGATACAAAATTTGACTCTGAAAATTAACTTTCAACCTTGACAATCACTCAATATTACCAACACAATGTTATACTTTTTCCTGATTCTATTTGTATCTACTAGCAGCCAGACTAACGATTGTCATTCTTATGTCATCATATTGCATCTTAACAATGGGATTTTTCTGATCTATAATTTATTTTAGTTTCTAGATAATAAAGAGGGGGGGGGTAAGGGAAGCAAAAATTGTTTTCAGTGCCATTTGTATATTTTATCAAGTAAACTAGCACAAGAAGAAAAACTTAAATTTATAAACATTAACATGGTATTTTCTGACAACATATATTGCTTTCAGTAGTATATCATTGTGGAGCAGGATAGAACAATCATTCCAGGGTGCATTCTTCTCCTTTGATGCCTCTGGTGATGAATATATTTTTAGCTTAAGAACCAAAGACTATATTCATATTTGGAAAAGGGCACCTTGAAGTTTTTTGCTCCAGGGTGCCAAAACCCTAGTTATGCTAACAATTGCCTCACTATTTTGATTATTTGTTATGCGGTACCTACACAACTCTTACTCTAAACCAGTGATTCCAAACTTTCTTATGTGAATAACATTATGGTTGAGGCATCTCTGGCTGAAATCAGAGTGTATATTTCTGAACCTAATAGATAAAGTAAAATAGCTTTGTAGGAAATATGATTCTATTTATGAATATATAAAATTAATTTTAATATTTCAAACTTTTTTTTTCAAAAAACTAAAAAGTCTTTGCTTTACTTTGCTTGCTTACTTTTACTCAAAATATCTTCTAAACTATAAAACATAGATATAAATTGTAAAGGACAAAAATTTTCAGTATGAAATCCAGATTTTATATTAATAATTTATTTTTATAAAGCTTTTCTAGTGTTCAAGGAATCAGCTTGTTAAATTCAAAAAGATTGAAAATTTTTCATTTTTCAAGTTTGTAATACTTCTATCTTGAAAACTAAAAGTTTTAACCATGAACTATAAGAAGTGACTTGTAGTCCTACAAAGATATATAGTTAATTTGATATCAAATTAGGTTTTTAGTTTCTAAAATGTGGTTATAATTTCGATATTTTAGTATATTTTGGCATTGCGTTGCATCGTTACGTCATTTACGTATGTCATAACAATGTTTCCTTTCTTTTCATGTTCTTTTTTTTTTTGCAAATTGCTGTTTAGTGTTTTCAGATGAAATGTTATTTTGCTTATTACGCATTATTCTCATTCATCTAATACTGCATAGTTTTGAAAACAGATTACGTAAAAAAAATAATATATATATATATATATATATATATATATATATAAAGTATATACTATAATATAATTAATGGAGTATATACTATAATATAATTAATGCATAATATTGTGATGATTTCGAATTCGAGTTTTCGGTTGATTTACATGTTTTAAATACCCCTGAGCTCGTTTTTGAAGTGATGTATAATCCTTTCATGGGCGAGCGATAGTTCACATACGAGTTGAAACTAGCTATTTAAATGAAATTTGGTACGATTATTACAAATAGTGAATAACGCAATAACAGGATATCTAATAATATTAAATAAATAACTATTCTTATGTAATTTATCATTAGAAAACGCATGGCATTCATTTTATAACTCTGGTAAAAACCGATCTCGCGGTATTACACATTTATAAAAAGAGTTACATAAAATTGAAATAATAATGAAAATCGTTAAACAGATTGACTTTCCATATGAAATATTGCGCGACGAATTGACTCATAAAATTCTCGTGGATCTAGCGCGTTCCATTCACAAGAGAAGACACTATTTGTAATCTCTCGTAAAACACTATTACAAATTGTGTATTACAATGGGTAGAGACACAATTTGTAATAGTTTTGTACTTTAATTTTAAACATTCGACAAATAGTCATTTGTTTTCATGGGACATTAGTGGTGTAAGCTGATACTGTAAGTAGAAACTCCACTGTTGCAAAGTAAGCTTAATTTCTTGAAGACATTTTAAGCCGCCTACCTGCATGGCAAACTGAATATGTCTGTCTCCATAATGGTTTACAAAATAGTGACACGTAAAATTTTTTTTGGCTGGTTGCTATTGCATAATGCGACCGGGTACAGTAGTCCACTTTGTCACTTATCATTTAAAATATTCTGCAGCAAAATTTAATAGCATAAACCTGAATATGTAGATAATACGATACTCATTCGAAGTGGTCATTTTCCTCATCGTTTAAAAGAAAACATCAAAATGTACATAAGTTGTCCATTGTACCCCAACCTCTCTTATAGGGGGAAGTATTGTGACGGAATCAAAAATTTGAATTTCAATTTTCGACGGAAGATCACGTTTCAAGCATCTCTGAACTCGAATTGAACGTTTTTAAGGTAATGTCTGTGTGTATGTTTGCTAGTGTGTGTCCGTGAGTCTATGGGAGCGATATCTCACGACCGAATGGAGTATTTCGAACGTAAATTTGTGTGATCTGTGAATACTGGAACCCTGTATTGATTTTAAACGCGATCAAACGTTCAGCAGTTCCCAGAAAAATTCATAAAAAAAAAAAAAAATCTATACATCTAATAATGTTAAATAAATAGTCATTTTATGCGCAATTTTTCTTATAAAACGAATGGCACATATTTCAGAACGCTAGTTCGAACTGTTTGTTCTCAAGAACGTTTTTCAAATAAATTTATCTGAACAATTGATCTATAGTAAATGTCTTCAAACATCAGTGTCGTGAGCATCGTCAAAATATCGTCGTTCAGGTGGTCGCTCTTCCTCAAATTATAGAATTTGATAATTTTCGCGGAAACAATACTTTCTACATGTAGAAAACTTTGGAAATCGTGATTTGACGGACAGTCAATCCAGTTTAAACATTTTGAATATTTTTTAAAAATATGTCCGTATGTGTGTATTATAAAAATTTAAGTGTGGATATACATTATGTAAAAAGTATAATGTGAGTAGCACATGATTTTAAATTTCCCTACGTGACGCAGTAACTTTATTTATTTCATAACGAATTAATCGAACAAGATCCACAAAACTATGATTTTGCCATTGAATTAACAACATATAAATTGAAATTGGGCTCTCTTTGCAACTTATGATTTCAAACACATGGCTTATTCATGCTCAGGTACAAAATTCTGATCCATATATATGCAGTTAACCTTTAATTAATATCAATTGTATGAAATAATTGACTATTACCGAATTCTTAAGAGTCAAAATACGAAACTATTACAAAAAGTATCATCTCTTGCGAGTAGAATGATTTAGATTCACGAGAATGATGTTGCATAACATTGCATATGGAAATTTAACATATTTCACAATACTTACTACATTTTTAATTTCGTATGATTTTTTTTTAAATTAATTTGAGAAACATGCAATATCTCGAGAACGATTGATGCTGTTCTAAATTAAAATCATTTTCTAATTAAAAATTACGTATGAAATAATTTATGTAACAATATTCAAAGTGCTAATTATGAAAAATGTATTCTTAACTCGTGCAATATCTTTAAAACGGTCCATGCTAGTTTTCTATAGGTTTTTGATACAAATTATTAAGGTTATGGAGAGATAGATAATCCGGGCTCGCGAGCCTTATTTTGCTTAGGCCTTATTTCAATTTCTCTTCACACTGAGCTTAATTTTAAAGTAGTTTGTGTATTTTAGAGAAAATTTAAAGTGCAAAATGTTCGAGTTATAAAAAATACAGTAGACGAAACCGGAAAATAATAAATATAAATATTAATTTTTTCTTGAATGAGCAAAACATTAGAAATGGAACATCTTTGTCCCTTTGTAAATCAGATTTGTTACAGTACCACATTGTTTTTTTTTTTACCTGGAGATAGAAAGAAAAATATTTTGCGCAAAAAATTATTTTTTCACTTCCATAATTATTGTTTATATATATATATATATATATATATATATAGAAGAATCACAATCACCTTGTTCCCACCCCCTTCTCAATAGGCATGCAAATTATGAACTAATCTACTGTATGAATGTAGGAGAAAGTTGAGTCAACTCCTTTTTGCATAACCTCATACACACATGTGAGTATATATATCCCTTTTGCCTCTTATTCTCCCCAAAAGTAAATGCCAGAGGCGGAATGCCCTCCTGGGCGTAAACGGTGGACATCTGTGACCTTGACAAAGAATGTGAACTAATCATCCGTGTCTTCTTTGAACAATTCTGAGAAATGCAGGGGTGGGTCTTCCTGTTAGAATGGTTGAAGAACTTTCTCCATAGCTCTCTACGAGACGAGAATTTTATATATTTGATAATACTTCTGCATTTTTAAGTTTAAGTAATTTTTTTTATAAATGTTTTTGAAAAACAGGCACCATCTCGAAAACGGTTCATGCTAGAGTTCTAAAGTTTCTGTCATTCGTTTTCTAATGAAAAATTACGGTCGAAATGATTATTTATTTATGATTATTAAAGATCCCAATTTTTAAAGAAGTTTTCAAAACTTCATTTGAAAATTAAGGGAATGTTCCCAAGGCCTGATTAAGCCAATGTGAGGTTCGGTGTTAATTGGGGGCCCCCTTACACTCACGGCATACCAAATGCATGCAAAGAAAAAAAAATCATAAAGCAAATTTGGAAGTTTAGGATCACTAACCCGAAGGCACTTTTGTAAATGTAGAACTTTTTATTTAAAAGTAAAACTTTAAAATATGTATAATATTTAAAACTATTAACACATATTTTCAAAATTTAAAATAAAAACTAACATTATCAGCTTATATTATTTAAATAATTAAATAAATAATTATTCCTGAATAAAATGGTTTAACACATACAATATTTAGAGGCCCCTAAAATTTGGGGACACAGGACGCGGCCCCGTAGGCCCGTGCGTTTATCAGACCCCGAGTGTTCCAAACATTCGATTGCGTTTAACATCAATAGGCTTTCATTATTCACCGATGAACACACTAACATACTTACAGACAAACTCACACTAACATACTTACAGACAAACAGACCTTCCCTCAAAAACGTTCGCTTCTATTTCAGGAATGCTTAAAACGTGTGCTTTTCTGTCGAAAACTCGAATTCGAATATTTGACTTCGTCACAATACTTTCCTTATATACATTATACTGTAATGTAGGGAAAGTAAGAATCATGCATTCACCTGATGCGCACGAATCATGTTATATATATAATAGTCTTCAATAGTTTTTATTCCTTACGACATTGATTTTGCAAACATTATTCAAACCACCTACATTGAAGATGTTACATGTCTTATGTAGTTTCGCACCTGGTCAACATTCAAAGAGATATGGCGCCAATAAATTTTTGAAGTTGGGGTAATTCACTTTTTTTCATAATCAATATCAGAATGAATGAAAAAAAAAGAACCCATATATTTTGATAATATGTTATAATATATATATTTCGACCCATATAATTTGATCTTAGAAAGTAAATATATATATATATATATATATGATTTGCTATTTTATATTTTATTCTGTGGGTGTTTTAAAAAGTTAGGTTTATCGTGTTGCATCTTCTTACTTTTCGTTCATTGGATTTTCAAACTACTATTATTATATATATATATTATATTTCAAGTTGGAAACAGTTATAACACAACGCAAATTAGCCAAATGCATCACTTCACCTAAATAACTTGTTGCTATTATCAACAAATAATTTTTTTTTCAGATTTAAAAAAAAAAAAAAATAGAAATTTGCAAACGAAAGCTCATAAAAAAGCATACACTTTAAACTGAAAAATAAATCATTTCGCTGAATTTTTTTAAACTTTTTCAGAGTTTCTTTTTAAAGTTGGTACTAGCTCAGTGATGCAGAAAAATAGTAGAAATTTGACTAATTTGTATTTTATTAGCATTTATATCCTTATGGTCAAACTATCCATTGGCCGTACCACCACCATTTTTCTGGAAATTATAATTTTCTCCATAAGAATAAATGTTATAAAATTCTTAAATTTCTAATAATTCGAATTTTAATCATCTAAATTACAATTTTTTTTTCAACTTCGTTTTTTTTACACAATGTATCTACACATAAAATGTCATAGCTGTAAGCGCATTCGTTCTTAAATTATCGTGTGCATACACGCAGATGGGCAATTTTTCAAAAGTGTTCGAAATGTATTCAGATGTCCATAAAACTTATCTTTCCGTCATAGATGTCCATAAAACGTGTTTTCTCGTCAAAATATCGAATTCCAAAATTTTCACCTATTATCTGGTATTCATATTTTAATGCAAAATGAGGACTACAAAATAACAGCACCAGAAGTTCTTGCTACAAAAACAGGCATTATTGTTTAACATTTTTCACATTCATACCTTACAATTGGAAATAATTTCTTTTGACCACATTTCTATAAGCTGTATAAAAACACCCTGCTAAATTATTACTTTATAAAATTAATTTTTCTATATTTATATTCCATTGGCATACCGTCATAATCCATTTACAACTTCCTCATATCTTTATAATTCAAATTTATTGGGTCTACTTGTAATGTAATCAATATTAGAATTAAAAAATTATACAGGGTATAAGGCTCTACTCAACTTTTTCATATTTTTGTATTACACGTTCAATCTCTTTCTGCAAAGAAGATCAAATATTTAAATCCAGGTTGATGCATCAACATCTCAACTAAATATTAAGATGGTGATGTTTCAATCCAGATCAAATTTTCAAGCCATTTTTCAGAAGGGGTTTGAATTTGATCCCGTTCTTTTCGATGTGTTTGGCCCTACCTATAACTTTTCATACTTTCATAATGCATATTGATATCCTTAAATGGAAACTCAACTTTCTCAAATGTACATAATGCAGATTTGAATGAGGATCAACTCAACTCAACTTAATTTTTTTTTAATTTTATATAACTCTTCATGTTATACTTATTTGTTGGCATTTTTAATATACTTTCCTACGTCCTAGAGAGTTGAAATTTGGTACACAACTTAAATTATTAGAACATTTTATTCTACAAAAATTTGTGGATCCTCAAATATAGATCCTACATTTTTTTCGAAATGGCCTGCAAATAATCCCCGTTCACTTCTATGAATCATTGTTGTAAGATTGTTAAAAATTCTGATGTGGGTAGCACATGACTTTCCCTGCAGACTCATATTCACGTTCCCTTTATTTCTTCAATAATCATTTGAGTTTATCTGTACAAAATAACATCCATAAGTATTTTAAATGACATTGAATTTGCACGTTAAACTTAAATTTGGTTCTCATTTGATAGCTGGACTTATTGTCAAAGGTGGCGTAGCGAAAACGCGAAAAAACTAAAATATCTCAAGAACGGCTAGTCCTAGAGTAATGGGGTTAGTCTTATTCTTTTTGTTGTCAAAAATCACGTATAAATAAGCATTTAATTGATATAATTGAGCACACGTAGTCTTTTATTTTTAGATTTAACGATCTTTGCGGGCCGTTCCTTTTTCCCGAATCATACCACAATAACCTACAACTGATTTATATACCAAATTTTGTTAAATTTGGTCCATTAGTTTTTAGCTAGAGTGGATAAAGGCAATTTTTGCCGGCCATTTCGCAAAGAAGGCAGATTCTTTTATTACGAATTGTACTAAAATCAAATGAGCATCAGGGTTTCCCACAAAAAACTTACCTACCAAATTTTATGATATTCGGTACATTAGTTTTTCAGTTAGAGTGAATGCAATATCCTCACAGACACACAGAAATACACACAGATACACCCTTACACACACAGACGTCTCCCTAAAAATAGTTTTTTCGTGTTCTAGAAGTCCCAAAACGCGTAGAACCTTCGAAAATTCGAGTTTCGATCTTCGGCACGATTCGAATACTTTGAATACATACACACACACATATATTATCTGTGTATATAAGTTCCGTGTCTAAGCAATTACAATATTTGTGATTTTAAATGATCCCTAAACCTTTATTATTTCTACAACGAAGCCTATTATTAACACTTTATAACATTAGTTGAAAAGTGTTTATGACTTTGTTCCTTCTGTCTGTCTGTCTGTCCGTTCGCACGATAACTGCTGTAAAAATGACTTTATCAAAATGAAATTTTAGTATGTTGTTCAGACGGTCTGTGGGACCTATGGGAATATAAATGTATAATATCACCCAATTAGTTTTGGATTGAACCCGGGTTGAAAAAATGAAATACATTGAACCCTATGGGACCTAATTTTTCAAACATTTTTTAAGCGGATTTAAAATTCACAAATTGCTTCGAAAGTTTTAGGAAATATTTAAATTATCTCATAAATTATATAAAAAATTTTCAGTAAAATATATTCAGTAGATTTTAAATAAAAATTAAAATAATAATTACACCTTTTATATGAAGAGATCACGTGACAATTATATGAAGAGATCACGTGACCCACTTCAAAATAAAATATGGCATCCATCTTATGTCAAAATCGTGATTTTTATTCTTTTTTTTAATTCATGTTCAGTGTTGTATCCGTCCTAAAACCGCTTTATTTTTGCTTAAATTCTGTGCATTTACATACTGAAACAACGCAATTACAATATATTTGAGTTTAAATGATCATCAAATTTTGATTATTTCTACAACGAAGCCTAATTCTCACTTATGGAGAATGTAAATACCAAAAGATGTAGAATGAGTTGTATAAGAATTGCTGCATTTCTTTAACGCAAAATTATTTAGCTTATGGAGTCTACAATATAGCTGATATGAATGAAAATTCATTGATTTTACACAGAGAAGCAGACGATTTTTTCTATGAGTTTCAAGCATAGTTTAATTACTTGTACCTCCATGGTCTTAAGTTTTTAAATAAAATAAATTATTATAGTATTATGATGAATGAAATGAATGGAAAAAGTTTGTGAATGAAATGCTGCTTTTATAGATAGAGCCAGGTGTGTTATATTTCGATGACGTCATTTTAATAAATTTCATTTGTTTTCGATGAAGTTTTTAAATATAATAAGTTATTGTAGTGCTATGATAATGTTAAAAATATTACAGAGGAATGTATCGGAATTTAGAGATGTTTAAACCAGGCAATTGATATTTCAATGCCGCCATTTGAATGAAGTTAATTTTTTTCGATGAAGTTTTAAGTTTCCAAATATAATAAATTAATGTAGCATTGCGATAATTTTAAAAATATTACCGAGGAATGTATCGCAATTTAGAGATGTTTAAATAAAATTGCATTGAAGTTGGAAAGTGTTTCATAATCAATGCTTTATGCATGATTGATCTTTCTTGCTTAATGTGGCATTACAATTGTAAAACTGCTTAATTCTATTTATGTTTTAAAATAAAAATAACTTTTCTTGTTACTCATGTTATTCCTACTGGGATATAATCCTTGTGGATGGCCTTCCTTTAGTATGCAATCAATAGCCCTCTTACAATCGATAATTAAGGTTTATAGTTATATCAAAATTCACATGAATCCAGTAGCGTCGCTAGAAATTTTGTGTGTGTAAAGGGGGTGGGGGTAACAAAGCATTTTGTTTCTCATTTCTCTGAACTCCAGTGGATTCCTGGTGAAGTCACTGTTTGAATCTCTCAATTTGTTCGATATATCGTGCCCACAGAGACAGTGGCTGAATTTCACATCCTACCGTCACCTGTAAGATCCCCCCCCCCCTACTAACTATAACTTAAAATATAAAAACAAACTTTCCACTGCTTTATTCCAAATTGTTATTAATGATAACTTCATCCCGGTTTTCGATAAAACCTTTCTTTTAACTAATTGTAATAATCCACGTAATATTTTGTGTCTTGAATCGCTATTTATTTATATTCATCGTGTCATTGTCTGAATTTTTAGACAAATAAATATGTTATTTTTATATTATTTTCCCTGCAATACATGGTAATGTATAGGGAATGTTTTGGAATCGTGGAAAATCGCAACTCGAGTTTTTCAACCGATCTACAGGGATCTCCAAAACACAAAAAATTAATTTTAGCATGGCGTCTGCGTATGTGTCTGTTGGTGCAATGTATATAATCACTCTAACCCAAAAACTAATTCACCAAATTTTACACTTGTGGATGATTCTGATGCCAATTAGATTTATCACAATTTGGGATAAAAGAACCTGCCCCCCCCCCCCCCTTTTTTTCTTTGAAAAAAAAAATAGCATGTAAAAATTCGACAAAATCTATAATAAAAGACTAAGTATGTTGAAATATATCAATTAAATGCTTATTTTATATACGTAATTTTTTATGTTAAAAAAATAAGACCAACCACATTACTCTAGGACTAGCCGTTCTCGAGATATTTGAGTATTTTCGCCTTTGAAAATACGTCTAGTTACCAAATGAAAACGAAAGTTGGATTAAAAGTGCAATATCAATGTCATTTAAAATAATTATGTGTGTTATTTTGTACCATTAAACTCAATTTAATAGATTATTAAAGAAATAAGAAGCAAATGCATTTGAGTATGTAAGGAAAGTCATATGCTGTCCGCATCAGGTTTTTTTTTTTTTTTCTATTCTGCTGTGTCAATTTTATAATTAAATGTCCTGTCCAATCCTTTTCCTTGCATAATCTGGCAATTTATATAAACACTTTTGTTGGCGGTTCGTTACTATCATAATATGTATAATAACGGTATGTCTTTTCTTTCACGATTGCCTCTGGTAACGGACGTTTTGTGTCTCAAATTCTGGGTTGTGCTGAGGGGACTCTTGCCTCTGAGCGATTTTGAACTACGATTGTCCGCCTCGCTGCCTACAAAGTGTTCTCGTATATGTATGAAAGGAGCTGTCAAGGTCACAGATGTACAAAAGCCAGCGAGTGAATATGGTGCGGGTGGGGGTGTGAATATCTATGAGGAGTTTGTAATAAGGGAAGAGACCCTCTCTTGGGAGCTTGGATAGTAGGATTCAAAATTCAGAATTTTAAACTCCCGAGTTTTGCAGACAAAGCTGGGAATTTTGAATTATAAGATTGTAGCAGTATTATAAGCATTCCCTGAAAAAATCACGTTTCTATGATAATTACTTCTAAAGTTAGCAATTAAGATTTTAATTCTACTTAAATCAGAATGGTGAAATGGCCGTAAAACAAATACTTTTTGATGTACGGTCTTGCTGGGGGGGGGGGGGGGGGATTTATAAATATTTTTAAAAAGTAGGCTGTGAAAGGGGGCCGGAGGGTCCTTTTTAAAATCGTTTTTTCTATCTTGGCGACTCTTGCTTTGGTTTTGATGACATTTTCATGTTGTATTTTCTGTCTGCAATGGACTCACTTCAACTTATCAACATCTCTCACCCAATTTTTTAAACTTCAGAATTTTCGGATGTTGTCTTAGAACTATGTACTGTTGTAAACAATTAGAATTGATCAATTTAATTTATTTTAAAAAATGGTAGAAAATGACCTAAAATAAAAAAAATAATATTACCCTTAAAATATTAAAAAAAAAAAAGTCCCAAAACGTTTTCTGCTTAAAAGGGGGGAAAAGGCTAGATTTGCTTTTAAGTAAAACATAGTTCGAAAACTATTAAAAGTACATAATTCGATCAAAATATTGTAAATAATTAACTGCAACTGTCATAGTTGATTGTGGAGAAAATATATCGTCAAAAATTTTGAATTAAAACTTTTGTATTTTTAAATTCTTTAAAACAAATTATCAACAAGGGGATATTTGAAATTCTTAGAATGACATACAATTAAAGTAATACATGACTATTCGTCTGACATTAGACATATTTTTCCCACCAATTTCTAAGGAAAATAAATTTTTCTGAAATGGTTAAGGATTTACCCCTAAATCTAAATTGCTGGATTATATTGAAACATATCTGACACAAAAATAAGACTTATTACGAATACTCAACTAAATTTTATTATGAAAAAGCAACATAAAGGACTATATTATTGTGTTCCAGAGCAAGAGGGAGGGGGAGTAGCCTACTTAGGCGCCACAAGTAATTAAAAACATATCTAAAATTGAAACTTTCTTCTATGGCATTTGCTGAATGGGATGTCGAAAATTCTGTTTGCGATATTGCATGTACACAGGACATGTTAAATGCAAAAATAAAATGTGACCCAAAATAGGTTAATAATGTTGGCATAAAAACGGCCGTGTATCGTATACCAATTCGTGAAAACGATTGATTTGTAGATTCTCATCACTGTATATTATAGAACGATAGGAAAATTATTTGACCTCTGATTAATGATGTATTAAGAGAGTTTCAAATTCAAGTGCTAGCTTAATCAAGTTTTTCCAAGTTGCAGAGAAAAGACTGTGGGATTTGGCACTTAAAACATAATAAATCAAAAAAAGAAATACACGAAGATGTTATATTGTCGCCAAAATTGGTGATATTTTAAAATTTTTAAAATGAAAATGACAATTTGAATAAAAATCAACACAACGTTTTTGTTATGTTTTATTTCCTTCTAATGGACCATGGTTATCTTATTTATATTTGGACGAGTAGCATTTTTAATATCTAGATAAATATATGATAAATAGTAAACAATGATTGAACTCAATGAATGACTCATTCGATAACAGTAAAAAAAGAATATTTATTTTATGATTTTTTGTCATATTTTAGATCAAAAACATGAAGCACCGTTCGAACGGCGAATGTTATCGTTCTGTAAATTATATCTTGTGCTTCTAAATTAAAAATAACATATAAAATAACTATTTTTGACCCACATTTTAACATAGTCATCATTTTGTACATTGTTTTCTACTTTAAATTAACTAGAGAGTGGCTTCACTCGACTTTTTTATACGAAAATTCAATTTTTAAACAGCATACGAATTTTTTTCAAGAAAAATTTTGAAAAATCTGTATTGTTGGTCCAAATGATTACAGTTATACCGTGTTACCTACCCTTCTTTAAAGGGCTTGATATTTATTTTCAATTGATACCATATTTGACAATGTACACCCGGGGGGGAAACTTTTCCCCCAGAGGGTGGCTAATGACATCACGCACACAAAATTGTATCGCGCCTTTTTTTTACAATGATTGAATCTATTAAGTCTCTTGGTTAATGAACCATGAATAAGCCCTTTTATGCATGATTATATCAAATTTTATCATATGCTGCCATGTTAAAAAAATGTATAAATTTCAAATAAAATTCGAAGTTTTCGCTCGAATTTAAAAAACTTCTATCTTGTTCTAGATTTTTCGATAACAAAGCTGAATAAAGTTTCGGGAAAATCCATTATTATTACTTTCCTTGTAATACATGATCATGTATAAGGAAAGTATTGGAATCATGTCAAAAATCGCAAGTCGACGGATCTACACGTTTCGGGACCTCTAGAACACGAAAAAAACAAACTTTTAGCGTGACATCTGTGTATGTCTGTATCCACTTTAACTAAAAAAATTAATTAATATTCAATTTATTTATCTATAAATATTATATATATGTGAACAATAATACCATGCTGAAATTAGCTTTTAAATTATGTTATTTATTTAACATTTTGGCGATTTTTTTGAAATGTGGTCAAATTGCTCAAATATCTCCAAATCGATAAAACTGTTGTCAAATTGAAAAAATGATGCCAAATCAACGAAATTAATTGCGTTTTGAAATAAGTTAGTATTGTAATGATATTTCGGTAGCGTTTGTCTATTAGTCGAACTGTCCCACTTTCCGAAAAATTTGGCGACTTTTTAAAATGCCGTTAAATTACTAAAAATGCGGCCGAATTGATAAAATGATACTAAATTAATGAAAATTCAATAATTTGCAAAATTAAGTTCAATTTCCCTTAAAGCCTTTGTCATTGTGTGGGAATTAAATAATAGTTTTTGTAAATTTGTTTTACAAACGGGGATTTTTCTTTATATCTGCCTATGAAGATAATTTCGTATAGCGAGAACAGAGATTCTTATACGTATTTTTAGGAGAATTACGTTAAATATTTTAATAAAATGTTTAGAATAACAATGTCATTTAAAATATTATAGGAATTTGCACAAAATTGAAGTTTTAATTTCTTTATTATATATTCAGTGCGAAGAACGGGTATACTGCTAGTAAATAGTATAAATTTAATATATCGCTTTTTATATACACTAAAATAATAGCAGGCACAAAATATTGATATAACTAAAACATGACATACCTAAAAATGTAATACAAAGCAATATATTCTAAGAATTTGAATCTGAATATAGTTTTAATGTTACATCCATGCATAACACAGCTGTTATATACTAATGATTGGGAAATGGAGGACCTTGAGCCAAATTTGGCCCAGGAACATTCCCCCCATTTTATTAGGCAGAAGTTAAAAAATATATATAAAAATATTTCTTGTGTCAATATTAATGATAAATAAAATGATCTTAAATTATGATTTATAGTTCATTTAACTCAACATTAAAACTATACATCAAATTGTTTTATTTATTATATTGCTGCAAACTTATTTCATATATTTTATTATTAAAATTTAAATCTGTTATTTAAGAAAATAAAAATGCTGATATATTTAAAAAAACTACTTATTTTAAAATTTGCACATTGAGAAAATATGACAACAAGCATTTATCAACATCAACTAATTAATTTATACATAAAAAAATTTGTTAGTCGCAGCATCAACAGTTGATTAAATGTATCTACTGGTTTCAAAGACAAGAAAGAATCTTCTTCATCAAGATAAATTAGACAGCAATCACTACAATGGTAGAGAAATTTTTGTAAACAGAACGATATTTATGTAACCTGGGACAATAGTTGTGCCAATCCAAAAATAAATAATGAATAAAACAAAGAAAATCCAAGAGATATAAAGCAGAGTGAATAGAATAGCAGAAGATTGTAAAGAATTTGCTAAAATTAAATATGAATATACATTCTATTGTTCTGCTTCATATATCTTCAAGTTACATTTCATAACTTGTTATACCCTTAAATTTGCTTATAAATATTCTTGTGCTGCTTATATTTTCTTCTTCTCTGTTGAATCTAAGCAGTCCAAAATACATTCGGTTTTCTGTATTAAAAAATTATTAGAATAATAAAACATTTTTAATACATGTTTTGGACAAAAGCTTACATTTTCTGGTATTCTTAACTGCAGTTCTCTTCTTGATTACAGCTGCTTCATTGTTGAAACAAATCAACCAAAAATGCATTTGCAAAGGTGAGATATATTATCCACACTCTAAGCAAATACACATTTAGTCTCTAAAACTTCATTTACAGATATAAATATTCTTGTGCTGCTTACATTTTCTTCTTTAATAAACCAATACACAGCCCAAAATGCACTCTTAAAGGTTTTCTGGATAAAAAAAAATTATTAAATTAATAAGAATAAAAATGTTAATACATTTTTTAGCCAAAAATCTTACCCTTTTCGGTATTTATTCTTAACTTCAGTTCTCTTCTTGATTACAGCTGCTTCATTGTTGAAACAAATCAGCCAAAAATGAATTTGCAAACGTGAGATATATTATCCACACTCTAAGCAAATACACATTTAGCCTTTGAAGCTTCATTTACAGATTTTCCCTTACAAAAAGGTTGGTCTTTTATTTTCCTCATGAATGTAGAGGCTCCTAAGATAAGGATGATTGATATGTGTTTTATTATTTTGAAGCATCTTCCAAATGTGGTACATATAGTGTAATATCAAATAAATAGGTATATGATATGAAGTAGAACTAGAAGAGGCATAGCATAATACCAAAAACAAACAAAAGAATTCCACTGATACTGGATAAAAATTCAAGGGAATGAATGAAGATACACATACATAGTTTTAATTCATACAGATTGTTTTTCTAATTAAAAAAAAGAATGAATAACAATGATTGAAGGTAATGAAATTGTAAAATCTTCCAGAGGTGTATACAAAACATTTATCTAATTTTAATGTACAGTGTTTTACTTTCCCTGCAATACATGGAAAGTATTGGAATCATGCCGAAAATCACAACTCGAGTTTTCGACGGATCTACACGTTTTGAGACCTCTAGAATACGAAAAATTTTTTAACGTGACGTCTGTGCAGATTTTGTATCCACTAACTAAAAAACTAATGAACCAAATTTCATAAAATTTGGTAGGTAAGTAAGTCACTTGTGGGTGAATCTGGTGCTGATTAGTTTTGGTACGATTCGGAAAAAAATAACCTGCCTTTTTTTGCAAAATGGCCCGCAAAAATTGCCAAACTCTAAAATAAAAAACTACGTATGCTCAAATATATCCATTAAATGTTTGTTTAATATGTAATTTTTAACGAAGAAAAGAATAAGACCAACCCCATTACACTAGGACTAGCCGATAGATATTTCAGTTTTTTCGCATTTTCTGTATGTCATCTTTGAAAATAAGTCCAGTTACCAAATGAGAATGAAAAATGAATTAAATGTAATTAAAATAAAGAGAACGTTGATATAAGTCTGCAGGGAAAGTCAATTGTTGCCCACATCAGATTTTTACTATTGTATTGTTAATCTTATGTATATATATATCCAATGGATCAGACACAGGTCCCCCACATCAAATTGTGGGACAGGGTACCAGGTAAAGCCGTGTGCTCCATGTAAATTAATGCCAGATTACCCTCCCCCACCCTGTATCCAACGTATTTTCGGCGAAGTTAACTGTAATAAAATACTTTTTGCTAATTATTTTTAAATAATTTAAAATTGCATTCTCTAGTTACAAAATAGTAAAACACAGTGGTAATAACAATCACTTAAGAAACAAAAAAATAAATGTATATTCATCAATAAAGTAAAAAAAAAAAAATACCTATCTATCCAAAATATCTTCCAATATCATTATTTGACAACTTTTATTCCTATTGCCACTCTTTTAATAAAAGCAGGATATGATATTCTGATTTTGTGTATCAATCGATTTTTCGTATCAAAATCTCATGCAAAGTTTCTAGCTTTTGCGGTAAACGATATTTACTTTCCTTATATACATAGAATAATGTATAAAGAAAGTATTGTGACGGAATCTAAAATTTGAATTGGCGTTTTCGACGGGAGAGCACGTTTCAAGCATCCCTGATCATGAACCGAACATTTTTGAGTTGATGTATGTGTATGTCAGTGAGTCTGTAGAGAATGAATGAAGCAATTCAAATGAAATTTGGTACAAAAAATTACAATCCTTGAATACTGGAAGTCTATTGTTTTTAAACACAATTGAATGTTCAGAACCTTCCTAAATTTTTGTGTGAAATTTTGAAAAACTCATCAAAAAATCAAAACATTTAATAAAGTTACGCAGACACTTCTTATGTAATTTTTCCTTAGTAAACAATTGACATAAACTTTAAAAACGCTAGCATGAACCGTTCTCGAGATATTGCATATTTTTCAAATACATTTATCAAAAAATCGTATAAATTAAAACAATATTAACTGTTGAGAAACATGTTCACTTTTCATATGTAATATCATGCGCTAAATTAGGTGACATCATTCTCATGGATCCAACTTATTTCATTTATGAGAAACGATACTTTGAGTAATATTTTTGTATTTGAACGCCAATAATCATTTATCTGCTATAAGAATAACCTATTTCTCCATCCACAACGCTTGGCGAGGTCGCCAACTTGGCAATTATCTTCAATGTTGCTAAATTAATGAAAAACTCGCCAAATGGATAAAATGACGCTAAATCAATGAAATAACGACTATTTGGCGAAAATTCAATATCTCGGAAAAAATATAAGTATCTACTATAAGAATAACCTTTTTTTTTAATTTACAGTAAAGGTAGTAAATTCATTGAATTATATAAGGAAAGCCATGTGCTGCCCACATCAGATTTTTTTAAAATAGGCAATAGCAGTTTGGATCTTCTATATCAGCTGATCTCTATTTCAGCACACCATAGAGATACCAAACAGTTAATTTTACTTAATATAAGAAGGGGTGTATTCTGTAGCAGAAAATCTAACCTGCAGACAAAGAAGGAATGCGATAGCTACTTCGGACCCGAACAAATACGACTCGGTGAATTTTCTTTTATTCATATTAGTTTTTTAGTTATTTTATATTGAAGTTTTCATTTTAAGTATTTTAGTTATTTTATATCAAATCGGTTCTTTATTGATCTAAAATTTTGTCACAGAGTTTCTATTTTAACACCATCGGAAAGAATGAATAACGTTCTTTCCAATAATATTTGAACCGAATCGAACCAGTAGGACAATTCCTTATGTTTATTTATATATTTTAAATACATCGAAATGTGTATATTTTAGATTATTTGATACTTAATTATGTGTGTATATTTTCGTATTCTAACGAAACTTTTCTTTTAATAACTACATTATTTTAATTTTTGTGAATTTTCAAATAAAGCATAAAAATTAAAATTGTAGGTATCCTTAATGAAGTGCATATCCACTTTTCTCCCCGGTAGACGTTTGAGTGCATGATCGTCAAAGCCTTGGAATTCACAGTGTGGTTTAAGCCACGTCTTCTCTCCTAGAGAAAGGATTCCATTTTGTTTCTTTTATTTATTTATTATATTTTCCTGCTTTCCACGGTTGCAAAACGAAAGGAGGAAATGAGTTGGAAATTGAGGCAGTTTGAAGGCGATATGGAAATTGAGAGGTTTTATCTCGTAAATGTATTATTTAAGTATTGGAAGCTTATTTAGGACCTGGGCAACGTAATAGCAGGTAATTTATTCTAGTAGTATATAAATATCCAACTGGAGAAAGAAAATGTCCTATTTGCATCCTACGATCTTCTGATATGATTAATTTTGTAGTATGACAGGTATCTGAGACCTATCTCCCTTAACTATTTTTAATTGTATGTTCAACAATACATCTGTTGTAAATATTTATTATGAGTTATTTGATAATTTGGAAGAATCTACAACTTTTCTGTAAATTTTAATTATTTTATTTACTTCTCAGAGAACGATAAAATTATCCATAGATCTAATAACTAAAACATCTGATGTATCTAACATAAAACTTTACCAGCAAATGAATATATTTTGATATCCATAAACAATAAAAAAATTAGAACTTCCTTATGATGCGAATTCACTGAAAATAAATGGCCACTGATTAAAATAAGTATACCTAACACTGATTAAAATGAGTATACCATGACACAGATTAAAATAAGTGTACCTAATCATGTGGAAATTGTTTAATGATCTTGAAAGATATTACACTCGTGAGGAAAGTAAAATGTCTAATATCTCAAAAGTGGTTTGTGATAAATCCTAAATGCATTTTCAATTTATTTTGGGTTAAAAGTACTTAAAGTATCCACCCAATTGATAATAAATATCATATTTAAATTTTTAACACAGATAAAAAATATTCAATATCTGGACGACGGTACATCCTGTAAATGATGTCATTTGCTTTATAAATTAAAAAAAATTCAATATTAAATAGCCATTTCTGTACATACATTGGTAACATTATTTTATGTATTTTCAGTTTCAGGAATAAATATTTGAAAAAGCCTTCTCTTGGTCTGACCTTACTAAAAGTGTAAATCAAAAGGATTGTTATGTTTAGGCAATAAAATAATTGTACGACATTTTGTTTGATTATTTCAATTTGTTGGAGAGATATTATACCCTTAGATATTATTGAATTACTGGTTAATATGTTGGGATGTTTTCAATGAGTAAATCCATCCGAAAGTTTTATACAAATTTCAAATACACAAATATTTTACAAAAATAAGTTTTCAAAACTATATAAAATTCTGATAAAATAAATAACGTTCAAAGATCAAGATGTTAAAGCAATTAAAAATAATGTTGAATAAATATAAGAATTAATTTAAACATACTTTAATATCAACCCCCTATGCTAAACACTTTTAATTGCAAATAATTAATTTAAGCATTTATATTAGTGATAAAACATTACCGACAAATAAGTTTTCACCTCCTTAAGCTGAAATATCATCAACACAAACGGAACAACTTCATTTTCATAGGACCTATTCACATGAGTCTTGCTTAGGAACATTCTGATAGATAAAAGGTCTTTCAAGGGTGACCCCAGGATGATCCTACAATACTCTGCCTTCAGGCATCTACCCAGAATGTCCTCCAGAACCGCAAAAGAGAGTCAGTAGACTGGACACCCTGATGTGTGAATTGCTTTGGGACAAGATATATGTACAAACATATATATATGTCACAATTTCATTTGGGTGCTGATAAAGTCTTAACTCAAATCGTTGCTATTTCTGTTAGATGTTATACTGCTCGTTACCATATTTTGAATATCCAATATGTATGTTAATATAGGGTACAAGGGGTTTAGTACCTGTATTACATATAAATGACTTTTTTGGTGCGATTTTAAAGACATTTTATTTGGGTTCTGTTACAGGTTTAACTACAATCGCAGCTTTTTCTGTTTCATGTATTACAGCTCTATTATTTCTCTACCTTATACATAAAAACAGGAAACAAGGAGTTTAGTGAAATAAACTGCTTTAACTGAAATTCTTTTTCAATGTTAAAGTTGAAGAAAAGACTGGCAAATGGGTAAAAAAGCAGCCAGGGATATAAAGTTATAAATTATACCAAAAATTCTACTTTAATTATACATGAACAGCCTAAAAACTGATTATATTTTTAAATTAAGAATATATATTTTAAAACAAATTTAAAAATAAATTTGATTTTAGATGAATTCTGAGAAAAAGTGGACATGACTATTGACTTTGTTGGCGAATAATTATGATGTAAATATGATGCAACTTAAAAATTTCTAATTGTATATAATATTAAAGAAATATACATTTTCTGAATTTTGTGAGATAGCATGGTGTTTAGACTCATCTTAAAATAAATGATACCCATTATTTTGAATCATTTATAAAATACATCGAATCAGATATATTTATTTGTGCCAAAGGTGAAAAAGTTAGTATCAAGGGAGATAAAAAGACAAATATCGGTATATAGCTTATGAGGAAGCAGTCTTCAGTGTCAAATGGCATATTATATTGAATAAGACAAATTGCTAATTGAATATGAGGTAAAAAAGTCTATAAGACTATGTTGCTCAAATGTTTATATGCAGATAGAGATGGTGTGGAAGTATCTTGTTTAAGAAAAGAAAGCACTGAAGAATTTCTAATTTTCAGAATAAAAGACAAATAAAAAATTCATTCTAAATTTGTACAAATACCACTATTTTCTCATGGTTCATAAATATTAGTTAACAATGATTACAGTATAATGCCATAGTGTTTACAATCCAACATTATATGCAATTTACATGATTAAATAATGTTTGGAATGTTAGAAATTTTGTTTTCCCACAACCATGATAAATTTCAATTTTTTACCACTGTATTTAGGATTTTTTACAAACTGATTTGAAAATATAACAAACTATTACACCTTTATGCATAATTAATTTTTTGATGAATTTTTATATATGTAGTTTAGCAAAATTTGCAACAAAAGGAACATATACTGAATACAATGTACAAAAAATGTCCTACATGTTAAATTAGAATATTTAATGAAGCTACCAATTGAAAATTTTTTTTTTGTAATTTTTTGTAAGATTTTATAAGCGTAAAGGTTACCTATTTAGTTCTCTCAATACAACCATTAACTTTATTTGTTAAAATTTTGAATATACCTACTGGTTCTGTTCAACAAATTTTTCTTCTGTTATTGCCGGAATCCATATTTGTTTAATTTATATTTCAAGAATATATAGTCATTTTTTAAATAAAGTCAAATAATTATGAGGATTAATGCTGAAAGTTAAATACTCATCGCAATGTAGCATCAAAACTTTTCATTATTTGGCTTAATGTAAAAATGCATTAAAATGCAAAGCACTGAAATTTCTTTTAAGGGCAGTAGCAAGATTTTATGAAAGTGATGCAAGTATTGTTGATTGGTGTTTGTTATGGATATTAACCAACAAGGTTCAATCCTTAAAGATGGTATTGGGAGCCTGCACATCTTGATTAATCAGAACATAAAAGAGGTGCAATTTTTTATTATAGCCCTTGTTTTTCTTTTAATTTGTTAGCTTGTTGTTCAATTAGAATTCTTTAATTAGTTGTTTTACTGTAAAATATTTAACCAATGTAGTCTAACTGTAAATTAATTTTTCATTCATAAATATTTTCAAAATCTTATGAAAAATGATTAAAAAAGTGCACCACTATCTTGAGCTTATTTATAACTTAGAATAGAGGTATTTTATAAAACACAATTTTGGAAACGCTAACCCTACAAACTCTTTAATGTTTTCATACAATAGTACCTAATGTTAAAAAAATAAATGTATTTTACGTATTTGTTATCATCTAGCATAAGCTGTCTACACCATAAGTTTAATTTTAATGCATTTACTAATAAGGCATTTGCAAATCTTAAGGGAAAATTTCTAGCTTATAGCATAAAATATATTAAAAAATACCCCTTTTGTATTGTCAATATGCACCACCATCTTACACTTATTTATAACTTAGAATATTGGCATTACATAAAACACAACTTTCCAATGTTTTCATGCAATGTTACCTACTTTTTAAAAAATAATAGTGTATTGCAATCAGTTCAATTTTAATTCATTTACTGATAAGGTGCAAATCTTAAAAATTTTCTAGCTTGGTAGTTTCTTTAAAATTGTCAAATACAGAAAAAAAAATTCACTTTGTATTGTCAATTGACCGGTGAACCGAACCTAATATGCAGGAGAATTAAAATTTTAATCTTTATACAGACACAGACATAAATTGAAATAATACTAGAAATGTATTAAATATAATACTTACCCTTACTTACATTTTGATGAAGCAAAAACATGTTTTTATTCACGTTCACAGATAGGGTTGCCATGATACTAGCTTTACGCCAATGTTATAAGCATTGGCTGCAAAAATGTCCAAAATTTCGCCTGCCACTCTAAATCGTATTACAACATAAACGGGTTAATTACTGCACAGAATGTTAGAAAAATTTATGTAAATGATAAAGCTATAGCTCTATTTTCTTGTGTAGTCAGAAAATTTAAAATATCTGGCGCAGGAAATAAGAAAACGACTATTAAAGTACCCCGATAGCTGTGTGACGCCTCTATAGCGCCCTCTAGTTAGAAGCTGTAAAACTAAAACTTTATAATTTTGTTTGAGTTTTTTATTTATAGATAATTAATTAATTAATATTATACGAATTTTCTGACTACACAAGATACTACATATATCATTCTATCACTCGTACAAATTCCAAAGGTATTTGTGCAGCCGTTCTTTCGCGGTTGTTGTAATAGAAATGGCCTATACTTTAACATGGGTGGAAAACGACCGAAATCCACCTTAAAGGCGCTTGGCGCCTGGTGCTCTGTTCTGGACGAAATTCTATGACTCAGCTGTTAAATTTACTATCGTATACCAGTATTATTAGATAGTTTAGAATATTAAATTCTAAGTTATAGTTGATGCTTAAAATGAACTACGTCTGTGCAAGGAGTATTTTGTTTTAATGACGATCTCGGTATTATTGAAGGAGATTTAAATATATTTAAATCTCCTTCGTATTATTGAATAGCATAGAATATTAAACGCTATAATTGATGGCTAGATGTGATATATAGATATAATTTATTCATTTTGAGAGCCAAGTGTCAATGGCCCCCAAACTTTTTTCCCCATTTGAAAAATTGCATTACATAGATGCAATTTAAAAATTATTTGCTTTGTTTATATTATACAACTCACAAAATCAATCTTCTTTTATTAGTCATGCATTAATTAGATTGTCAAAATGAAACATTATTCTTTGCAACATTCAAGTTGTCAAGTTCAATTTAAAATTCACAATCATGTGCAAATTCCTATAATATACTAAATGACATTGTTAATCAAAATATTCTATTAAAATATTTAATTTAATGCTCCTAAAAAGAAGTTGAATATCTGTTCTAGCTATACAAAATTAGCTTCACGAGCAGATCTGAAGAATAAAATGTCCTGGTCTTGCTTGCAAACAAATTTACAAAATATATGAAGTTGAATAAATATATGCAAAATAAATATATGCAAAGAGCTAAAACTGTATAGGACCCATACTACAACTTATGAGTTTCTAAAATCTTTACCAAAATAAAACAGATGACGTAATAAATTGAAAATATCAATAATTCCGTAATCTTAAAACCTAAAAGGTCGTAATTGATTCCAATATATGCCAAAATATGTGCTAATATACTCGTACTTGTACTGCTTATATTCTCATAGAGTAGAAGCAGCAGCGTATGCTTGGGGTGGGGGAGCAGGACCCCCTTACTTTTCAAGGCTTTTTATTATTATGCGTATTTTTCATTCAAAGTAACCCTCACATAAGCAAATACTAAACAGTTGGGCCCCCCCCCCCCACTATTTAGAGTCAGGATAAGCCACTGAGTAGAAGATATACCCATGCATTTGTAGAAGATTACTCGGTACTACGTACAATATATGACTTTCAAAAATTTTTGCAAAAATAAAACAATGACATAATAAACTGAAAATATCAATAATAATAATATTTAAACCTGAAGACCATAACTGATATAATCCAGTCAAAAATGCAATATCGGTGAAATTTATTTTATATATATATATATATATATATATATATATATATCTTTATTATTTAAATTCGAAAGGATTTAATAAAATCAGCTGTCGTATAAACAAATTGGATTTAAATTTATTGCTAAACGACATGATAAAATTTTCTTCAAATTGGCGGAAAAAATATCATCTGCTTAATGCTATATGAAAGGTTTAATTGTTCGTTTTTAATCAATATCTGGGCAACCCCTGGTCTTAGAAACTCAAAACATGAACTAAATTTTAAGTCAGGATATTTCAAGGCTATCTACAAAATTTCATTTAAATTCGGTTCAGTTGTTCTCCCATGATGATGAGACACACATACAGACAGATTTTCAATTTTATTTATATAGATTTAGAGAAATAGATTGAAAATAAGCAAAATGAGTAAACTTGCATTATATCTAATAAAAGTCTACATTTGGATAATTTTAATCCAGAATCAGTCATTCATAAATGATATGTTTCAGCTGACAAATGTAAATATGTCAATAGCTAGGAAGAAATTGTTATCCACTCAAAAATTTTACTCAATTTTGTATTTTTGTTATTTTCTTACATATTATTATCAGCTTATGTAGGAATGTACTAATATTTGTATTTACACAAGACTTTACAGTTATGTGCATATTTATGTTATTTTATATTTTTGACTTAGCAATTGCAAAATCTATATAAAGAAAATTGAAAATCTGTCTGTCTGTCTCATTATCACGGGAGAATGGCTGAACCGAATTTAATGAAATTTTATAGGTAACATTGGAATAACCCCACTTAAAATTTAGTACATGTTTCGAGTTTCTAAGACCAGGGGTTGTCTAAATATTAAGATATTAATTAAAAACGAACAATTAAACCTTTCATAAAGATAACATTATGCAGACTATATTTCTTCCATCAATTTATTTGAAGAAAATTATGTTATGTCACTTAGCAATGGATATAAATCCAATGTGTTTATGCAGCAGAAGAGTATTATTAAATCTTTTCCGATTTAAATAATAAAGATATGTATACGTATGAAATAAATTTCATTGATATTGCATTTTTGACTGGATTATATCAGTTACGGTCATTATTATTATTGATATTTTTGGAGCTTATTGATAGTTTCAATTTATTATGTCATTGTTTTATTTTGGCAAAAATTGTTGTAGCTTGTAGTACGTAGTACGGAAAATCTACATGGGTATATCTTCTAATCTATGAGAATATGTTATATCTTGTATTCATCTTACATAGGTAACATTTTAAAATCTCATGCATTTCATCCATTCTTTGTATTTTTATGTGAAACTATTTTATTTTATTCACCAATAAATAAAACTTATTGAAATAGAAGTTATGAAAATGCGAACATACCTGGATAATTTTGAAAATCATTATCATATCTTATTACTTTCCTTATATACATAATGTATAAGAAAAGTATTGTGACGGTGTCGAAAATTCGAATTAGAGTTTTCGACGGGAGAGCACGTTTCAAGCATCCCTGATCACGAATCAAACATTTTTGAAGTGATGTCTATGTGTGTGTGTGTGAAAGTATGTGTGTGTGTCAGTGAGTCTGTGGAGACGATAATTGATGAACGAATGGATCGATTCGAACCAAATTTGGTACAAAAATCACAATCCATAAACACTGGAAGCCTATTGTTTTTATACGCAATCGAATATTCAGAACCCCCTAAATTTTCGAATGAAAGTTTGAAAACATTGTCAAAAAATCAAAACCACAAACAAAGTTACGCACATAGACATTTCTTATGTAATTTTTCATTAGAAAACGATTGACATAAATTTTAGAACGCTAACATGAACCGTTCTCGAGATATTGTACAAAAATTATCAAAAAGTCATATAAAATAAAAAAAAATTCCTATTGAGAAACATGTTCACTTTTCATATGTAATACCATGCGATAAATTGGGTGACATTCTCGTGGATCTAGCTCGTCCCATTCATGAAAAAAGATACTTTGAGTAATACTTTTGTATTTGTACGCCAATAGTCATTTATCTGCTGTAAGAATAACTTATTTCTTAGTGAATAACGCTTAGCGAGATTTTGGCGACGAATTTGGCGGAATGTCGCCAACTTGGCGACTTTTTGAAATGTTGCCAAATTAACGAAAATCCCGCCAAATGGATAAAAATGACGCTAAATCAATGAAAATGACGACTAATTGTCGAAACTTCAATATCTTGGAAATAGTAATAGTATCTACTATAAGAAAAACCTATTTTTTTTACTGTAAAAGTAGTAAATTCATTACATTATATAAAGAAAGTCATGTGTTGCCCACATTAGATTTTTTCTTCCATGCCATGAAATCCGACTTCAGTGCTGTAAAATTACAATTTATTTCTTTACAAACATAATTTGTTTTTTCAGCAACTGGTGAACATTTTTTTTTATGTCTGCAAAAGGTAGATTTACTAGAAAATATATTTTTGCAATTGCACATTTTAGAAAACTTTTCCGTTTTCTGTGAGTTTTTGGCTTGTGAAGTGTTTGGTCCACCCTTAAGCTTTGGATCAATATTCATATTTCTCAAAAAGAAAAAATTCACAAAACATAAATTTGCCGCGACTGCTAAATAAAATCTCCGCTAATCAGAATCAACGTGTACCCTACGTCATCGGCTACGTCAATCGCATCATCGTCAGTAGTGGTTCCTTGTTGGTTGAATCGGAGTGGGTCCGGTGCTATTTATCCGCTCGTGTTTTTCCTGTTAGTCAAGAGAACTGGAGCACAATAGAGCTGTTTCAACCACGTGGCACTCTCTTAGTAACGAGCCTTAGCAACGGTTGCTGGTAGTCAAACAACTCATACATAGGCCATTGCTATACACGTTGTACGTTGCTTCAAAAATAGTAATTTAAACTTTAAGTAATAATTATGTCATCAAAATATTTTCAGGGTATGGATGATCGAGCTAAAGCTCAATATTTACTAAAAATTGCATCAATAGGAAACAAAGATCCTTATTCAATGTGTAAAAGTGAATTTACAACATGTGTATCAGATTTTCCAAAACTTAGTTATTTCGATATGGTGAACTACTTAGTTTACGGGAAAAGTGCATATACGTCCGACGAATTTAAGGCATTTAAAAGTCTAGAAGGTTTTAATCAGTTTGCTTGTGGATCTCAGGATTATGCCTCGTAATTGGAAAGGTAAGAGTACATGCTAGTTTTTATTTATTTTGATGATGATTTTTAGATTGATATTGTATTTTTTCATATTTTATACATTTATTGTAAAAATATAACATTTATAATAAATCAATGATCAAATTAGAAAAGTTTACGCTTTTTTTTCAAGATTTATTAAACTTAAATTGAAAACCATACTGTGCCATATAATGTACTCACCAGGAATAAAATGCTCACCAGTGGCTTATCCTGACTCCAAAAAGTGTGTGGGGGGGCAACTGTTTAACATTTGCTTATGCCAGGATTATTTTAAATGAAAAATACGCATAACATTAAAAAGTCTTGAAAAGTGTGTATGGGGGGGGGGGGGGACTGTTTAACATTTGCTTATACCAGGGTTATTTTAAATGAAAAATACGCATACCATTAAAAAGTCTTGAAAAGTGTGTGTGTGTGTGGGGGGGGGCAACTGTTTAACATTTGCTTATGCCAGGGTTATTTTAAATGAATAATACGCATAACATTAAAAAGTCTTGAAAAGTGTGTATGGGGGGGGGGGGACTGTTTAACATTTGCTTATACCAGGGTTATTTTAAATGAAAAATACGCATACCATTAAAAAGTCTTGAAAAGTGTGTGTGGGGGGGGGGGGAAACTGTTTAACATTTGCTTATGCCAGGGTTATTTTAAATGAATAATACGCATAACATTAAAAAGTCTTGAAAAGTGTGTGTGTGTGTATGGGGGGGGGGGAACTGTTTAACATTTGCTTATGCCAGGGTTATTTTAAATGAAAAATACGCATAACATTAAAAAGTCTTGAAAAGTGTGTGTGTGGGGGGGGGGCAACTGTTTAACATTTGCTTATGCCAGGGTTATTTTAAATGAAAAATACGAATAACATTAAAAAGTCTTGAAAAGTGTGTGTATGGGGGGGACTGTTTAACATTTGCTTATGCCAGGGTTATTTTAAATGAAAAATACGCATACCATTAAAAAGTCTTGAAAAGTGTGTGGGGGGGGGGGGCAACTGTTTAACATTTGCTTATGCCAGGGTTATTTTAAATGAAAAATACGAATAACATTAAAATGTCTTGAAAAGTGTGTGTATGGGGGGGGACTGTTTAACATTTGCTTATGCCAGGGTTATTTTAAATGAAAAATACGCATACCATTAAAAAGTCTTGAAAAGTGTGTGGGGGGGGGGCAACTGTTTAACATTTGCTTATGCCAGGGTTATTTTAAATGAAAAATACGCATACCATTAAAAAGTCTTGAAAAGTGTGTGTGTGTGGGGGGGGCAACTGTTTAACATTTGCTTATGCCAGGGTTATTTTAAATGAAAAATACGCATAACATTAAAAAGTCTTGAAAAGTGTGTGTGTGTGTATGGGGGGGGGGGGGAACTGTTTAACATTTGCTTATGCCAGGGTTATTTTAAATGAAAAATACGCATAACATTAAAAAGTCTTGAAAAGTGTGTGTGTGTGTATGGGGGGGGGGGAACTGTTTAACATTTGCTTATGCCAGGGTTATTTTAAATGAAAAATACGCATAACATTAAAAAGTCTTGAAAAGTGTGTGTGGGGGGGGGGGGGCAACTGTTTAACATTTGCTTATGCCAGGGTTATTTTAAATGAAAAATACGAATAACATTAAAAAGTCTTGAAAAGTGTGTGTATGGGGGGGACTGTTTAACATTTGCTTATGCCAGGGTTATTTTAAATGAAAAATACGCATAACATTAAAAAGTCTTGAAAAGTGTGTGGGGGGTGGGGGGGGGGCAACTGTTTAACATTTGCTTATGCCAAAGTTATTTTAAATGAAAATACGCATAACATTAAAAAGTCTTGAAAAGTGTGTGTGTGTGTATGGGGGGGGGGGACTGTTTAACATTTGCTTATGCCAGGGTTATTTTAAATGCAAAATACACATAGCATTAAAAAGTCTTGAAAAGTGTGGGGGGGGGGGGTCACTGCAAACTTTCCTGTGCTTCAAATTTTCAGTATTCCAATCTTCTCTGTTGATTCTTAAAGGCCATTCTTTGCTTCTTTTAACAGACAAGTCCTTGATTTTATTCCCTTTATTTTCAATTATTCGAGGGAATGAAAATAATGATACAATTAATTACGGCACAAATCGCCATTATCAAATTCAATTACTTTATCTTAAAGAAATTATGATTATATATGATATCGGCTGGATATAGTTTTAATAAAACGACTTTTTAAAAAAAAATTCACACCAAAACGTATCCCGGCGCTCTTCACTAAGACGTCTTTTTGACTCATTTCCTCTAATTAATACAGCAGGGAGTCTGAAAAAAGATTTGCTGTCTCGATCAGAACGATTTCCGCATTTGAAAACACCACAAGCGGTAGACATAATGACAAATATAAAATTTTGTAACACTATACACGCCAGTATATCTACAATTGACTCAAACGCAAAGCATGCAATATATGACTACCAGCAACGGTTGCTAGGTGGTAGCTTGGCGATGTGACGTCAGGTGAAAAAGCTCTATTCCGAAAAACTATATTGCAGGGCAGAGTTAGTTATGAGGAAAATTTGAAGTTTTTTTATCTGCAATTAGTGTGATTATATCAAAGGTCTTTTGCATCGGGTCTACGTCTGCTTTAATTATTTTGGTGATTTGATTTAAGAAGTTCCTGACATCATTGATATTGAAATAATCTTGTATTTCTTTAAAGAATTTAATGAATTCTAGAAAGAGGTTAGGGGTTTGATTTGAAGATTTTTGGGCATCTGAGTGCGTGTGGGCCACGTGCTCTTCAGAACTTGGTGTTCTTGTCTTGGCACGCGCCATCGCCACGTTGTCTGTAACAATTTCGAGGTTTTGTGACTTAGGGAGCTGTGGAAAGTTTTCCATGCTCAGGTTTGAATTATCTGATCTATTGGTACAAAGGTTTTGGGGTTTGGTTTTAGGTTCCTGGAACTTGTTACGGTTCCAGGGGTTTTTGGGGCAGAGCCTAAAGTTGGCGGGGTGGGCCCCACCACAATTAGCCCACTTTGCCGGAAGGTCCCTAGGCTTAAGGCATTCGCGAGTTTGATGGTTTTCTCCGCATTTTAAACATCTGGCGGGAAGCGCGCAATTACCCGAAGAATGGTTATAATTTTGACAATTGTAACAAATTTTTACCCCTTTTGATTTGAAGACTTGCACTACGATTCTCATATTGAGTGCAGGTGAGGTTGTAAATTTTATCCCACCCCTCACCAAGGCTATCTAAAACAAAGTTTTGTTTTTTGATATATTTTAAATATTATATAAATATTAATATAGTTATTTATTATATTAATATAACTTTAACATAAATATTTACAGAAGAGAGTGAAAAAATATTTGTTCTCAATGTAGATCATTTTTTATTTCAGAATCACAATTTGAAGTTTATTCTAATTTACTTATGAGTTTAGAGATATATTTTTTTCATATTAGTCTTATTTATTACTGTAGAAATTCATCTGTGTCAGATCCCGTACGTGTTACGCACGGGAGATACGTTCCCTCCGTTGCTGCGGTTGAGTTGTCAATGTCCGGGCCTTTTGTATTCTAGGTGGCCTTGCCCTCACCCGGCTTTAGGCAGACAAAGAAAATGGGGAGAGGTGACCTATCACGACGATTTCTAAGCTGTGAAATCCTAACAA
The DNA here is from genome assembly GCA_951213105.1 of Amaurobius ferox. Lineage (NCBI taxonomy): Eukaryota > Metazoa > Arthropoda > Arachnida > Araneae > Amaurobiidae > Amaurobius > Amaurobius ferox. The sequence goes on along the minus strand of OX578151.1, from coordinate 2,542,772 downwards.
TCCTGAATCCTTCACGGGAAATAGCCTCTTTAATAGAGTCTATGCTAGTGTTGTTTGGCAGCCCTTTTATCACTACTTTTTTTGGTCTTTCGTTTTTTAAGCATATGGAGCTAAAAGGGATTTTATTCTGAGTCAGGTGAATCTGTACACTCCTGTAATCCTCAACGGATCCTGGAGTGAACCTCATCATCCTCCCCATCAGCAGTCCTTCAATTTTAGTGCCTAACATTTTGCTTAATTCTTCTATGAGGGCTCCCCAATTACTCGAGGAGTCAACATAGAAGGAAGAAATTTTGGGATTAGGTTTTGAGTCACTATTTCCAATCTCTTCTTAATGATAATCAATCGGCATGAATTTATTTTTAAGTAGAGGGAAGTCCTTACTAGATGCAGCCTCTCGTGGCATGGCCTCAGCTAACTCAGCAGCCGTAATCTCGTCATTAGGCTTCCTGCGCGGGAGCTCAAAATTTAGTTTGAAAGATTTCGCGATATTGGTTTTGTATTGACTATACAAAAAATCCTCAGATAAGCTATTCCATGTTTTGATGACATAAGCCGTAGCCAGATAGGATTTCCTAACCAAGAGGTTCTCAGGGATAGGGGTATCCGCTAGCAAGATAGCATCAGAAGTTATGCTTACCAATATCTCTTTGATGAGTGCCGCCTTGTCGATGTCCTCAACTTCCTCGATGGCGATTTAGGCATCCAAGTGTCTCTTGGCCCAGTCATAGATCTCACAGTGTCTGTGGATATCGAAGGCTTCGTTTTCAGGTGTCTCAGGGGTACATCCCACGCTTGCTTCGCATCTGGCAGCGAAAGATGTGAAGTACTCAGGAGTCTTGTGCGCCTGTCGTACCAGCTTCTCAGCACGTGCTGCTCCGTCCAAGTCTTTTCTTTTTCTCCTCATCGATCTCCATGGCATCTGTCCAGCTGAGAGTCTCTTTTTTCTTGTCCTTTATAAAAGATTTGTTTCCTTACTCTTGGTCTGTCTGCCTTTCACGTCCTCCTCTTTGCCTTTGGGTATCTCCTTACTGTCGTTGGCTTCCTTGTCTTTAGGCCTAGGCATCTCGGCTATCTCCTGTTGTCCCTCAGTTTGTACACTTTCCTTTGAAATCCAATTATATTCCTCTAGTTTCTCCTGTACCTCCTCCTCTGTTTTTCCAAAGCTCTTAACAAATAAATCTCTAATAAGCAGTAATTTCTCTTTTTCCTCCGGCGAAAACATCTTGATTAGTTTAGCCCGATATATTCTACCAGAACTTGGTACAATTATACCCAGGCTAGCACTAAAAGTCACCACGTGCAATAGTCTCAGGAGCTAGCCCGAACACCAGCTCGACCAGTCTCCGAATGCATTGCGTTCGTTTGACTTCCCGATCTACTGATGGTTAGTATAGATCCTGATCATAGATGAGTTTCATGTGACGTCATGTTCGCGATTCAACTGCACAGCGGCCATGATCTTTGTAACATCAGTCTATCCGAATATTATAGATGATTTTTAGAAATTTACAATCATTTAGTGCATAATTTCAGTAGGATATATCAAGATTTATCTTCTCTTAGGATTATTTAGCACAAATATTCATAAAAATATGTGTTTTGATGACATAAATTTCATATTGCCGCTGCAAGCATATATGCATAATATTTGATTTTGGAAGTTTACTAAAGGAGTTGGGTAAGATACATTTAAAATTACTTTGTTGACATCTACCCTTGCATTATGTAATCATATCTGTGCCATCAAAGTTTGTTTATTTAAAAGAGCTAATTTTATTCCATGCACTAAAAAACACCCATATTGCAAGTCTTATTAGTAATATATATTGAGTTGTAAACTTGTACAGTAATATACCAGCTGGATCATTTATATATAAAAAAAGGTCGGTTGTTCTGTTGCTGTATTAGTTATTATTGAAGATATGCAAGAGAAAACAGGCATAATTATGTATAACATAAGTTAACTCTGTAGAAGTGATCTATTTGTTTTTTTCTTGGGTACATATTTCCATTGAATATCTCTATTAATATTCTTATAGATATTGATATACCACATAAAGCTAGCAATTGCATGCTGAAAATTGTTAAATTTGTTCTTATAATGCTTCTCCAAACTGCAATAAACCAAATCATACAATAACTTGTAAAAAGTCTGCATATTCAGCTTTATTTAATGCAATTTTGTCTTCGATTAGAAATGACAAACAGATGTATGCAAAGTTATTTATACGAGATCTTGTATAGATCAAAAATACGTTTTAACATGTTGCTGACTGACTATTTCAAACCAAAGCTATTTTGGGTAGTGGGCTACGTTTCAGCAGTTGAAAATAAAATCAAAACACATACTCTGGGATTCCCCCCTCCCCCCAAGTAACATCACAACATCTAAATAAACTTCAATAAACTTTATTTACGCATACTCTGGGATCCCCCCCTCCCCGCAAGTAAAATCAAAACATCTTAATAAGCTTCAATAAAAGTTATTTACACAGTATTCGTTGAAATGAAACTTACTACATATATTTAATAATTTTTTCGGGTACGATATACTGTAAAGCATTTACCTATGTGCAATGGCACACAAGTTTTACAAACGTATTGAGTTTCACTGTACTTTCCTTTGGAAGAGCATACTTCACATACTCTGGGACTCCCCCCTCAAGTAACACCAAAACATCTAAATAAGCTTCAATAAACTTTATTTACACATACTCTAAGATCCCCCCCCCCCCCCAAGTAAAATCAAAATATCTAAATAAGATTGAATAAACTTTATTTACACAGGATTACTTGAAATGAAACTTACTACACATATTTAATATTTTTTCAGGAACAGTATACTGTAAGCATATACCTATGTGCAATGATAAACAAGTTTTATAAACATATCGAGTTTCGCTTCACTTTCCTTTGGAAGAGCATACTCCACATAGTCTGGGATTCCTCCCCCCCAACTGACATCAAAACATCTAAATAAGCTTCAATAAATTTTATTTACACATACTTTGGGATTCCCTCCCACACACAAGTAAAATCAAAACATCTAAATAAGCTTGAATAAATTTTATGTACATAGCATTACTTGAAATGAAACACACTACACATATTTAATATTTTTTACAGAAACAGTATACTGTAAGCATTTACCTACGTAGAATGATACACAATATGTTTTAAAGCATATCGAGTTTTGTTCCACTTTCCTTTGGACGAGCATATCTGGGATTCCCCCTCCCCCCACAAGTAACATCAAAACATCTAAATAAGCTTCAATAAATTTTATTTACGCATACTCTGGGATCCCTCCCCCCACAAGTAAAATTAAAAATCTAAATAAGTTTTAATAAATTTTATATACTCAGCATGCGTTGAAATGAAACTGACTGCATATATTATGACTGCTAATTTTTTCCGGAATAGTATACTGTAAAGCATTTACCTATGTGCAATGGTACTCAAGTTTTACAAACATATCGAGTTTCACTGCATTTTCCTTTGGACGAGCATATCTGGGATTCCCCCCCCCCCCCAAGTAACATCAAAACATCTATATAAGCTTCAATAAATTTTATTTACGCATACTCAGGGATTCCCCCCCCCACAAGTAAAATCAAAACATCTAAATAAGCTTCAATGAACTTTATTTATACAGCATGCATTGAAATGAAACTTACTACATATATTTATTAATGTTTTGGGGTATGGGATGTAGTAAAGCATTTACCTACGTGCAATCATACACAACAAGTTTTAAAGCTTATCGAGTTTTGTTGCACTTTCCTTTGGACGAGCGTATCTGGTATCCCCCCCCCCCCAAGTAACATCAAAACATCTAAATAAACCTCAATAAACTTTATTTACGCATACTCTGAGATTCCCCCCCCCTTTCAAGTAAAATCAAAACATGTAAATAAGCTTGAATAAACTTTATATACAGCATGCGTTGAAATGAAACTGATTTCATATATTTAATAATTTTTTCCGGAACGGTATACTGTAAAGTATTTACCTATGTGCAATGGTACTCAAGTTTTACAAACATATCGAGTTTCACTGCAATTTCCTTTGGACGAGCATATTTGGGATCCCCCCCCCCCCCCCCAAGTAACATCAAAACATCTAAATAAGTTTCAATAAACTTTATTTACGCATAATCTGGGATTCCCCCCCCCCACACACACACAAGTAAAATCAAAACATATAAATAAGCTTGAATAAACATTATTTACGCAGCATGCGTTGAAATGAAACTTACTGCATATATTTAAGAATTTTTTCGGGAACGAACGGTATACTGTAAAGCATTTACCTATGTGCAATGGTACTCAAGTTTTACAAACATATCGGGTTTCACTGAATTTTTCCTTTGGACGAGCATATCTAGGATTCCCCTCCCCCCAAGTAACATCAAAACATCTAAATAAGCTTTAATAAATTTTATTTATGCATACTCTGGGATTCCCCCCCCCCCCCCCACAAGTGAAATCAAAACATCTAAATAAGCTTCAATGAACTTTATTTATACAGCATGCATTACTACATATATTTAATAATGTTTTTGGGTAAGGCTCCTATGTAGCAGCCTTATTTTTATTAGCTCCTATATAGGAGCCTTATTTAGTATATATAGGAGCCTTATTTTTGGGTATGGCATGCAGTCAAGCATTTACCTACGTGCAATTATACATAACAAGTTTGAAAGCATATCGAGATTTGCTGCACTTTCCTTTGGAAAAAATATACTCCACATGCTGTATGATCCCCCACCCCCTCAAGTAACAATATATTTTAAATATAGTGACATGAAAACAAGGTGACTGATCAGGAACATGTGGCCATGCAAATATGAGTATACCCACAACCTGCCAGCAAAGTGTTAGTCTCAAATGATTTATTTCGACATTTCGAAGGAAAATTAATGGAAAACAGTATCAAACATGTACCGTATATATGTAACATATATATATATAAATATATATATATATATAGTATTCTATATATTGCAAAGAAAACAAACACAACCTTAAAAAATAAGTCAATTTTTTGTTCGTTCAACTCTAAATAATATCGAAACATAGGCAGCATATTAAAAATCATGTCTGTCTAAGTAAAATACCATCTAGATCTGGAAATGAAATGAAGTTTAAATCAATTTAATAGCTCGAGTGACATCACATAATTTCTCTTGTTCAGAGGTACCCAAATTTTCCAATTTTTTTTTAAAACAAATTATTGCATGAAAATAAAGTAAATAAATAGAGATGAAAAGTACCTTGACTTCGTGTATTGTATCTGTACTTGGAGTAGAAGCAATACATGCCAATAGTATCCATTGGTTTTGTTGTATCAGTACACGCGATTCAGAAGGGACGAATATTATACGGTTTATCAGACAAATCCGTATTAAGTAATTTTTCTCGATACTTTTATTGACTTCTTAGAAGCAACGTTGTGGTGTGAGGTATAATTTCACACTGAAATCTTGAGAGTGTCAAGATAAAAAAAATCACTACATTGACAGGAATGGTAATGACGGACGGAGTCTACAAAGAGTATGGCGATAGCAACCGTTTCTAGGCGGAATGGGACGTCGGTGCAGCTTTTCAACCACGTGGCACTCTCTTAGTAACGAGCCTTAGCAACGCTTGCTGGTAGTCAAACAACTCATAGATAGGCCATTGCTATACACGTTGTACGTCGCTTCAAAAATATTAATTTAAACTTATTCAATGTGTAAAAGTGAATTTACAACATGTGCATCAGATAGCAGCAAAACTTAATTATTTCGATATGGTGAACTACTTAGTTTTCGAGAAAAGTACATATATGTCCGACGAATTTAAGGCATTTAAAAGTCTGGAAGCTATTAATCAGTTTGCTTGTGGCTGGGTGAAAGATGTATACACAGTCAAGATCTCAGGATTATGCCTCGTAATTGGAAAGGTAAGTGTACATGCTAGTTTTTATTTATTTTGATGATGATTTTTAGATTGATATTGTATTTTTTCATATTTTATACATTTATTGTAAAAATATAACATTTATAATAAATCAATGATTGTATAATCAAATTATAAAACTAGAAAAGTTTACGCTTTTTTTTTAAGATTTATTAAACTTAAATTGAAAAGCATACTGTGCCATATAATGTACTCACCATGAATAAAATGCTCACCAGTGGCTTATCCTGACTCCAAAAATTGTGTGTGTGTGGGGGGGGGGGTAACTGTTTAACATTTGCTTATGCCAGGGTTATTTTAAATGAAAAATACGCATAACACATTAAAAAGTCTTGAAAAGTGTGTGTGTGTGTGACGGGGGGGGGGGGGGGGGGGGTTCACTGCAAACTTTCCTGTGCTTCAAATTTTCAGTATTCTAATCTTCTCTGTTGATTCTTAAAGGCCATTCTTTGCTTCTTCAGACAAGTCCTTGATTTTATTCCCTTTATTTTCAATTATTCGAGGGAATGAAAAAAATGATATAATTAATTACGGCATAAATCGCCATTATCAAATTCAATTACTTTATCTTAAAGAAATTTTGATTATATATGATATCGGCTGGATATAATTTTAATAAAACGACTTTTTAAAAAAAAAATTCACACCAAAACGTATCCCGGCGCTCTTCACTAAGACGTCTTTTTGACTCATTTTCCCTAATTAATACAGCAGGGAGTCTAAAAAAAGATTTGCTGTCTCGATCAGAACGATTTCCGCATTTGAAAACACTACAAGTGGTAGGCATAATGACAAATATAAAATTTTGTAATACTATATACGCCAGTATATCTACAATTGACTCAAACGCAAAGCATGCAATATATGACTACCAGCAACGGTTGCTAGATGGTAGCTTGGCGATGTGACGTCAGGTGAAAAAGCTCTATTGTTTTTTACCACCTAAATTCCTGAAAAAAAAAAAAAAAAAATGCACTTATATAGTATTTTCTATATAAAATTTTAAATCTAAATTTAAAAATCAGTTTTCAGTTTATCATATTCTTAGAACTAAGATTTTGTTTTTTATTGTTATTAAACAAAATGTAAAGTCGAACAAAATCGAATATTACTCTAATTACATACGATTTCTCGGCGGGTTTTCACGTCCATTCGTACTTCAATTCGACGTAAATTTATTTATTTATGAAATATATTTGTTTTATATAGTTTTTATAATAATTATTGTAGCATTTTGTCTATATCCTTTGAGTTTCAAAAGTTTGGTTTCATTTAGACGTGCTAACTTTCTATTTAAGACAGCATGTTGTCTGTTCTCTTCACATACTGATACTACTACTCCATCAGATTTATAACATTTTTATAATGAAATTTTTTTTTTATATTTTACAGATACCGCTTATAAATTTATGTATTATGGAGACAAGGTTATCTCTGTTATCTATTATAATTATTAGTATATTTAAACTAATAGTTAATATGAACTACAAGTATGAATTTACTATTATCTCATACTATTATTGACAATTTACTATTATTGACAGTAACTGAATGGCTTTTACTATAGACATTATTATTTAACAGGGTGCTGAGCCAGTTGTGCCATTTCCTATAATCCAATTTACAACTTAAAATAGATCAAAGAATTCACACCAGTCAATGGGGGAAATTCCCCCAACTCTGGATTCTGAGGGGAATTTTGTAATATCGGGAGATTTAAAAGATTTAAAATACAAAATTTACTTTTTTTGCTAAATGTTTACTGAAATATTTATATTTTTGTATACAGTAATATAATTAATATGCATTTATAATCACTACCTTTTTATTTTTGGTATTTATTGAATTCTTAAAACCTTTTTCAGGTTTTTTTCTTAACTTTTTTCAATTAAGTTTATCAGTAAATCCTTCTCAGTTAGTTTTTTTCATTTCTTTTTTCCATTGTTAAAAGTTTTCCAAATTTACAGATTTTTTTTATCTATTACTTTCCCTACAATACATGGTAATATATAAGGGAAGTATTGGAATCGTGTTAAAAATCGCAACTTGAGTTTGCAATGAATCTAAATGTTTTGAGCACTCTGAATTGGAAAAAAAATAGGATAATAAAAATAGGAAAAAATAGAAACTGGAAAAAAAATATTTTTAGCATGATGTCTGTCTCTGCAATTTGTGTATCCATTCTAGATAAAAACTGATTGACCAAATTTAGCAAATAAGCCACTTGTGGGTTACGGAGGTGTTGATTAGATTTTGATATGATTCGGAAAAAAAAGAACCTGCAATTCTTTTTGCTAAATGATCCAAATAAAAGTATGTGTCTACTCTAGCTGACCTAATTGTCCAAATTTCATAAAATCTGGTATATAAATCACCTGTGGGATACTTGGTACTGGTTCGATTTTGATATAATTCGAAAAGAAAGAACCTGCCTTTTTTTGTGAAATGACCTGTAAAAATTGCCAAAATCTAAAATAAGACTACATACGATCAAATGTATCAATTAAATACTTGTTTTATATATAATTTTTTACAACGAGAAGAATGAAACCAACCTCATAACTCTAGGACTTCTTGAGATATTTCTGATTTTTTGTATTTTTGCTATGTCACTTAATATGTCCAGCCATCATATGAAAATGAAAATTGAAGCAAAACTGCAAATTCAGTGTACTTTAAAATAATTATGAGTGTTATTTTGTGCTATTAAACTCAATTTAACAAAAAAAGGAAAGAGAGAATGAATTTGAGGTTACAGGGAAAATCATATTCTACACACATTAGATTTTTTTTAGTTCATTTTCGGAATACTTATGATCAGAATATGTATGGTCACTAGATACTTTCTTATTTTCTTTAAAATCTTACTAATGTTTTTCAGGTGTTTCATAATTTCCAGGATATTCTAAAAAAATTCAGTTACCATGTATTATTTAAATACTTGCTAAATCCGGATAATAGTCCCCCATGCATATTTTTTCTAAGTGCAAAATCACACCAAGTTGGTGCATTCTGGCCTCCTGGCCAAAGTGACGTATACTTCCTTGTTAAAAAATAGGCTCCTCCCACCAAAGTGACGTATGCAGTGACGATCCGACATAATTTTTCTGGGGGGGTGTACCTCTGAATTTTGCCGACTGAAAATTGAAATTTTCTGACTCATTTTGCTAATAATTAATATTAAACAAATTATAATAAACTAATACATAAAAAAAAAAATAGGAAAAATTCATATCCTCAAATTCGTTATAAGAAAGGACAAGAGCGGATAGGCACAGTGTTTGTCCCCTTCCTAAATTTTGGTTCATTCGTTTCTTGCAGTGGCTGCCAACAGATATTTTAAGAAGAGGAGCCCAACATTCAACTTTGTTCCCCATAGAGCTAATGTTATTTTCCAATACAAAAGGAAGGCACCATGGGCCACCATCCTAAATCCCCGCCTGATCTCTGGTTACAATTTTATGCTGAACAGAGAAAAAATTACCCCTAAAATAGAGGTACAGTTTTGTCACTATAATTCATCAAACTGCTAAATTTCAAATGCATTTTCCTCGAAAACGACAAGAAATGAGGAACAGTTGATGCGGTTAATGAGAAAATTTGATCTTGTGTATAAAACGCCATACCAAATGCCCCACAAGACTTCAAGGGGGGGGGGGATCACATTCTTCTGGGATGGATTCTCAAGTACATGATCGGGGAATCGGGGGTTTCAAATGAGTTAATGTTGTAGCCATATCATAACCTTTAATAAGCTTTATTATCGTACCAATAGAAAATCGATTGGTCTTAAGTAGAGAAATCAGAGTATGAATATCTTGCATTATTATATAACTAGCTACTAGTTTAACATTTGTAAGGCACCCTCTAAAAGGTTACAAATGCTAAATGTTCTAAATTTACTTTATTTCACGTAAATTCTTCGATGTTTCAGTGTTGCCCACCTCTTTACAACAGAATTGAGTTCAATGCTGTCAACAAATTTTTTTTAACTATTCAGTAACAGCATAGCATCTAATCTGCCATCAGAGATTTTGGAATGCAAATACGTTTTTATTAGTTTTAGTTTACTGAAATGTCTTTCACTTGAGGCCACCGTTCAAACCATTCGTCGTTCGGTGTTTTTTGTCCAATGAAAAATGCGTATAAGCAGGGTTCGTACGCCTCCTGGAAATCCTTGAAAACTCCTTATTTTATTCGTTTTAGCACTAAACTCCTGAAAATAAAAAAAATCTCCTGGAAAATGGACATCACGATGTTTTATTTCATAATATAATCAATAGGTGGCACCACTAAACTAACAATAGCTTACAGATACTTATGTTGAATATACAGAGATGTCAATTATTATGGATTTTTGGCAATTCTTATGGATTTCTGAACAAAATTACAGATTACGGAAAAGACCCGTAAAATTACGGAAAATTCCTATTTTTTTTTTCATCCATCTTGTAATTATTGCACCTTACATTGACAAAACTTATTTCTATATGTTAGTTTATTATTCATGTAAATGTTTTATTTTGATACATTTAGTATGATTGCGCAATTCAAGGAATTCTCCTGTAGTCCTGGGCATCCGCAAGTATCCTTTTCCATCTAGGCCAGGGGTCGCCAACCTGCGGCTCTTTTGATGCAAAGTTGCAGCTCTTCAGTTCCATATGAAAAAATTAATAATTTATTATCAAAACCCTTAAAAAATAAGAAAATATATTTTTAAATACCTAATTTCTCAATAGCTTCTATTTTCATAATCGTTAATTACAAATCGCTACGCTTAACATGACCGTAATGAGATAAATTTGAACTATTGTTTTGTTCTTAGAGATGAGACTCCGTGACTATGTTTATCTTTCAGCCAATTGCATTCCATTCTTGTCTCACCCAAACAGCCACCTCTAGAGTCTAAACAACACGTCTAGCTAGACTCAAGACGTGTTGTCAGTCAGTCATCCTCGGATAGCGCGGTCGACGTTACCTTGCATGTGTGTTAATTTAATCGCTTGCGGTTTTTGCGTGTCTATTCACTTGTTGTTTCAAGAAGAATACGATTTAGAAGCGAATTATCTTCTCAAAGGTATGTACGCGTATAATATAATAAAATCAGTAACAGAATTGGATTACATATCTGAGGATCATGTTAACGCAGTAATAATGGTAAATAAATTGCTTGCCGTTTTAGATAGCTAAGTAAAATTTTAAAAAATCATTTTTTCAGCTCCGCCGCCAGCATGGCATCTGGTAAAAAAAAAAGAGAAGAACTGAAGAAGAAAACCGAGAATTAAATCAGGATTGGACGGAGTCGTTTGCATTCATATGCAACACAGATGGCCTTCCGACTTGTCTCATTTACCACGAAAAACTCGCACACAATAAGAAGTCAAATTTTTAGAGACACTTCACTACAAAACATACCCAGTTTGCTGGTAAATATCCAACCAATGATGCACGAAAAAAAGCTGTTGAAGAGCTCCAAAAAAAAAAAAACAGTCAAGTTCCATGCTAAGTAACTGGGCGCAATCTTCCAATAATGTAAATCTGGCAAGCTTTGCAGTATCATTAGAAATTGCAAAAAGAGGAAAACCATACACAGATGGTGAGTACGTCAAAGATTGTTTTATACATGCATCTGAAGAACTGTTTCGTGATTTTAAAAACAAAGCAGAAATCATGAAAAAAATCAAAGATTTGCCATTATCTGCTAAAACAGTACAAGATAGAACTGCTAAAATGTCTTCAAATGTAACACATATGCAAGTGGAAGACATTGAACTGGCTTCTGCCTTATCACTTGCTATAGATGAGTCTTGCGACATAAAAGACACGGCACAAGTTACCTTTTTCGTCAGGTATATGTCGCCCCTACGACCAAAAGAACTACTAGGATTGGTACCGCTCTCAGGGCAAACTCGTGGAGAAGATATAGCAAATGCTGTGCAAAAATGCCTGGAAGACAATGGAATCGATATAAATAAAATCGTTTCTATAGCAACTGATGGAGCCAGAAGTATGACAGGAATACAGAGGGGTAACATCAATTCTTCAGAAAAAAATAAACCATGAAATTCTAACACTAACACTGCATAATTCATCAAGAAGCGCTTTGTGCCCAAACATTTCCGGCCGAAATAGTTGAGGTCATGAACTTGGTAATTAAGATTATTAACAGCATCTTGGCAAAAGCACTCTACCATTGCCAGTTTAAAGATTTCCTTGAAGAAATAGATAGCCAGTTTTCTGACCTACTTCTGCACAATAAAGTGCGATGGCTTTCCAGACGTAACGTATTACAACGTTTTGCTTTGTGCTTGAGTGAAATAAAAACATTCCTCAATGAAAAAAGCATTGGCCATCCCGAATTGGAAGAAGACAAATGACTGCAAAAATTCAACTTCATGGTAGATACCACAATGAAACTAAATGAACTAAATCTAAAACTGCAAGGAAAGGGCAACCCAGCCTACGCCTTGCTTGAAGAAATAGTTTGTTTCGAAAAAAATTACTTTTTTTTTGTTGAAGACTGGAGAGCGATAAATTACTTCATTTTAAAAATCTGAAGCAATATCGTGATGAGACCAATGCAACTATTGACACGAATTACTTCAGCATAGCTTTAAAAAACATGAGGGATGGATTCGCTGAGAGATTCGAGCAATTCAAAACAAATAAAAGTATCTCGTGATCACAGTAAATCCTCTCAACACAAATACAAATGAGATCAACATCGAGCCATTTGGAATTGATGCTGGATCGCTCCAAATGCAATTGCTAGATTTGAAAAGCAAAGACTTGCGGAGTGGCAAGTTCACAGAACTCAAGAGCCAGTTGGAAGAGTTGGAGGTCCAGAAATGCATGCACATCGCGCAGCATAAGTGGAAATAAATTCTAAAAGAAATTCCGCGAGTTGAGGCCCTTATATTCAGCGCATGGAATAGTTTTCCAGAATGCTACAGTGAGGTGAAGAAGTTGGCATATGGAGTGCTGACGATCTTCGGGTCGACATATTCGTGCGAGCAAGCGTTCTCTTGCATGAATATAATAAAAAGTAAAGTTAGAAGTCAACTAACAAATAAAAATCTAGAGTCGTGCTTGAAACTTAAAACAACAAGTTATAAGCCAGATTTAATCAAACTTTCAAAAGGCATGTAAAGCCAATGCTCCCATTGATGTAACTATCTATATATGTGTTTTTATATGAATGAATATTATTCCGTATTTAAAGCCGTTTATTTTAAATCAAAAATCAAATATATATAAGCAAATACTATAATATTGAAACGAAAATTTTTAGTGGCTCTTTAAAAACTGGGAAATTTTGTAAATTGTAACTTTTGGCTCTTCCGTTTCAATAGGTTGCCGACCCCTGATCTAGGCCCATCCTCTAAATGTTAGTCATTAGATGAACAGAGCCAGCCCATTTTCACATTTTGGTTAATTATAAAGGCTAAGTTTTTAATTATTTTCTTATAAATAGGGGAATTGCGTAATTGTAGTATCGTGTACATTGCCGAGCGTTGACTAATATCTTTTTCCATCCATCTCCATTCTGTAATTATTGCACATTAAATTATCAAAACTTTTTATCTTTATGTTTTGGTTTATTATTACTTTTATAAATATTTTGACATATTCTGTACGATTGCGCAATTCAGGGAATTCTCGTATATTCCTGTGAGTCTACAAGTATCCTTTTCTATCCATCTCCATCCTCTATATATTAATCATTAGATTTACAAAACTAGCTTATTTTCACATTTTGGTTATTTATTAAGGTTAATTTATTAATTATTACTTTCAAATTTTTTATTTATTTACATAGTGCGATTGCACAATTCAATTTACCTAGAAAAATGTAACAGTTTATCTAGAAGAATTTAATATTATCTGGTGATAAAAGCAATAATATTTGTTCCCCATAATAATGTTGTCTCAAAATGTATATTCTGTATTGTATTGTTAGACAATATGGGGCTGAATTTGAGTTCAGGCAAATTAGATTTTTTTATTACTAAAAAAATAAAAACCATGTCAAATGTTCTTTATTTTTCATGTTTTAGGAAGAAATTATTAAAGTCTGAGCTAGCGCAGGCTAAAAATAGATAAATAAACAAATACATTTAGTATTTTTTTTAAGCTAAGCATATTCTGTTTTCTATTAAGCTAAGCATATTCTGTTTTCTATTAAGCTAAGTATATTCTTTTTCCTACTTATTTTTTAATTTAAGCTAAGCATGTTCTAAGGATTTTGAAATTTCTTTTTTGTTTAGTAATGAAGACTAATATATTCATATTTTTTTTGTTTAGTTTAAAAATTTTAACATTTCATATAAAAATATATATGAAAAATTTGAAATGTTTGATCAAATATTTTTCTGATTATCATTGCAAACAATTTTTTTATCCAAATCGAACCACTGTAGTCATTACTGAATGTCTAGATTACTGAAACTATAAGCAGCCATTATTCATATAAATCTTGTGAAAATACAAGGCAGCAATATACAGCAATACAATGCAAGTGTGAGCAGTGGCATTGCTGAAGGAGGAGGATTTGTGGGTCATACCCAAGGTCCGTTGAATATCTTATATATAAGGTTGTCTCGTTCGGGGAAAAAGTTGTCCCGGGAAGGAAAGACGAGTGACGTCACTGCTAGACCCATTCTCTGACAGAGGCGAGAAAAACTGTTGAGAAACGTTGATCGGAAACTATTTAAATATTTATCTAATAGTAACTGTGTGCAAGAAATATAGAATCAAATAAAACAGTACATGCATAGTAATGTGAAGTTTACGAAAATAAATTCCGTACATATGAAAAGAAATAGCAAATTTTTTGTGAGAGTGGAAGCTATTAAAATTTTAACATAAGGGAAGTTTATACAAAGATTACTGAATGCTATGTTGAAAGATAATTGAATGAGCAAAGGTTGTGTATAAAAAAAATAGAGAATGATCAGAGAAGAGCCAATAGTTGTTAAGTATGTTATGTGAATCGGTTTGAAAAGGATATAAATATATATTTTTAATCTAAATGTGGCAAATCAGTCATCATTTAAATATTGACTGTATTCCGAAGTTTACAGGCATGAATAACGCAGTATAAATTAGAATAAATATTATTTCCAGGCAATGCAATGCATAGGTTTTGTCTAGTTCAAAAATTTTACATGCTTTAGAAAAAATATATCGTCTGGATTTGAGAGAAGTCAGGAAACTTTCAAAATCATCTGAAGACAAAACAGTAATTGATTTAAATTTGAAAACACATATTTTATCAAATCATTGCAATAATAATTATTAGTCACGTCAAATGTAGTTTAAGAATTTTTTTGTTAGTAAATTTGTTAATAAAGTTTTTGCTAAGGCATTTATATCTTGATTCGTCAAATTGAAGGACTTCATCATGAGTAAGACGGAGTAGTTTCAATTCAATAAAAATGGTTTTTGTTCAAGAAAGGGATATTCATAAGTTAAAAGAAACTAGTGTAATTTTATGGATAATTTTGTAAAAACAAAATAAATTTATAGTCGCATTAAAAGGATACCCTATTTATTTTAAAGCAAATGGTGAATGGAATCTTTTTAGTTTGAAGCTCCTTCCCCAGAAATATTGGACAAATTTCGAAGAAAAAAAAATTCGTCTTCGAATAAAATGATAAAAATAGCCTTTGTTTCTTTTAGCATAAAATGCTGGATGATACCCTCCCCCCCCCCCCCTTTTATTTTCCACGATTTTCTGTCGCATTTTCAAGTGCCGATTGACTGAATTCTACGGTAGTATCTGTACCATTAAAGAAATTAAATGAATTCACAAAGACTTCAAATAAACAAAATTAAACAGCAGATGTATATCATTACATATATAGAAACAGGGTTTTCTTTAAGCATATAAAATGAAAATATTAATTACATGCATTGAGCATGCAATGATACAATCTAAATATTTTAAAATCAAATCGATGACATTTTTCAGAAAATTATAAAGTTCAAATATTTTTTGTATAGGAACTATTAGGAACGGAATGGTACGCTTACTTTTACTCGACAGAATAAGTACCATAGCATTTATATGCAGGAAATTTTAAATGATCCAATTTTTAAAGAAATAGAAATTTAATTGCAAATTGATAAAGATAATATGGAGAGTTTTATAGAAATAAATCTTATTTAATTCTATTTTTACATATTTCTCATTAGTTATATCATATTTCAAACCTTTAATAGACAATACAGACTGTAAAGTGCACAGTCTGTATTTAATGATTTTGAACGGGATATTTCGATTAAAATCTTTAATGTGTTGTAAAAGTAATTGTTAAAAAATACTATATTAAAATCCACATTCATGCAATATATTTGTGAGTAAAAATATTAATAAAGATTATCAGTTTGCACATGAAATATGTAAATTTTGTGTAAAAAAGAAGATGAATGTATTTGTTATACGAAATCACCTGGAAAATCATATCCTTGTCTTAGTATATAGTTTGTCAAACCGCTGTTTTTGACTTCTTCATCCGTTAATTACAGCAATTTAGTTCATTTTGAATTCAAATTTGAGTTCATTTGTCGTATTTCAGTGTTAGCACATTATTTTAGGAAACATTTCATGTATCTCGTTGATGTTTAAAGCAAGGCATTTTTAAATAAAACCGTGCTATTTTCCAACTTTTTTCAACGAAGCGCCGCTGGTCAACAGAACGGAAGGTCTAGCAGTGACGTCACAGCTCGCTCAGAAATGTTACCATGGGGGGAATAGCGAACGAGACAACCTGTTAATATTCTATTAACCTTGATCATACCCCTCTCCCCAAGAACCCATTGAGTTTCAAAGAAATTATATATGGAGAAATGGAAAATAAAATATTTGGTTACCAACCATGCCAGCCAAGTTGATGTTTGATTTATTTAAAATTATAAAAGACTTGGTTAAGAAAAAATTTGTTAATGAACCCTGTTTCATCACTGATATTTAATAAATTATGGAGTGTAAATTGGCAAACTTTTCCTTTATTGGTGTCTTGTAATTCAAGATAAAAAATTTTTGTATGGACAGAGTGGTGTAGTTGATATAAAACCAAGTGACATGGCTGAAAGAGAAACATCTGTAGAATCTTGGTTTCACTTTTACTTTTAATGTTTAGAAAAACTCCTTAAAAACTCCTGGAAATGGGTCCTTGCAAAGGAGTATGAACCCTGTAGAAATCCATGTGTTTCATGTAAAAAACTAATAAAGGAATTACTAAGAAAGTTGTGATCAGTAATTCATTATTGTTAATTACTACGTGTTTTCCTTTAAAAGTGTTCCCTCACCCACTCATATGTTGCTTAGAAAGATTTCATGTTCGGTATTTTTAAAATTGGATCTGGAAACCCTAGATCTGATGCATGCATTTCATTCTGGTGAGGGTTTGCACTTTATTTTGTCGTCAAATCTCGTCTAATAAATACAAATTTTAGGATAAACTTTTCATGTCTGATTTTATCTGGGTCCAAAGTTTTCACACAGCAACCATTTATCACTTTGTAATTCCTAATTACAAAGGTTGAATAGAATAGTGTTCGCACGTTCCCATAGTACTGTTCCTGTTTCAATCTGTCATGATTGTAGTTTGATATTTACATAGTTTTAGAATAATTGTCGGCTTTCTTTTTCTTTGCTAAGTGAATTGAAATGAAGAAAAAACGTGTTTTTTTTCGTACGTAAAATTGTTCAGCTGATTAAACAAAAGATCAAATATTGTTTTTAATGTGACAATTTGCCAACTTAGAAATTGGTGTGTGTGTGTGTGTGTGGGGGGGGATGCACTCCCTATACCCCCCTCCCCATCGGATCATCCCTGAGCGTATGTTACTGTTTTCTGAGCTAGAATTTTGAATGTAAATGATAGTGTAATTCAATATAAATTAATACTCTTAAAAACATTACAAAATAAGATTCTTGTGAATTTAAAAAAAATTTCGTAACTTAGTGAAATTGCAGAATAAAAAACTGTGAAAATTTTAAAAAACATATGGTACTTGAAGCATTTTGTGAATTTAAAAAAATTTCAAGAACTTTAAGAACTCGATACTTTGTACTTTATGATTGTATTCTAAGACAATTAAAAAAAAAACAATACTTAGAAAAAAGATTGTACTTTAAAGAAACTTCAAAACAACAATACTTAGAAGAAGAAAAATTGCACTTTAACGAAATTTCATAAAAATGATACTTTGAAAAAAAATGGTACTATTACAAAATTTCAATGAAACGATATACTTAGAAAAAAGATTATACTTTAACGAAATTTTAAAATAAATGATACTTAAAAAAAAATGCCATTAAGAGACTTCGAAGATTAAAAACTTCGAATTTTTTAGAGAAGGGGAAAAAGCAATTTTCTAAACACAGAAAATACAAAACTTGGGATAAATTAAACAAAAAAGACTAACCTTCAAGACTTCTTCTGACTCAAAGTCAGAACAATTCTGAAATCTGTCGTCCGTCCTGTCTTATGGCATCTTCATCATTTGTATAGGGAAGGAAGATGGTAATGGTTCCTTTCATAAATTCATTCTGTTCTTCCCCCCCCAATTGAATAGCCCAACTTTCTTTTATACATATATTCATAGAGGTAATAATTGAATTCTTTTTTAACTTTGCGGGATTTGCTTTTCTTTTTTATCTACGACCACCAAGTTTCCTTAATAGAATTGGTATGCGCGCCTGTCTCGGGGTCCTTAAGTATGAAACTGTGATTCACTTGAAGGTGCATGAAGCCTTTATGTTTAAGACAATCATACACCTTCCAACAGCCCAAAATTATCAAGGTTCTCTTCTCGATATACCTTTCTTTCACTTTCAACAAACATTTACTCAACCTATTATACAAACATTTATTCGTCCCTCTTTCAATTCCTCCAAACACCCACTGTCTGTCCACAGGCTTTTCTCTTCTATACTTATTTTTACCAAACTTACTTTCATCTACTTCCATAATCACACCATTACTGCCAATCTTACTCCTTTCACTCAAAAAACCACTCACACAAATGTCTCAACAAAACTGTTTCCAATCGGTTACAGTTTTCTCGGAGACATTTAAATGATTCATAATAAACTTGCATTCACAGCTACCAAACGACATAAGTCATAATTAAAATTATAATTAAAATTTCATTCACACTCAACTTACTCTTCTCAAACCATGTGCCTCTCCTTATGCTCCTAGAAACATCATGCTGATTCACTCCAGACATCTTTCGACACCTCCATTTAAACACATCAATCAATCGCTCTCTCTTACACAACTTCATTTCATCGTCGCACTTAGGACACACATACTTATCACTCATAAGCCCTTTCATAACACACCAATCAATCACTTCTTTCATACCCTTATTTTTCAAATTATAATAAAATTTAATACTAGATTCATTCAAACCAACATCCATTCGACCACGTTTTACAGAACTACACTCACCATCCATTTGCTTGTGTTTACCTGCAGCCATAAGGAAACTATAATTGACAATAAAAGCAAATCTGCAAAAATAAAAAAAGTTCAAATAAATCTCAATAATAAATCCAAATTTAATCAAATCAAATGTGATAATAAAAATGCAAGAAATGTGGAACAACAACTGCATCCGAGGCGAAGATGCAAATAAATGTGGTTGTCCAACAAATGCGCTGTTACAGCATAAAATGGTAGCAACCATGGAAGCTTGTGCTCACTGGATGTGATGCATATCGAGGTTACCAGATTGCAACAAAATTTACAGCCAAAAATGTCACAAAAATAAAAGTCTTTATACTGAAGCTGTATCTTAATTTTTTATATTTTTGATTTCATAATTATTTGTTAAATTAAGTTTTTAATTTGAAATATTTCACATCTCACATAGGTCCCGTCCGTCCAAACAGTTACTTTACACCTTTCTGGACGGTCTGGGTCTCAACAACATCATCTGACATAGGTCGGGCAATCTGGATCTCAACAACAGCAGCTCACATATTTCATAATTTCATATGCACAAATCCATTCAAGACCCAGCTTTTAGCTAGTATATTTCAAATCAAGAAATTTTCACTACAATTAATATTACTTTATCTATCTACCTACATACTATAACTCAGGCAGTGTTTTATTGTATTTTTATAGATCTGTAAATCAATATTCTCAATAAAGGAAGATGTCTGTAGCGGGTAGTCTAAGCGTCATATGACCATGAAATTTGATGCACAGGTACTTCAAGACCTGAATAGGTGCACCTCAGTGTTATTTTTTTAAATTTTAAATTAGTTCTTTAGTTATTTTATGTGTTAGCTCAATTCACAACAATTTTGGTGGATATTCACACAAATCAATCCTTTAGTGTGGAAAACCCAGGCCGTCCGACTCATCCAGAGGACTTTAATCCTTTAGTGTATCTAAAATATTATTACAAAGTTTCCATTGGAAAGATTGAAAAATTCTCTAAAACAAACTGTGAATGGAATCCATCTGATATTTTTAGTAACTTTTTAAAAAATATGTACTTTTCATACATTTTAAACCTCTGTGATTTTATATTTGGATATACATTTTTTCAGCACTTGTGCACAATATCGCAAATTACTCCAGACACAAAATTAATTTCATAAACCCATCTGTTGATTAATTATAAATTTTTATTTGAGGCATGTCTTTGATTTTATCAAGCTGTTGCGGACCCCTCTGTCCCCATGCAAGCAATAGGGAATCCTGTTTTTTTCCAGAGCTGTTAAATTTATCAAAGCTAATCCATATGCACAAGAGGTTTTTTGTAACAGCCTGTCTTTATTCAGTGCAATCCTTACTAAGATTTAGACTAGATGCACATTTAGATATAATTTCATATCATGCACATTGCTTTTTTCTTTGCATTTTCATGAGTCCTTAAAATGGGTTTCGGTGTTCGTATTATTTATTACTGGCCACTTATTAAGGGCCTGGGTAATTCATTCTTGTGATAATGTATGGATCCAGATTAAGGAACTTAACTATATTTTTCTTTACAGAATTTGTACTTGGAACGATGGAAGCCTTTCTTAAGGGCTATAAAGGAATTAATAAATCCAAGGTCAGCAAAACGGATGGCGATGACTCTTGCTTAATAAAGAAACCAAAGAGGCCTACACCATGGGTTGAAAAATAGTATGTTCTACGTTTTTATCTAGATTATTAACTAGAGAGAATGTAAAAGAGATATTCATGAAAGGCTAGATTTACAGTCATGAAGGCCCTAAGCTATATTATAGGCCTCACCAAAATAGACCTCACTCATAAGTAAATATCATAAAACTTACTAATTTTATTAATAAAGCCCATACAATTAAATTGCATTTTATTTATCATATGTAATATAGAATATGTATGAAAATTGTAAAATGTACTTGCACATAATTTTTGAATAAATTGTGTTCATAACTTCATAAATTGAGATGTTTGATACAACCAGGGTGAAGTTATGTGTTTTCCTATTGTAAATCTGAATACCTCAAACGTATAAACTGAAATATACAGACAGTTTTGAAGCTTCCTTAAACTTGCACAAGTTTCCCATGAATCTTGAAAAATACTTGATTTTTATTTTGGTTTTCAAGGTCCTTAAAAATGCTTTTTCTTTAATCTTCCATTTTCAAGATGTGACTCAAAACCATTTTTCATCTGACATCAGAATTTACTCAAAATTCGGCATTTCATATGTATTTGTACAATGCTTCAGCTTATGTGTCTTTGTATATTGTATCTCTGAATATTGGAAATCCAGATTTTAAAATCTCAATGAAATTAGTTCTTAAAGTGCTTCTTGAAAAATATGTTAGGTCTTTGAAAAGTGCTTGAATTCTTTTGATGAAATGAGAGAACCCTGTCGGAGGCCATGGGCACTTGTTTCAAATGTCTGTATTTTTAGGGCACCCTTTTAGATAGTCTTTCTTAAAGCTAATAATGTGTAATCTTTAAATTGTCTTGTATAATTTAACATTTTATACATGTAAGAAGCGCAAAAAGTTGTTCACTACCAAAGGAGTAATTAAGAAGTAACGTAAAACCCTTCTTGGTATCTGATGTCCCTAAGCTGTAACTTATTTTGTTTATATGTAAATCAGGACCTGTATTTACAGTACACATTCATTATTATCCAATTTTAGTGTTTAATACTTATAATATTTTTGTCAGGTACCTGATATATCAAACAATGCAAAGAACATCTTAAAATTCAATGATTTTGATAAAATTCATTATTATCCAATTTTAGTATTTAATACTTATAATGTTTTTGTCAGGTACCTGATACTCGTATATGGCTGAATTTCTGATAATTGTCAATTTTTAGGTTCCCCCTAAAAATTTTTTTGACTTCATAGTTTCTAGAAACTTTTGCTTGGAATAAGTTCTTGGTAATGTTTTTCAAGATATCTAATAGATGACTGAGCTGTTTAGCATGATTTAATGAAATTTTAATGTATAGTTTGAATGTAAACGTGTTAAAAAACATCATTTTGGTGAAACATTTTTTTTTGTGTCTAAAATTTGCAATATATCAAAACACTAGATTTTTTTTGCACACTAATTCAAGTAAACAATGCAAACATATAGTTTCTAATGCATAATATGTAAATATTATGTAATTATTTTGCAAAAATATAATTCTTTTTAATGCAATTCCTCTTTAGGTGTAACATTTTAGAGATAACTTTATCTTAGCTTTACTGTAAATGGATTTTACTGGCCTTATTTTTGCAAATAAATAACATCATTCAAGGTTGATCTCTTCAGAGTTTTTTAGAATTCTAATAATTTAATATATATATTTTTTTATGAAGAAAAATATTCATGTCACCTGAATGGCACAGCATCGTTGAAATGACTGTTTATATGAAAGGGCTAATTAAACAGTATTATTATAATAATGCAATCTGCATTGAATCATTAAAAAACAACTTTTATTTTATTATACTATAAATTAACTAAAATATTTTACAAGAAATGGTAAGGGGCGCTGTAGCCTAGTGGTTAGCTCGCGGGAATTGCTCTCAGTAGGCCCGGGTTCAATTCCCGCCTCTGCCAAAACTGCTACTGTGTTCATGCGGAGTACGATTAAATTAAACATGTGGGTCAATAAGTCCTTCCGAGAGGTTGGTGGTAGGGAAAGGAGGGTACAGTCCCTGTGGATGCCTCTCCTATTGGGTTTTGGTCTAAATTGAGTGGCACTTCCCTGCCGTCCAAACAGTTGCCTTACACCTTTCTGATAGGTCAGACGGTCCAGGTCTCAACAACAAGAAATGGTAAGAATTCTTTAACATAACGTTACAGACTAAAACATACAAACACTGGAACATACAAAAATGAGACATTGCCACTATCACCTCTGCAGAGTTTCACTTGGTAGAACCGCCCATAGGAGGGAGAAGGGGAGCAGACCTCCAATATATTTTTTGTGGGAGAATACATCAAATATCACATGAAAGTGAAAATCATATATGAAGGAAGGGGCCCATGATAAATGTTTGTAGGGGGCACTTAATTTGTATGAGCAACACTGGTCCAGGCTATTTTAAAAGAGCATAATGCCCTGGCAGCTTTTTTGTTATCAGACCAGTGTCCCCTTGCCCTTTTGTGATGAGAAAAGCATGCTGTTTAGCCCTTTGTTAAGAGAGCAACGTTTTCCACTGCTTGTTATCTCCCAGCAATAAATAAATAAAAATAATAAGATTAAGACCTGATCTAGAGTCAAAGAAAATATCCTCGAATCCATCATCCTGGAAAAGTGTTTTTTTTTTTCAAATGTCAAGGTTTAAGTATATTACAATAAATAAAAAGGAGAGTAAAATAATATAATAAAAAGTAAATCTAGCAGATAAAATATTTCATCTGTTTATCAGAATATCATTAATTTTAATCACTTGTTTTAAATTACGATTTAAATTTAAAAAAAATATACGCTTCTTTAAATCAGCAATTTGAATTGAATCCAATTTATTTAAACTGGATGAAGGGGGAGTCTGAAATCATGGAAAATTAGTAGAAATCATTAGCATTGCTAAATAAAAGTATTTCTAAAATGGAACTTAAGTTATTGAGTCACTTATTATCTATTGTCAATAATTTCAAATAATTAGAAATTTATCAATTTTTTTAAAGTTATATCGACATCTCAAGATCTAACTGTACCGCCTATTTAAAACAATCCGTATGTTTCACACCGATAATTCACTTTTTAAATCCCTGAAGTATCTTACATACATGATCGATGGGTTTTAATAGTGCAGATAGTGATCTTTTGTCATTTAAATATTAGACTGTTTGTTCCATGCTAGTAAATAATAGTGGAGCTGAATTGAAAAGAAATGAAATTCATTTCACACTGTAGAATTGCAGACTGATATTAAAATTGGTATTTTATCACAGAGAACAAGTGACTTTGATCTTGCTTTCTTTCAAAATCATTGTGTTTTTCAACAAAATATTTGCTAATATAAAACATTCATGTACAAGGCTGCTATGAAAGAAATATGCCGACTCAGATTAGGTTACCAGCAAAAAAAAAAAAAAAAATCTTTACCTTCAGTGCAGCTTAGAATGTCAGCCAACAAGATTTTCTCTTTCCATGAGCTGCGAAGTTGGCAAGACACAGAGCAGTGCACACATATACACACTCCTGGGAAATAAAATGAGTGTGTCGCTCAAAAGTGCAGTGCTGATGCATGATGTCATCTAGTTACCTGGCATGTGCAACCCTAACACCCTAAACAGGTGATTTTTCTATTGGGGTAGTTTTCAATACTAAAAAGTGTAGATTGACGATTTTCGTAAATCAAGTGCTCTAAGACAAAGAAAAGCTTATATGGGGTGCCAGTATATTAGGTGAATGATTAAAGTGAATAGTTAGTGTTGTGGGTAAATAATTTAGTGGGGTTAAATTCTAGAAAGGGATGCAAATTAATGTTAACATAAGCTGAATTGCCGAAATAAACATAATAATAAATTAATTTGGAATTTTGAAGTAAAGGGGGAAAATTTAGGAATTTGGGACTGTAATAATTTTTAGAATAATGTAATTATGAAAATCAACACAAGGTTAAATCCCCTTCCCCTTTTTAGTGTTTTTTTGAAAATGTTTAAAAATCTATTGAATTTTCGAAAGTTTTCTGAAACTCCTTTCATCAATTCTACATTTAAAAATAAAGTGTTAGGTGTTAGGCCAGTTAATGGCTTCTTAATAAGGGGGATATACATATAAGAAACAAAGTTTACAACTTTTAATAGTAAGATAAAATATTTGAAGTGGATTGTATTCTTATCTTATGTCGAAGTGATACATGTGTTTGGTTAAAATAGAATTATAAAAAGAAAAAAAAGTTATAAAAATATCAGAAGTAAAAAGTGTTCTAAGGTGCTACACTCTTCCATACTTTTTACTTTTCAGTATTAAATTTGTTTGTATTACAAAATTCTGTAGATCACTGGTTTGAAAACTTTTGAGCTGTCATAAATATGATTTCTTACATAAAAAGTATTTATGATAGGTTGTTTTGATTTAAATTAAAAAACTTATTTTTAAAATTAAATTTAGTCTTTCTTGTTTTCAATGTCAAGAACATGAACTTGTTCTTAAAATTCTTTAAAACTGCCTAGTTCCAAATTAAAAGTAAGAACCTAAATTTGTACAAAAATGCTTCATTTTCTTGAATATATATATATATATAAAATGTGTATCGTGTTGCATCTTCTTACTGTTTGTTCATTGGATTTTCAAACTACTATTATTATTATATATATATGTGTGTGATATAACACTAAGTGCAATTAAAAAAATTGTCCAATTAGAAGACAATTTGGACATAAGTAATGATCAGGTGTTACAAGTCGATGGGTGTTGTTGTTGTTGAGACCCAGACCGTCCGACCTACCAGAAAGGTGTAAGGTAACTGTTTGGACAGCCGGGAAGTGCCACCGAATTTAGACCGGAACCCAGTGGGGGAGGCATGCACAGGGACCGTACCTTCCTTCCCCTACCACTAACCTCTCGGAAGAACTTACGGACCCACATGTTTAATGTGATCGCACGCCGCTTGAACACTGCGGCACTTTTGACAGCGGAGGGAATCGAACCCGGACCTACCGAGTGCAATTCCCGCATGCTAACCACTGGGCTACTGCACCCTAAACCGATGGGTGTTCTTTTTGTTGAGATTCAAACCATCCGACCTACCAGAAAGGTGTAAGGACGTTTGGACGGCCAGGAAGTGCCACCCAATTTAGACTGGAACCCAATGCGGGAGGCATCCACAGGGACCGTATCCTCCTTCCCCTACCACCAACCTCTCGGAAGGACTTACGGACCCACATGTTTAACGTGATCGTACTCTGCATGAACATGGCAGCAGTTGTGGCAGCGTGCAAATCCAGCACTCAAACCACCGGGCTACCGCACCCGAAATGTTCCAACAGCATGCAGTGTTCCCAGGTGGTCGCCCACCCAAGTCAGTCACCAAACCGATGGGTGTGAAAACTGCTCAAAATTCCATTTCATTAAATAACTTTTAAACTAATTCAAATTTTAAAATCTTGATTGTTTTGTCCACATGTCAAAATCATTAATTCCCATTTTTAAAAAATGCAAGTTTCTAGGCCAAGAGTTAGCAATTTAAACTGAGACTTATATATCTACAAACCTCTTATATAATCAGGTGGGTTTTAATACTGTAGAATAACTTGTATGCATTGTTTAGCTTAAATTATGTAGCAACCACTATCCAAACCATCTATTAATAAATTTTAAATTGGGTCAGTAAAAACTTTTGTACTAGCAGTCACTGTGGTTAATAATTTTATATGCATTTACTATATTGTTTTACTAAATAGAATGATTGGCAAGAGAATTTCAGTTTCTTGTTCATGTTTGACATACTGAAAATAATTTAAATATCATATATTGTTTTTATATTGAATTTTATGTTCCATTACTTTACTGTTGATATCATAGTGCTTAGAAGTCGAAATGATATTTTAATAATTCATTGCACTAAAGTGGCTGCAAAGTAATAAGTTGATTGACTCATAAAAAACGGAGAATAAAAATTGAAGTTGCCAGTATTATTTTTAAGTGTCTTCCATTGTCAAGGTGTCAAGTCAAATCAAAATTGTTGAACTTTGTTGCTTGATGAGAATTTAATTTTCATAAATGATACATGTTATTATGCCTGTAATTTTTATCTGTGGTTGGTTTTGCCTGTGTGTTTATATGCCATACCTGTGGTGAAAATGGGAATGATACAAATTTAAAATGGTTTTAATTGCTTGAGAGTGCAAGGCCAAAATCAATATAAATTAAAACATTGCAAGACTTAATATCTACCTTTATTCAGTACATTTGTTTTTGCAATTTTAGTCGTCCCAGATGTATGAACGATGTGGTTTATCAAGATGAAGTGGTTGCTGTCCTCAAAAAGAGTTTGGCCAATCCTGATGTAAGCTGTATCTTATAAATCATTTTTATGACTTTTACTCTTGTGTTTTGTAGTAACTCAAATGTTCTTTTTTTAGCTACCAAATCTTCTATTTTATGGTCCTCCGGGTACTGGGAAAACATCCACCATACTTGCACTATCAAGAGAGATTTTTGGGTTAGTAAATCATAAATAAATTAGATTTTAGCCAAACATCTGGAATTTTGAGTCCAAAAATTCTTGCAGAATATACAGCTTATTTTATTATATATATATTATTTTATTATATATATATATACAGGGTGACCAGAAAAAAGCGTCCCAAAAGTAAAATGAAATGACAAAAAACGGGTGAATAAATATGTTTTATTCCAATTACAGAAAAAAGATATATATATTCTAAATTTATGAAATCACAAGTTCGATATGTCTGCCATTACGTGCAATGGCATGACACATGTGCAGAACGAAATGTTGCATTACAGACTCCAGTGTTTGCACATCAATGGCCTCGATTTGTCTTTGAATCGCACACTTCAGCTCAGAAACAGTTTTGGGATTCTTCGAATACACTTTGTCTTTAAGATTTTCCCACAGAAACAAGTCACACGGATTGAAGTCAGGAGAATAAGGCGGCCAGTTAATGCCTATTCCTGTGTGATCTGGATAACCCAGAGCAATCATGCAATTCTGAAAGTGCTCTTTCAGCAGATCAAACACGTTGGAGGTGCGATGTGGTCTAGCGCCATCTTGCATAAACCACATCAAATCGAATTCGGGATCGCCTTGAATGGCTGGAATGAAACTATTGGCCAACACGTCACAGTAGCATTCACTAGTGACAGTCCCATCAACAAAAGCGGCTACGACTACTCCTCGGGTGGACAGGGTGGACATTGCGCACCAGACAGTGACACGCAGTGGGTGTAGCGAACGGTCAATTTCAAAATGAGGGTGTTCTGACCCTCAAATGCGCTAATTTTGTTTGTTAACGTAGCAATCGAGATGAAAATGAGCTTCATCATTAAACTAAACTTTCGTCACATCGATGGTGTTGTTGTCAATGTGGTCCACTACATCATTGGCAAACTCCAGTCGTTGTTCCATCGCCGCCACACTCAATGGCTGGTGCACTTGGACTTTGTACGGAAAGAGTTTGAACTCGTTGACGATCATTTTCCGCAAAGTTTCTCCTTTAATGTCGACTTGTTGCGCTGTTTTTCTGATCGATTTCCGCGGACTTCGTGCTAACAATTCTCTTGGTTTTTCCACATTTTCAGGTGTGGAAACAGTTGCCTTTCGACCAACAATGTGCCTCATGTTGTCGCAAACACTTCCCGTGTGCTCAAATTTCTCAATTAATCGTGTAATTGTTTTCCGGTCAGGGCCGGAATGCACTTTAAACTCTTTTGCAAATGCTCTTGCGACGGTAACGGGGCTTTTGTTGCTTCCGTAAAATGTTTTCACGATGAAAATATGCTCAGAAATGGTATATCTTGACATTTTGGCAGAATCTGCAAAGACAGAAACAAAACATTACAGCATGCACACAGCAAATTTGGTTGTCAGTATTGTTTATTCCTAAAGTTTGAGCGATTTATATACAGTGGTTTTCGAGATATTACAGTTCCTTATTGGGTGCGCTTATTTCTGGTCACCCTGTATATATAATACTTATTTCATACTATTACAAACTTAGCAGCATCCGCTCAAGTAGTATGGTATATGATTTTTTGACTAAATTTTCTACACCTGCTTGTTTAATTAATATACTTGAGCTTATCAATTATTTACTGTTAAAATTTTCTTTTCTACATGTGCTCATCAGACCACTTTCAATAAAAGATAAGTCACAAGTAATTAAAGGTACAGCTAATTAAAATTCTTACAATATATATATATTTATAGATATATCAGGGGTGGAAAATCTGCGCCAATTGCGACAAACTGCTACAATTTCCGTTCACTGCTACATCCTGCTACAAAAGCACCTAATATCTCAGTATCTGCGCCAAAAAAGCTATTTTTTACATGTGCAAAAGCGAAAGTTCTGCACTGACCGGTTCGAATTACGAGAAGAAAAAATCGGGTTATCTACAGTTATTCGGCGCGATTTCAGACCCCATTTTCAGCAAGTCTGCGTATCACATGACCACATCCACGAGTACAACCTTGACCGATTACAGTACAACCTTGAAAATCCGGACTTTGCCGATTCCGGATTATAGAATTTGAATAAAATTCAGATTTAATATTAACTAAATACACTATAAAGCACTATTTTTAGTAAAAATAATGACAAAAGTTAAGTTAATCAATTGAAACATATTATTTAATCTAAAAAATAGGGCAAAAGAAATTTCTAAGAAAAAATATACACATTAATAATTTAGAATGTGTTAACGAAACGAAATGATAAAATTTCATTTTATCATTTCATTTAAATATTTAAATTAACATTTGTTATTTCATTAATTTTGGTTTATGGGAAAGCAGTTTTCTTTATCCTGTAGATGGACATTATTTCTGCTCGGTTATAAAGCTTCTTTATTCAAGACCTTTAATTGCATGGTCGATTGTTTGCATAAGATTATCAATGGGTATTCT
This sequence comes from Amaurobius ferox, assembly GCA_951213105.1. Lineage (NCBI taxonomy): Eukaryota > Metazoa > Arthropoda > Arachnida > Araneae > Amaurobiidae > Amaurobius > Amaurobius ferox. Next base: position 2,512,739 of record OX578151.1, on the reverse strand, counting down.
TTCTTCTCCACATTTATCATCCCTACTTTGATCTTTTTTTTTTATTTAATATCATATCGCGAATTTTGCCATCACTCAATTTATTTATGATTGGTGCATCATCATCACAGTGCAAAACTTCCGTTTTATCGGCTTTGTCGAGATTTAATGAAGCGCCAGAAGAATTTAATGTAGCACCGAGATTTAATAAAGCGCGAGGATTAGCACTTCTGCTGATATATTTAAAGGTGTAAATGTGTTTAAACCATTTTCGCTATTAACGAACGAAAAGCAAAATATAAGAATTTAAAAGTTTTATTTATTTTCTAGCATATATATAATGTTATGTTTAATAAGGCTGATGACTCTGAAAAAAGTAAAATCTTTATTAGTAATAGTCATATATGTAAAAAATATCGCAGTAGATAAAATAAATATCTTTTCTAAAAATGAAAAAGATCTCTCCTCTCAATGATTTTTCCAAATTACGATGAGTCATTACTAGGCTGCAACAGCACCAGGACGTGATGGGAAAGGGAAGAAAGGAATTTGCTTAGTTCCTAATCGTAAACGCAGCCGACCCCTTTGAGAGGTCTGTGTGTTAATGACCTTGTTGCTCGGTTCTGTGTGATACGATATTATTTAGTTATTTATTTGCTATTTATAGTATGTAAATATGGCTTTCTAAACAAAAAAGACAAAATATAGAGTCAATTTCAAGCTGACACGTTCGACGAGAACGAAAAAATCGTCAGATATTGGGATATTGGGAGGGAGAGGAGGAGATTTTGAAGACAGAACAGAATACATTGAAGAATGGGATTCGTACTACGAAGTGAACAAAATAAATTTCCGTGAGTGTTAATATGAATTCTCGGAATTTTTAGATTTAAATGAACAATCTGTGATAAAATGTTACGATAATGTTTTAGAGTGTTTAATATTAAAAATTACATTGTTTCAGAAAAATGTCTTTTTCAATAATGGGAAAAGGAAATTTTAATAATAAAAATTCAGTATTTAAATAACGATGTATATTTTACGCGAAATAATTCATCGGGAGTTCTGACTTGAATAAGGGGGAGGAGGGATTAACGCCAACAGCGTAATTCACGCTCCAACCACGAGCCGATCTACAACCATCCATCTTAACTTTCGTTTCATTTCGGGGTTCAGAAAGTCGACCGGAAAATACGGTATTTTTTGTATAAAATATAATTCCATATAAATAATCTTACTCTGTTGTTGTAAATCCGTGACTTCGTCAGTTCAGGGGGAAAAAAGTGAAAATTTGGAAAATGTCCGGATTTTGGATGTCCAGATTTTTGAGGTTGTACTGTACTATTTTTTTGTAGCTGCTTTTTCGAGTTATTTTATGTTTGTTGTTTAAAAGTATAGAAATTCCGACTTTTACGAATTTTCTGTAGTTGTACCGATTTTTACTTCAGATAGAGATCGTTAGAGATAGTCGTAAAGTATCCTTTTGCATCTATTTAAATTTTCATCTTTTAATTATTCCACATTAGAGCAACAAAACTTTTTTATTTTTATAGTGTGTGTAAAAAAATAAATAAATATTTTATTAAAATAAATAATTTTCACATAAATTTGTGCTGCAATTTGCCTGAACATGTATCTATTTATATTGAACAAGTCAAAATACAGGATGATAGTAAGGGAATGAAAAGTAGTGTTTAGAATAACGCGTTATGCTAGCATTGCATGGATCTTCACTGGCTTTGATGAAATACTGGAAAATTTATTTCCCTCATATTATTTAATTAAGGCGCTCGGTGACCAGTCCTATAGCTCTTTGCAATAGATGTCCATCGTTCTCCTCCGCTACGCATCTAAGTCACGGCTAACGGTGCAATTTAGGAAGTAGCTGCCGATGATTGCGGTGCAGTTTAGGAAGCAGTTTTAGATTGCGTATCTCTGCTATGCATGCAAGTCACCGCGGGCTGTCAGCTAATGTTAAGGATACTTCAGAGGCGCATGCAATTTGCGTAAGCTATATACAATAACGATGACACCGCTTCATGCAATAATGATACGCACGATGAGCGAGCATATGCAATTCGCATCGCATTACAAAATGAATCTTCTTTTATTAACGGATGCTGATATGCAATAACGCTATGCCGGCTGAGCTGGCACATACAATCTGTGTAGCGTTGAAATAGCTGTCAATCGCGCAAGCGCTCATTATGTGCGTTCAAGGCCGTGCGTGTTTCGTGCACCATTTGTATGGGAGCATGAAACCCGTGTAGCGAATTCACAATATAAATTGCACTTTATTCGCGTATTCGCCTTTAACGCGCTACGCGGGTGCATCAATAACCAAACTCAATTCAATAAACACGTACGCGGACTCACAACTGGCAATGCTTTAAACAATAAATAAAATAGTATTAATAAATACTTTTATATGTCTTAAGTTAAGCATTACTTATATTTACATAGAAAAGTAAATTAAATAATAATTATAGGGAAAATTTCGTATTTATTCGAACTTAAAACTTTCCCCCACCTTATAAAATAACATTAAAATCTGTTTTTTCTTATAAGGTTAGCAAGTATGGATCGAAAATAAGTTTTGATCATTCATAAATTTATTAAATATTTTTTATTTTACTTTTTTGGAAACTGAAGCTATGAATTATTATTTCAAATTGTGTTTATGCTAGAACCTAAAATATACTTATGAACTTTTCTAAAATGGATATTCAGAAAGTGAAATTTATAAACTAACTTCAATATTTAAATGAGAAGGAATTTAACAAAACAAAAAAAGCAATTAAATTCAGTTATTCTTGAAAATAGTTTGACAGTGATTTTTTACCTTTTATTAAATTTCCCATTTATTAGTATTCTGTAACTTAGTGTATTTATTTAGTCCCCTTTTTCTGGTCCTTTTTAGTCCTAGGGAAACTGGTTGTAATATAAAGTGATGCAAAGAAAAACTTTTATGTTTTCATAATAAAACTCTCGACTTTTAAGACTTTGACTCCCTAAGATTTTAAAATCTACTAAATGGAGATGTAAGCAATTGACTAAATGGAGATGTGAGCAATTTGTCAATAACTAAAGAACTTTTAAGATCTGTAAAAGGAGCAGGGGGAAAATATAGACAAAGAATAGAGAAAAACAGCAAAAAAGGAGTTAAGCGAAAAGCTGAACACGAGAAAGATGTATTAAAGAGTTTGAAAATAGCCAGTGATGAGTTAAAAAAAAAGTTAGAATCATCACAAAAAATGCTTTCTACAGCAGAGAAGATGATTGAAGGCGGCATAAAAAAGAAAGATTTATCAGAGATTGAAATTGGCCAAGTTCTCTTAAAAGAGGCAAAATCAAATATTGAAAAAAATCTCACAAAATTAGAAAAGCACAGAAAACTCGAATATATTCAGTGTGTCCAAACTGTTAAAAAACAAGCATCTCGAACATAAACTATTTGTATTTTGGATGAAAAAAATTTAGTGTGCATTTAACTAGCAGGCAATTTCTGGTCTTTAAGATTAGATTGTATCATTACATCTTTTTCTAATTTTTCTAGCTTAACTTTTTAAGATTTAATACTCTTCATGCTTTAGTGAATGTAAAATGAAATTTTTATATGCCTAAAATAACTATCGAGTGTGCGCAACATCATTTTCCAGCTGCTACAAAACTGCTCTGCACTGCTACAAAACAGCAATATTTCCTGCTACAAAGGTGCTACAAAACTCAGTTTTCAGTTTTCCACCCCTGATATATATATATACAGTACGTGACCTCTTATCCGGCGTTCCAATATCCGGACTCTCCCAAGACCGGAATACGGCAAAATAATGCCAAATTCTGCACCAACAAGCGATTATTTGCTAAATATTGCGCCAAATAGCGATTTTTTGTTTAAAATCCCGCCAAATGCTTTTTTGCTTTAATTAGCAATATTAATAAAAAAAAATGCATAGAAACCTACTGTTTTAGAGGGTTTGAAATAGGACGCGTAAACCGCGCACAAAATTCAAAATTCCGGCACAGAAAAAATTGCCACGCGCACTTACCGCCGCTGATTCTTCTTAAATTTCGAAAACAAACGCGAGGAATTCTCGTGATAGCGAATGATCATGTTTTTCCGAGAAGTTCCACAATTCCTTTTTTCCGGAAAACATTCGAAGTAGCACCGTTTTCCCCAAAAATTTCCTAAACGTCTGCATACGGCCGTCACCCCCGATAGTAGCTCTCGGAGGTGACGATTGTTAGAAACTTGGTTTTGTTTACATCGCGATTCTCGTTTCGCGGGAGCGTGACGTCATTTTTAAAATGATTATTCCGTTCTCGTGAACGAATCGCGATGTGGACAAAACTTGGCTGATCATGCAAATCACCTTTCTCGCCGCTCACGCATCCTGTTTTGCATATCCAGAGGGCATGCCGGCAACGGTTATGTTCCGGAACGCACCCATCTTCGGATATAAAGGCTAGACACTTTTCTGGTTTTAAGTAGATCGCTTTTAAGTGAGATCGCTTTAAAGTGAGATCGCTTGGGTCATTAGACCGGTTAGTCATTCGATCGATATACTGATCGATGGAAGGATCTAGATCGGGCAGACGGATCTTCGTAAAGTCATGTTTCGATGTTGTCGAAAAGTTACGATAAAGTGTTTATCGGTGAACGCGGATATTTAAACTAAACTTAGTAGTTTTGATGGTTCTCAGTTAAGGAGACCATGTTTCCCGTGTTGTGGACATAGTGCTGATCCGGAAAGTTTAAAGTTTTTGCCATAGCGTGTGCCCAGCTAGTGGTGGCGTCGGAAAGTGCACGTGGTCACGTAAGTGTGAAATGCTTTTATTCCACTTACTTGTGTAAATAATACTTAAACCAGAAACGTGTCTAGGCATGGAACTTACACTGAAAAACCTTCATATGAGCTGTAGTGCTCATGTTTTGTAAATAGTATGCTTTGGGTTTTTGCTTACCTGTTCTCATGATATATACTGTAAGCAAATACAATGGATTCACTCTTCAATAAAAGTGATTTTGATTTAAACTGGAACTGTTCTCATTTAACACTTCTACTGCTACTTGTATTCCTACAACTACTATCTAACGTTTGTTATAGCTGCAACACTCTGTTTTAAATTTTCAACGAAGTTGTGTAACCAGAATTTCGTGGCTCATAGTTATTCTATCACCAGCTTCATCAGAAATTTAATTATACGTTAATTTTCAATATATAACTTATGGATATGATACATAATTCCGTCAAAGGTTATGGGCGTGTGCTCCCCATAACAACGTTAAAAATTTAGAAGTGTTAGAGTTCCAACGAATCCTGTCGACGGGGGCCGCGGACGGCGCCATTTGCATGTCGACGAAAGCGTAAACAAAAGGTCTGTTCAGCTCAGTTCCAAAAGGCCACCTTGCCATGGAGGCAAATAAAATTACTGCATTAACTAGAGACAATTACGTCACTTGGAGGAATGAAGTTTCATTCGCTCTAAAAGGAGAGGGCTGTTTCGGATTTGTAGACCGAACAGCGTTACCGGTGGATGAAAAAACGTCACGCCGTGATTATGAAGATCACATGCGCAGAAAGGACCGCGCGTTAGCAATCCTGTTCCAGAATGTTTCATCTGATTACCAAGAGTTAATTGACATTAACGATGATCCGGCAGATGCGTGGGATAAGTTAAATACGCACTTCGACGCGCCGACTCGCGCCAACCTGGTGCGTTTATTGGATGAGTTCTTCAGCCTACGTCCGGAGCCAGATGAACCGGTGGATATCTTCTGTACGCGTTTGAAGAAGGCGGTCGCCAAATTGAAGGACGTCAAGCACCCGGTGGAAAGCGTCTATGTGGCATTCCAGGCCATAAGATACCTCTCTGATGACTTCCAAGGAATAGTTCAGCTAATCTACAGATGGGAGGACAAAGATTTCACTTTGGAGAAAATCCAACATGAATTGTCTACGGAAGAAGGACGTATCCGGCAACTCCGTAGTGATAGAAACAATGTAAGTCAAAATTCATCTGTATTCTTGTCTCAGAGTAATGTAAATGTAAAGTGTAAAAATAACAAAGTGTTTAAAAGTGTTAAACCAGTTAAAAGGGTCATAGGACCATGTTATTTTTGTAAGAAGGCTGGTCATTTAAAGAATAATTGCCCTATTCTTAAGTCTAGCTCAAATATAATTGAATTGTATTCATCTGCTAGAGTTGAAGCTAATACTGTGCAGGATCCTAGCGATAGACTCAGCTGGGTAATTGACACCGCTGCTACGCGGCACTTTTGCAATGATATTAATTTATTTTCAAAATTTAAGGAAAGCAAAGGTGCATCTATGTCGCTAGCAGTGGGTGATATTGAGAGCCCAGTTGAGGCTATCGGTACGGTCAAAATGTATGTTCAGTTTCAGAACATAAGAAGTAATATTGTTTTGTCTGATGTAATGTTTTCGCCTAAGTTAAGACGAAACTTATTAGCCGCATCTGTTCTTGAGGAACAGGGGTATACTTTTAAAGGGGCTAATGGGGTATTGTGGTTTTACACTCCAAAGGGAGAAAAATTCTTCTATGCTAAGCGAAAAGAAGGGTTATATTTTTTAAAACCTCAATACGAAGTTCAGACTGCAAATAACAATATTGAAGACCGTAAAACTAAAGGAAAGGATCAGGGTAGGGATAAAAATTCTAAGAAAGATAGAAAACCCCTAAATAAGAAAAACAGTATTGACAAAATGAAAAATTTGCCTAGAATAAATAAAAGTAAACGTAACTCTGAGGTGAAGTCGAGGTCAAAAGAAAAGGTTAATGAGAAATCAAGTTGTGCGGTTTCTGAGGTTTTGAATAAAACGGAACTCTGGCATAGGAGATATTGCCACATTAACTCTGATTATTTATATCAGACAAGTAAAGTTTCCGCGGCTAATGGACTCCCTAGACTAAAATATGCAAAAATTAACTGTACACACTGTAAGTTAGCAAAGTCTAAGAGAATTTCTTTGAAGCCAATTGGTAGGATAAGGTCCACTAAACCTTTACAATTACTCCATATGGATGTGTGTGGTCCCTTACCTACAGCTTCAATGGGCGGAAACAGATACTTTTTGACAATCACTGACGACTTCAGCCGGAAAGTGTTTGTTTATATAATGAAACAAAAATCAGAGGTGTTTAAGATATTTAAAGAATTCCAAGCTAAGGAAGAGAGGCAGCTAGGCAAAAAGATTTTGTGTATCCGTACGGACAATGGTATGGAGTTCTGTCACAACCAGTTCAAGGCATACTTAAATAAATTGGGGATTAAATCAGAAAGGTCAAATGCATATACACCCGAACAGAACGGGGTTTGTGAAAGATTTAATCTGACTGCACTAGATTGTGTGAAAGCTATGCTTGATCAAAGCCAGGTTGATAACAGAATGTGGGCAGAAGCGATTTTGTGTTTTACACACACCAAGAACAGAATATGTCATAAGTTCAAAACCAAAACTCCACACGAGTTATATTATGGAAGGAAGCCAGCCGTTGCTCACCTCAAAGTTTTCGGGTGCAAAGCCTATGTGGGCACAGCCAAACAAATTAGAAATAAGTTGGATATGAGAGCCCAAATAGGAATCATGGTCGGATATGCCGAAAGCACCAAAGGCTATAGGATTTATATAGCGGGTAAAAAGAAAGTTGAGGAAACTTCCAATGTAAGGTTTGAGGAAGGAGTGGCAGCGGAAGGCGTCCTGGGCCCTAATTACCCTAAACGAATCACCTTGAGGAAATCGAACGTTACTCAGTCGATTGACTCGGAATCAGAATGCTTAGGAGGAGTGTCAGAGGAAGAAGCAGGTGAGAGCCGTGACACTAGTAAATCTAGTGGGGATGAGGACTCTCCTGCTGATTCTGGTCTGACACCCTGCTCAGATATTGACTGGATACGGAAAGCAGTACCTAGGCCTGATGGGAGTAGGACGGATATTTACTACTCAGTAAAAGGTGACAATAAAAGGCTGAGATCTCATAATGATGTCAGAAAGTTTTGTGGAAAAGCTAACATTCATTATGATCAGCAATTGTTTAATTTTAGAGAGAAAAAGGGGGTAAGTGATATCAAAAGAAAACCAGAAGCAAGCAATGTTGAGATCTTGATACCCAAGAGCTATAAATCGGCAATAGAATCTCCCCAGTCTGATAAATGGCAAGAAGCCATGGATGATGAAATAGCTACAATGCAAGAGAGGGGTGTCTGGGACTTAGTGCCTGCACCCATCTCACAACAAAAAATTATAGGAAGTAGATGGGTTTATACCATTAAGAAGGATGAAAGGGGAAATGTTAAACGATTCAAAGCTCGCCTAGTAGCTCAAGGATATACCCAGATAAAAGGGGACTCATATGATGAAGTGTTTAGCCCTGTGATTAATTTTAGTTTAATCAGAGCTTTCTTCTCCATATTCGTTTGCATGCTTAAATGGAAACATTTTCAACTGGACATTAAGTCCGCATATCTTTATGCAAAGTTGAATGATAAAATTTTCTTGAAACAACCACATGGATATGTCGATCCAAATCAGCCTCAATATGTTTGTTTGCTTAAGAAAGCAATATATGGCCTTCACCAAAGTGGAAGGGAATGGTATACAGAGCTTGACACCACTTTGAAAAAATTAAACTTTTTAAAATTTAAATGGTGCAACTGTGCTTATACATATCAGAATAACGTGTTAATGCTGATTTACGTAGACGACATAATTTTGTTTGCTAAACAACAAAATGATATAGACCATACAGTTTCACTTTTGAGTAAAGAATTTGATATCAAAGAATTGGGAAAAATCAAAAGACTTTTGGGTGTGGAATTTAAGGAGATTGAAGACAAATTTTATATACATCAAGGTGATTACATTGACAAAGTTTGTCAGATGTTTAAAAGGTTCAAATATCCAATTTCCTCACTACCTATTACAAAGGGTAACATCTTAAGTAAAATTGATTGCCCAATGAATGATAGTGAATTAACACAAATGCAGGGTTTCCCTTACAGAAGCTTGATTGGATGCCTAGCCTATCTGTCTAGCAGAACTAGACCAGACATATGCTATGCAGTAAATATACTATCTCAGTTTCAGGAGAATCCAGGAATAAAGCATTGGGATGCATTATTAAAGTTAATGGGATATGTTGAAAAGACCAGAGAGTATATGTTAAATTTGTCAAATATTTGTGATTTAAGGCTAAACTGCTACTCAGACTCAGATTTTGCAGCCAATAGAGATGACAGAGTGTCACTTGGTGGTATGTTGTTCATGATTGATAAAGTACCAATTTCTTGGCGGACATTTAAGCACAAGTGTGTTAGTCTGTCAACGATGGAAGCTGAATATGTTTCGTTGGCAGAGGTCGCTAAAGAAATGATATGGATGCAAAACATTTTGGAGGAATGTAAAATGCTAGGTTTAAAATTTAACAAAAATAATTGTATAATTTTTTGTGACAACCAGGCAGCAATAAACTTTTCAAATTCCCCCATTGAGAATAATAGAACTAAGCACATAGATATAAAGTATCACTTTTTAAGGAACTTAGTTGTAAACGAGTCTTTTAAAATTAACTTTGTTAATACTAAAGATAACGTAGCAGATTACTTCACGAAGCCAATGACTAAAGATAGAGTTTTAAAATTTAGTAATGATATCTTTAAAATATAAAATTTAACTGTTCAAATAAAAATTTTTACTTTAAATTTTTTTTTCACATTTTCAAAGTATAAATGGTCAGGGTATTTTATAATTTATTCCTCTCTCATTGATACAAATGAAATGTATCTTGAGTATATATTGTTATGTAACAATGAACTGTTACTTTTCTCACATTACACTTGAAAAATATATATCCATTTTTTACTACACGCATAATGCATTTTCGCTTATGTGAATAAATATGTGTCTGAATGTACATTATTGATATAATTCACATGAAACATAAAATTTTTAATCTGTGTTTATCTCATATGTATATTTACCTTCTGTATCTTTTATTATCATTGCCATTGTATTGGGTATTTAGTGTGTATACTAGTCATGGGCTAAGATAATAAAACTTAAATTTTTAATCTTAAATGTTAAATTTCATAGTTATACATTAAATTTTCTACAAACTTGAATTTGATGTTTAGACTTAAATTTTTAATCTTAAATGTTAAATTTCATAGTTATACACTAAATTTTCTACAATTTGATTTTGATGTTTAGATTTAAATTTTTAATCTTAAATGTTAAATTTCATAGTTATACACTAAATTTTCTACAACTTGATTTTGATGTTTAGATTTAAATTTTTAATCTTAAATATTAAAATTGATAACTATACCTAAAATTTTTCTAGAGCTTAAAAATTTTTGATATCTTTAGACTTTTAAATTTTAAACTTAATGTTTGTTTATAAATTTTCAAAATAGTAAAGAAATAGCTTTCTTCAGTATGAGCTAGTACTTAAGAAAGGGCAATAGTATGGTTATACTGTTTTCTTTGACTATGTTATCCTTAAACATGTAATTTAAAGAATGCTTATGATCTGCATAATAGATAAGTGTACTCATTTGATTGTTGCCATTTTGAGAAAAGGCTATTCACTTTCTAAATGTTATAAGTGTTATAAATTTCTTTAATGTATAAAATTTTGTGTATGCATACATTATGTTTTTAGGATACTAAGAACTTTGATTCTTAGAATAACCTTTTGTTGGATGAAAGCATGGGCGCCGAGAGTTGGTGTTTTTGCATGAGGGGGCCGATTGTTAGAAACTTGGTTTTGTTTACATCGCGATTCTCGTTTCGCGGGAGCGTGACGTCATTTTTAAAATGATTATTCCGTTCTCGTGAACGAATCGCGATGTGGACAAAACTTGGCTGATCATGCAAATCACCTTTCTCGCCGCTCACGCATCCTGTTTTGCATATCCAGAGGGCGTTGCCGGCAACGGTTATGTTCCGGAACGCACCCATCTTCGGATATAAAGGCTAGACACTTTTCTGGTTTTAAGTAGATCGCTTTTAAGTGAGATCGCTTTAAAGTGAGATCGCTTGGGTCATTAGACCGGTTAGTCATTCGATCGATATACTGATCGATGGAAGGATCTAGATCGGGCAGACGGATCTTCGTAAAGTCATGTTTCGATGTTGTCGAAAAGTTACGATAAAGTGTTTATCGGTGAACGCGGATATTTAAACTAAACTTAGTAGTTTTGATGGTTCTCAGTTAAGGAGACCATGTTTCCCGTGTTGTGGACATAGTGCTGATCCGGAAAGTTTAAAGTTTTTGCCATAGCGTGTGCCCAGCTAGTGGTGGCGTCGGAAAGTGCACGTGGTCACGTAAGTGTGAAATGCTTTTATTCCACTTACTTGTGTAAATAATACTTAAACCAGAAACGTGTCTAGGCATGGAACTTACACTGAAAAACCTTCATATGAGCTGTAGTGCTCATGTTTTGTAAATAGTATGCTTTGGGTTTTTGCTTACCTGTTCTCATGATATATACTGTAAGCAAATACAATGGATTCACTCTTCAATAAAAGTGATTTTGATTTAAACTGGAACTGTTCTCATTTAACACTTCTACTGCTACTTGTATTCCTACAACTACTATCTAACGTTTGTTATAGCTGCAACACTCTGTTTTAAATTTTCAACGAAGTTGTGTAACCAGAATTTCGTGGCTCATAGTTATTCTATCACCAGCTTCATCAGAAATTTAATTATACGTTAATTTTCAATATATAACTTATGGATATGATACATAATTCCGTCAACGATCCGGCACGGGCGAGACCGTCACATTGGCGGCGAGACGCGTCATTCCATTCTTCACTAGTTTCGGATAAGTCTCCTGTATAGTATATAGGAGCCGCGACTTGTCCATAACTAACTCTTGTATAGTATAATACAGGAGTTAGTTAGGGACAAGTCGCGGCAAGGTGCTTTTTTAATGGCGTTTCATTTTTTTCTGGGTGTATAGGGCAGAGCACACTAGGCAAAAAGGTTTCGATTTTTCCGAATTCGTTACATTTTCTTTTCTGCTCTTTGTTCCGGGACTTTGATTTTCGGTAAAAGTATTCCAACTTTTTCGCTAGAAATATCTCGATATCGCTAAAGAAATCCTACGCTCTTCAAACGCGATGTGCCGTGCAGAATTCACACTATTTTGCACAATTTAATAAACATTTATTGGAAAAGATGAAAAAACAGAGAGTCATCAGTGCATTTACGAGAGGATAGAAAGTACTTTTAAGTAAGGAATTCCCGAAATTAATGAGAGTTAACTTTTGCCGAAATGCAGAGAAAAGTATAGCAGCTATAAAATGTCATTCAGGGCCTTCTGATTGATCTCTTTAAATACTTAACCTAAGCAATAAACTTGTCATTTTCTCGGGAAAATCCTTTTTTTTTTTCATCTCCGTAGAAATATACACATCTTCAATATTTTAAAAAACGTTGATGGAATTCCAAGATCAAAATCATTTGCAATTAAATCCTATTATTTGGATGAAAATGGCTATTTTGGACCGAAAATTGACCCTAGCAAAAAGTTCCATGTTACATTTATTAATTAGTAATTTATAGAAGACAGTTTAGCAATATCGCGAAATTTTTTTATTTAAACAAGATCGCCGGTATATTTCGTTTTTTTTTTTTAAATATTTTCCATTTTTTTAATCTGCTTCCATCCACTAATATTTTTATATTTTTTTTGCTTTTTATGCTGGGATATTATCTTTTAAACATATTGTTGGTGAAAATGAGATATATGTTTAGGATAACGAAATTAAATTTTTTTTATTTATTCAGGCATTTAGAATTATAAGGCTTATTAGAAATACATTTGAAGAGCATAAATTAGAATTTGATATATTTGCACCCATAGTTGAATATCTTATTTCAATTAAAAATGAACATCCTTCTCATCTTAATTTCATTAAAAGTACTTTAAAATATTTTGAAACATATGAACAAAGGTGCTTCTGCCAAAATATTAGATGAATATGGTGAGGGCCCACTTTAGTTGAAATGTTAAAAAAAAAAGACTTTTAATAACTACCCTGAATAATCAACTTTTTTCAGACATTTTTTTCTTAAATTTTGCTTAATCACTAAATTTGACACTATAATTACATGTAATTTGCATTTTAGTTAACCCATATAAATTGTAAAAAAGCTTTTTTTAATACATTTATGTTTTTAAAATGAATGTTTATCCAGAATGCCTGAAGTCCCAAGCATTCCGGATAATAGATCCTGTACTGTATATATATATAATAAAAATATAATATAAAAATCAATTTTTTTGGACTTAAATCTTATTATTGAACCTACTAATAGGATAGTTACTAATTTATATGATAAAAAAGAATATTTTAACTTTAACATTAATAAATTATTACGTTTGAATTTCTGTAACTCGATTCAATTGTTTAGAAATATTATACTTAATCAGCTCTTTAGAATTTATAGATTATCTGATAAAAAATTTCATGCTATGCATATTAATAAACTTAAAATTACTAGCAAATTATATAAATATCCAGCTTATTTAGTACATAGTATAGTTAAAAAGTTTGAAATGGTAGATTATACTTAAATTCTCTCCTTAGTATCTTATTCTAGTCTGACATCCACTTTCTCTTGAATAAGCATTACCATGTATTTGCATGTTCTTCCTGTTGAATATCACCTTTTATCGTTTTTTCGCATGACTGTTATTTTTTTCTCACGATTGACAACAGCAGTTCTATTCCTTAGCTTGACAACAGCTTATCTATTCCTTTCCATTGATGTTTTTTGATTGTCTTCAGATTGATGACTAGAGGTTTGCATTTATATTTTCTACTTGATTGATGATTCTCTGTTTGATACTTTTATTTGTAAGGCATTTTGTAATGTTGGGGTTTTTTGAATTGAAAATTCTCTCTATTCTTTCATTGGAGTTTTAAACTTTTATTATTATATATAAATATATCTATTTATATATTTATAATATATATATATTTATATAAATATATATATAATTATATATATATATATATTTATATAAATATATATATATATATATATATATATATTTATATAAATATATATATATATATGTATATATATAAGGGCTAGTCAAAAAAAGATTGAGAATGAATTTATTTTTAAAAATGCGGACGATATATGGCAGCGAAATAAAGCTTTGCAAATAGCTGGGATATCGTCTACCTAGGGAAGAAAAATTGCGAGTTCATATGGCAATGCATTTGGCTGGAATAGAACAGGAATACACGACAAATTATTTTTGCTTACAGAAAATGGAGTCTATTCATGATGAGCAAATATGCCTTGAAATTTTGCTTTTGTTTGCAGAAATCGTCTACAGAGGCATAATGAAATAAGAAGCAGTTGAAATGTTGCAACAAGCATATGAAGCAGTTGAAATGTTGCAACAAGCATATGGTGAGGCATACTGGAAATCCATTGTTACTGCCGATGAGCAATAGCACACCATTACGATCTTGAAAGCAAACAAACAAACAAGCAAGCACAGCCTGGAAATCACCAAGTTCTCCCACTTCAAAGAAAGCGAAAATTGTAAAGTCTGCAGAAAAGTAATGGTTATTTCTTTCTTTGATTATTATGGAATTATTTATCAACATGCACTGCCTGAGCATTCAACTGTTACTGGCCAGTATTATGTGACAGTTTTGAAAACCCTGACCGAATATATCTGACAAAAACAACCTGAGCTGCATGCATTTTATTGGCACTTACATCACGATAATGCATGCCCTCATGTTTGACTCGAAAAGGAAAAGAATGTGTGTCTCACCCATGATACAGCTCATATTTAGCTCTGTGCGACTATTTTTTATTTCCTTATCTAAAATCAGCTTTGAGGTCCCATTTCAATTCATCAATTGCTGTTTTGAGACGGTTTTAAACATGATATCGAAAAATGGGTTCCAGGAGTGACAGACATGTTGGGCCAAGTGTATAACAGTTAATGGTAACTACTTCGAAAAATAACATATGAAGATAGACTCTCTCTAATGTATTTTGTGAGTAATAAATTCATTCTCATTCTTTTTTGTGTAGCCCTCATATATATATATATATATATATATATATATATATATATATATATATATATATATATATATATATATATATATATATATATATATATATATATTACTTTTACTTTCCTCACTACAGGAAAATTTTGCTCTGGTGTCGAAAACATTTGTGGCTAAAATAAAATTGTAAATTCTTTTGACGTTCTAGACCTTTTTGATTACCACAAAGTATTTTTGGATTTTCTGCTGTGACAGATCCACTATGAAGCTAAAGTTTTGGGTCCCCAGCAATGCAAACTTTATGTTATTTATAAAAATATTTAGGAATATAAGGTGGTATAAATATATATATAACAAATTTGCTCAGAAAATAAAAAAATTAAATTAAAAAGCCATCAAAATGCAAATGGCCATGCTACTTTAATATTGTTTTCATTAAAACACAAAAGTAATTTATTGCTCTCATCATTATTTCATAGCGGATGATATTTTCATAGGCACCACTCACTGAAAAGAAAGTGTGAATTCTTTATAGTATATCTGGAAGGAAGGCATGTGCATGGAAGACATTATGATTACTTGGAACAAAGCCGGAAAATCTGAGCAATTGGCGCCCAAATTTCCCCTTGTGCACTATCCTCCTCATTTTCAGCAACTCCAGTTAACACATATGCAAATTGCATTCTACTATAGTCATGAAACCTAATACAGAGTTTGCACCTTGCAGTGACTTTTGTGCTGACATTTCCCCTTTGTTGTATGTGGTACGGTGCCTGTTACAAATTGCTGAATTTTTTTTCCCCACAAAAATCGTCAACATTTTTGTGCATCACACAAAACATGTGTTTCAAAAGTGAATGCATCCTTTTTTCAGGTATTTGACATGCTATAACCTAACAATGGCATCACCGAGAGTGTAAGTTACATAAATGGAACACAATGTAAAATACTGCTCAAATAAATTATAGAAAGAACAGGATCATTTCAAAACATGTGATGGGTGCATCTTCTTCAGTGCCAGCAGATCAAAAAGTACCTACCAAATAGACTGACCATCTGCAGAAAGCTAATTAAACAGATATACACGATGATAGTGGCACCTGGTAAAAGGCAAAGGAAGACAAATATGTATATTTTTCTGGTTTTATTCAATTCCTTCTTCCTCTCACAATGTGGTACAACTGCTGCATATATTTTTTTTAGGAGCTTCTTGCATATGTTTCATGCTCATACTGAAGAAGCAATCCCATTGCTTGATTTCAAAGTGACTGTATTTGTTCTACAACTTCACTATTTACACGGTATTTTATATTGTGTTTTATATATGTATCAACATATACTTCTCAATCAGCAGAGGCCTTTTCACTAGAAATTTTGAGAATTGTCAGTCCATTAATAATGTAGTAATACACAATTGCTCATGAAATTCTTTAGCTTGAGCCGTAATAGTTAGTAGGGATTTTTCACTATGCTGCTGTTGCTGTCTTAATACATTCCATCAATTCTTTATACGCACTGATATGTTTTGTTTGATGCAGTGTCATCCTTTCCTGTATAAGTGAGTGTGCATCAGCGTCACAATTTTATTTTGCTAAATATAATGTAAAAATACAAAAAATTCTATCTAGTTCTAGATTTTTCATTAACAAAGCGGAATATAAAATTTGGTAAAAATCCATTAATATCTGTAGCAGCTATCACATACACAAGAAATACATCACAGACAGATGGATATCATGTTAAAAGTTTGTAAAACTGTGTTCAGAAGGGTCCTAAAACATATATTGACCTCAAAATTGAAAAGTTCTGTGAAAACAATACTTTCTCTATACCAGTGTTTTTCAAAGCAACTCAATTCATTTGATTGTTGTTTAAAACAATCAATGTTTGTTTGAAGCAAATGAAATTGATTCTCATTCTGCTCAAAATTTGAGAAACTTCCTAAGGTTCTGAAAATGAAGCTTTGAAAACTCGCCATTCACCGCTATCATAAAATTCATAAAGATAATACTCGAGTATTAAATGAACCACAAAAATAACAAATGCCAGAATAGATATTTACTTGTAAAGGTACCAAGTTCTTAATACTCAAGTACTATAGAAGATGTTCTTTATTTATTGTAATTTAACATTTTCTTTTTCTTAAATTAAATGTCAAATTGGTTAGTTTATTGAAATTGAAAGTATTCCTTTTCTTTTTTGTTATTGATTTCGCAGCCATCAGAGGATTCGATTCTCCTGTCATATGTTTAGATCAAGCATGCATCTTAAAATGTTTGTCTTATAAAAATGGAATCCTAGAAATTGTTCAACAACACAATCATCTTGAGTCAACGTGACAAAAATGATTTATCTATTATTCTCTGTAGCTATAGTTAGTTCACATGTTTGAATGCATAAGTGAACTTCATTAAAACTAACATTCACTTAAAACTAACAGTTTATTAAATATTTTTCTTTTTTTTTATTATATTCTTTCTCGTTGTACCAACTTTGTAGAACAACATATCCTATTAATATAATGTGGTATGATTTCATTTTCTATTATATTTATACTTTTGTTATTTTTTAGAGACATGTTCAAGTCTCGGATTTTGGAGCTTAATGCATCTGATGAGCGTGGGATTCAGGTTATCAGAGACAAAGTGAAATCCTTTGCTCAACAGACTGCGAGTGCCGTTAGACCTGAGTAAGTGCCGTTTCTCTTTGCCTGACGAAATGTCAATTTTTTGCTGAATATATTTTTTTCTCTTTCAGTGGACGGCCGTGTCCTCCTTTCAAAATCGTCATTCTGGATGAGGCAGATTCAATGACAGGTGCTGCTCAGGTATTCAGTTGCAATCAACCATTCTCGTGATATGTAAACTCTGTTAAGTTGACTGCTAAATACTTGATTTTTAAAGGTATAAAATGGAGTGAAGGGATTCAACTAAAAAAAATGTTAACAGTATTTAGTGATTGCCACAGCTGCCAAGTGTTTTCGATTTTCCCATAAAAAAAAAAATCTAATTTTTTGAAGCAAATGTAAATTTACCAACTTTTATGGGCTATCCATAAACTTTACAGATTTCTTAATTTTATCGATATACATCTCCTTTTTTTTCCAACATTTTTTCTGTTTCAATTGCGCATTCGAAATGCAGTAGACTTGCTTTATAGCGATCCTCAATTGAGTGACTTACTGCAATATAATGACCCCTTCAAAAGATCCTTGCAGTTCTCTTATAGATGCAATGCTATTTTACTATTATAACGATCCAGAAAAGGTTGAAATCACGTTACAGTGACCTTATGGAATGCTGATCAGCTGACTTAAAGCACAAAACCTAATCATTGTCCGCAGTCTCCAAGCAACAGAATAGGGTTCTCATCTTTGAGATTCTTAGTGAAGTCAAGTTATGCTGCAATAGATTTGTCTATGCTCAGACATGTTATCTTACCCTTCACCACATGGGGATGGATGCATTTGCCGACAGTTAAACACCTCTTCTTTCATACCTACTGGACAAAAAGACTAGAATCTCAACTTTTACTTGAATTAGCTTTCATCCCATTTTTTCTTCCACTGTCTCATGAATATAAACAAAAGCTGGAAATATAACAGGTTTCTGGGGATATTGGCTGTTGGATTGTTCTCCTATTCTTTTCAATGAATTTTGCTCAGTTGCTGTGAATCAAAGCAATCAATTTTATCTATTATACTACTAAATCTGTAACCCCTTAATTTTTGATCGGAAGTTAAAACTGGTGTCCACCATTTTAAGACTTTGTAATCTTTGAATCTTGAATTGCTGGATAGCCTTCATGTACTAGAGTATCATTTCAGTAGGGGACAGACAACTGTGTGCAGTGTGTGCTACTTGTTAACGTTGCGTCTTCTGCCCAAGATAAAGTGCTTAGCATTGTCCACTGAGTCAAAGAAGATCCTAGAATATGTCGATCAAAATCATCTTCTGGAAATGACGCAATTGATTGACATTCCTAAAAGTACTTCCTTTAAGTGTTCCTAACAGCATATTTCCATATGTACTCTAAACAAACAACATTTATAGAAGACATAAATAACAGCTCTCCTTAAGAAAGACTAGAAAGTATGTAGTATGTTTTGTGTAGATGTACTTTTGTAGATTTAGTATGTAGATGCACTTTTGTAGATGTAGTATGTAGATGCACTTTTATAGGCACTTTTATAGATGTATGTAGATGCACTTTTATAGATGTATGTAGATGCACTTTTGTTTTGTTTCATTTCTGCAGTGCATCTCATCAAGTGCATCTCATCATCACTTTACGTGATATTGCTGCAAAGTTTGGCGTTCCTCTCCTCCCTCCCCTCCAAAATAGAAAGAAAAACTTGGGATGTGTAATGTAATGATCATTTAATGTCCCTGCAGTGGAGATATCTCCAGGGTCACTATATAAGTCCTTAAAACTAGTTTTTCTCACTATTTATACAGGGGATTAAAATAAGATGGACCAAATTGTACGAGGTGGTAGTACACACCAAACCAAGCATTCTTTGTCAGAGTTTACCGGGTCGGAAATGAAACGTAAAGGCACCAGTGGGTGCTTAATGGTAAAACTGATGAGGTGAGGCTAAAACATAAGAATGACTTAGAAGTTATAAAATGACATTTAATAAATAATTACCTTAATGGCTCAAAAGAGCGACTTTCAACCGGAATGTACATCTCCCAATGGCGATGGAGGGATTGGCGAACTCTCTCGCACAGACCAGGCATGTAGCGCACCTAGGCAGCAGTGGCCGAAATTCTGCCAACAAGTTCCTGTTCAGTGTCAAAGACGAGACTTGTTGGAAAATTTAAAACTTGAAGAAGCAAGATAAATAGCAAAGTACGCACTGGCATAGAGTCAATAAGTGTTGGCTGGGTCATGAAAGTATGCAGATCCAGTTTTAAAGAAAAACATCGTTCACTTAATTTCGTGAGAAAACATAACTAGGCAAGTTACACATTCCAGGTTTCCATGCCACAAAACATAAAAAAATACTATGTACAAAAAGGTTTGCAGTTTTAAATGACTAGACAGAAATTCCTTGAAGCATGGGTAGTAAGTAACTATACTACCTCTATCACTTGCGTATATTTGCAGCCACCATTGAAGGTATCACACTTGGCAAAGGAAAACCAAAGGATAAGACATCCCGCAGTGCTTCTGTCTAAAGCATTTCTCTCTGCCCGCATCAGACCATCAGTGTCTATGTCTTATAAAACCCTTCTCCGCTCCGTTCTGGATCAGACTGAGTGTCAGTTCTCTCTCTCGACTGATTGACTGAACTGAATGACCGATTAGGAAGGAATGATTGCTTCAAGAAATCTCTGCCTTATATATCCGAGAATGGACAGTTCAGGAAACGCCCCCGGATATGCAAATCAGATGCGTACGCATTGAGAACTGATTTGCATGAAACCTCATGTTGAAAAACGTCACGGTTCACGCCGGTGAACGGGAAGAGTCGTTCATATTAAATTTGCATAAACGCCTGTTCATGGGAACGTGAATCGCGATGTATTGATTTTTTTTCCAACAAGACTCTTAAGATATCCCCACAAAAAGAAGTCAAGACACGACAAATCGGGCGATCATGGGGACCAAGATATGGAACCACCTTGCCCAATCCATCGCCCTATAACGTCTTTACTTTTTATTTCGACCTGGTAAACTATGACGAAAATGCTTGGTTTGGTGTGTACTACTACCTCGTAAAGTTTGGTCAATCTTTTTTGAATCAATCACACTGTATATTTAAGTGTCTCAAAACTTCTTTTTTTTCTTTTCAATTTGAAGTCTTACATTGGAGTGAGGTATAATTTTTTTTTCTTTTCTTTGTGTGTGTGTGCGCGCATTTGTTAGTTATATTCATTTTTGTCCAATTTCTTCCACTGTCCCAAACAAAATAACAGCTGGCTTTTCTTTAAAAAAAAAGTCACTGAACTTCCAGACATTTTATGGAATCAAAATGATTGCTGTGGTGTAATTGTAATGTTACAATCTTGGTGAGTTATCTAATTTGTACAGGCTAGATTTACTTTTGTCAATATAATTCATATAAAATGTGTATTATTATTTTTATCAAATTCCTTTTCAGAATCTCTCCCTAAATTGTTATGCATAATTTAATTGAATAATCTGTGAATCTTCTATTTTAACAATGCACACTTATATTTGCATTTGACTCTTTCTTGCGGAACAACCCCTGGAGAGCCACTGTTTCTTTAAACTATGTTGAATTTACTTATTGCCAGATAGGCATTTTGCATAGACAGTTCGTTATAGAAAATATAAAAAGCATTGTTTTCTTACTGAAGGGTAATTTGATTACACATTTTTACTGTGTGTTTCAAGTGTATATAATAACCCTAAATATGCATAAGTAACTTTTGTCATTTTTTCTCTAGTCTGCTCTCAGGCGAACTATGGAGAAAGCCAGCAAATCCACTCGATTCTGCCTGATATGTAATTATGTTAGTAGGTACGTTGCATTTTTTCTTCCCTTCTTATTTGTGTTTAACATTTTTTAAGCCATTGTTAACTTTTTCTAGGATAATCGAGCCTCTTACATCACGATGTTCTAAATTTCGATTCAAACCTCTATCAAGAGATACTTTATCGGATAGACTGAAATTCATTGCAAGTGAAGAAAATGTAACCCTTGATGATGGAGTAAGTATAATAGTATTGTAATAGCATTTTTACAATTATAACATTTTTCAAATAATTAGCCACTTTAAAATGGCCAATAATTAGCCACTTTGTTATTTAAAAAAAAATTAACACGCTTACGGCAATGCACTGTGCATCTTGAAGTCTTTGAATTACTTAATTTAAAAGTGTGATTGAACGTATAAGGAAAAGAATTGCTAAGAGCTTTTCCTCGGTGACCTGAAATTTGATATATGCCTATTTGCACTCTTTTGATTGTCTTTGTACAGTTGTTTTGGTGTAAATAATGGACAGTTTTGTACTGCAAATACCCCAATTGTGCAAGTTCGATACTGGATGGTATGCTATAGACTTTCAGATTATTGTGGGATTCGAATAGTTAAAAGATTGAAGGTCATTTAAAGAATTTAAGAAATAATTTCGATCCATATAAAATCCATCAATATATTGACAGGTTTGACACTGATCCCTTAATGGGCTAACAGCCGTACCGTGCTGAAAACACCGGTTCTCGTTAGATCACCGAAGTCAGGCAGCATCGGACGCGGTTAGTACTTGGGTTGGTGAACACTTGTGAACACCGCGTGCTGTTGGCACATTTCGGACGCAGTAGCTCGGTGGTTTGCGCGCTGGATTTGCACGCTGCCACAACTGCTGCCGTGTTCATGTGGAGTACGATCGCGTTAAACATGTGGGTCCGTAAGTCCTTCCGAAAGGTTGGTGGTAGAGGAAGGAGGGTACGGTCCCTGTGGATGCCTTCCCCACTGGGTTCCGGTCTAAATTGGGTGGCACTTCCCGACCGTCCAAACAGTTACCTTACACCTTTCTGGTAGGTCGGACGATCTGGGTCTCAACAACATCAACAACTGATCACTTAATGTTATTGTAGTGAGAGTTCATCACTCAAAACCATTGGAAGGCCTGTCAGGATGCATGGTGAATAATGCGTTACACAATTATTTAGTTAGCAGTATGTTATTTTGAAACTTATGCAAAAAAAAATCATCCTTTATACTATACAGACTCCTGTTTCACTTTTATCAAAAGCAATTATAAACAAGAAAGATCAATCCTGCATAAGGCATTGATTATAAAACACTTCCCAACTTCAATGCAATTTTATTTAAACATCTCTAAAATGCAATACATTCCTCGGTAATATTTTTAAAATTATCACAATACTACATTAATTTGTTATATTTGAAAACTTAAAACTTCATAAAAAAAAAATGAACTTCTTTCAAATGACGGCATTAATATATAAATTGCCTGGTTTAAACATCTCTAAAATGCTATACATTCCTCGGTAATATTTTAAAAATTATCATAATACTACAATAATTTATTATATTTGAAAACTTCATCGAAAACAACTGAAATTTATTCAAATAACATCATCAAAATATAACATGCCTGGCTCGTTCTATAAAAGCAACATTTCTTTCATAAACATTTTTCCATTCATTTCATTCATCACAATACTATAATAATTTATTTTATTTAAAAACTTAAGACCATGGAGGTACAAGTAATTAAACTCTATGCTTAAAACTTCATCCAAAAAATTGTCCTTCTCTTTGTAAAATTAATGAATATTTCATTCATATCAGCTATATTGCAGACTCCATGAGGTAAATAATTTTGCCTTAAAGAAATGCAGCAATTCTTATGCTGTTTACATTTTCCATAAGTGAAAACCAGGCTTCGCTGTAGAAATAATCAAATTTGGATGATCATTTAAACTCAAATATATTGTAATTGTGTTATGCCGGGATTTTTGATTCTGAATTTAATTATTGGCTCAAAATTTGATAATAGTTCAAAATTCATTATTTTCCCCCTTCCCTTCAAAATCCTAAATTTATTTGTTGTTTTTGAATATTTCGGCGAATTATTCCCCTTTTAACATAAATTTGTTGTCATTTTCTTTGTTTTCATTATTCAAAATTGTGCGTAATGTGCCTTTAAACGTTAAATAATTTTTTGTTAATTCTCATGATTTTCGTTTTTGGCTGTTAACTTCATTTCATTTCATTTACGAGTTTGCAGAAAAAAGGAACTTTTTAAGCGAAATTTGGCCCTTCTTGGTTTTTCTTGGAACACCTGCAAGTATGGTTGTCTCACGACATCCGGTGACCATGCGCCACCACGTGGGTTTGTGGTTGCCGCTTGGCGGAAATTTCACGCCTTGCGGTTCTTGGCATAGCATCGTATATTTCTTCCGTAGTATATGCATGAGCGCTCGGTGTGAAGCGCAGGTTTGCAATCGCCAAGTTTGGCGTCTCCTGGGAGGCAAGCGGTTGCTAAGGGACATTCGTTTGCTGACCGGCGTGGTGTGAGGAGGTTTTTTACTGCTGCTGAAAATCCGTGGAAATGGGCCCCATGCAAGAGCGCCCGTATCCCGCGGTCGCCAGAAATGAAAGAGCCAGCGTCTCACAATTTGCTCGTCATTATGTAAATTCTTTCACCAAGGCTACACCTCTTGCTGCACAAACTTGGCTGCTTTCGTCACCGGACTCTCCACCAGACGATGAATACAAAATTAAAAGCAATCAGCTATATCCGTTATTATTTGGATCGAAGGAATTGAAGATGCTGATGAACAAGCGTTTGTCAGTGTATCATCATGCATAACAGACCTTTAAGTCAACGTTTCCACCACCAGTACAAACTTTTGCAAGCCAACGAATAATATCTAAATCTCTCCAAAAGCCATAGATAGTGATCATGGGGTGTGTGTAACACCAGTGTAGTGGCCTCCAAATAGTAAGCATCCGTGACATCGGCCTACCCAAGTGTTCCACAGCATGGTGTTTTGTGTTGACTTACCTGCTCACTCAGGTGCGCAAAGGAAATAAATAAATATGCTCATAAGTTTTCCTGAAAAGCCTAGTATGTGTCTATCCGCATACAAACCGGGTCATTTATCACCATTTGCAGAAAGAAAAATTCATCTTGTGCTGCGGAGGCATTGGTTGTGTTTCCGTTTAGATTGGCATTTTGAAATTCAAATAATTAATAAGAATTTTAAGTGACATCTACTTGCATACAATACTTGCATACTCGTAGTTTATAATATTTTTTAGAGTTAATATTTAACATTTTTGTTAGTGGACAGCCAGCTCGGGCAGACCAAATTCTGGTCTTCAGACTGGAGTGGATTCTGATTCTTGGGTTTAAATTAAATGATTTAATTATAACGTAATGTACTAACCTAAATTTTTACCACTTTACACTAAATTGAAGCTTGAATTAATCAGATGTTTTTTAATTGTTGTCAATAAAGAAAATTTTAATTTAGCACTAATAAGAGTTGTGTTTTTCTTGTTGTTGGCTGTGCTAATTATTTATAATGAAGTCGTTTAAAGGTAAGTGGAGTAAATGTAAGATGTTGAAATGTATTTAAAAGTGTAACAAAGTCGAGCACAGACCAAGCTGTAGGTAATAGAAAAAGGTAATAAAGAAACAAATAATAATTATAAAAGTAAACTTTATTTAAATCTATACGATCAGGCGTATGTAAATAATAATTCTGAAATATGTATAAATATAATAACTTTAATTTGGAAACATAAATATAAAGAGTAAGTAAATGAAGATATGAATATAATAAATAAGAAAAATAGAAGTGAATATAAAATAAGTAAATAATACATATAGAATTTAAGAGGAAGGGTTTCCCTTACAACAATTGTGTTGTTTCAGTACATAGATGCACAGAATTTAAGCAAAAATAAAGCATTTTTAGGATGGATTAAAAGTATGAATAAGTATGAATTAAAAAGAACTTTAAAAATCACGATTTTGACACAAGATGGATGCCCCCGGCCACACAACTTGATACCATAAACCCCCTGGGTTGGTCGTGTGGTCTGGGCCTTCAACAAGATGGATGCCCAGGGCGCGGCAGCCCATTGGTTAGCGCGCTGGAGTTGCACTCGGTAGGCCCGGGTTCGATTCCAGCCACTGCCAAAACTGCCGCCGTGTTCATGCGGAGTACGATCACGTTAAACATGTGGGTCCGAAAGTCCTTCTGAGAGGTTGGTGGTAGGGGAAGGAGGGTACGGTCCCTGTGGATGCCTCCACCACTGGGTTCCGGTCTAAATTGGGTGGCACTTCCCGACCGTCCAAACAGTTACCTTACACCTTTCTGGTAGGTCGGACGGTCTGGGTTTCAACAAGATGGATGCCCTATTTTATTTTGAAGTGAGTCATGTGATCACTTCATATAATGGTCACGTGATTGCTTCATATAAAAGGTGTAATTATTATTTTAATTTTTATTTAAAAAACTACTGAATATATTTTGCTGAATTTTTTTTTATATTTTATGGGATAATTTGAATATTTCCTAAAAATTTTGAAGCAATTTGTGAATTTTATATCCGCTTAAAAAATGTTTGAAAAATTAGGTCCCATGGGGTTCAATGTATTTCATTTTTTCAATCCGGGTTCAATCTAAAACTAATTGAGTGATATTATTCATTTATATTCCCATAGGTCCCACAGACCACCTGAACAACATACTAAAATTTCATTTTTGATAGTCATTTTTATGGCAGTTATCGTGCTAATGGACAGACAGAATGAACAAGGTCATAAACAGTTTTCAACTTTGTTGTAAAGTGTTATTGATGGGAATTTTACAAATAGATTATTACTGCACAAATGGTAAAAAGGTTCTTTTTAGTATTTGTTATTTTTAACACTTTACAACAAAGTTGAAAAGTGTTTATGACTTTGTTCATTCTATCTGTCTGTCTGTCTGTCTGTCTGTCTGTCTGTCTGTCTGTCCGTTAGCACGATAACTGCCGTAAAAATGAGTTTATCAAAATGAAATTTTAGTATGTTGTTCAGACGGTCTGTAGGACCTATGGGAATATAAATAAATAATATCACCCAATTAGTTTTTTATTGAACCCGGGTTGAAAAAATGAAATACATTGAACCCTATGGGACCTAATTTTTCAAACATTTTTTAAGTAAATTTAAAATTCACGAATTGCTTCGAAATTTTTAGGAAATATTCACATTATCCCATAGAATATATAAAAAAAAATTCAGTAAAATATGTTAAGTAGTTTTTTAATTAAAAAAATTATTTAATATAGGGAAAAAAACAAATTCAATTAAATTCTGACTTTGGGATATCTTCCAGAAAGAAAAGAGAGAGATATTATATAATAAATATCTCTCCATTTGTTTAAACGTTTTGCATATGGGAGTGGCTTCATATTTTAAAACAAATTTGGTAGATAACAATTTTTCATTTTTTTAAATTTTATATAACTCTTCATGATAAATTTAATTGATTGCATTTTAAATGCACTTTCCTACGTCCTAGAGAGTTAAAATTTGGTACACAGCTTAAATTTGTTGAACATTTTATTCGACAAAAATTTGATGGATCTTTAAATATAGATCATACATTTTTTTCGAAATGGCCTAAAAATAATCCCCGTTCACTTCTATAAATCATTGGTGTAATATTGTTAAAAATTCTGATGTGGACAGCACATGTCTTTCTCTGCAGACTCATATTCGTTCTCTTTATTTATTCAATGATAATTTGAGTTTATCTGCACAACATAAGTATTTTAAATGACATTGAATTTACACGTTAAACTTAAATTTGGTTCTCATTTGATAGCTAGACTTATTGTCAAAGGTGGCGTAGCGAAAACGCGAAAAAACAAGAATATCTCAAGAACGGCTAGTCCTAGAGTAATGGGGTTAGTCTTATTCTTTTTGTTGTCAAAAATCACATATAATATAGGAATTTAATTGATATAATTGAGCACACGTAGTCTTTAATTTTTATATATAACGATTTTTGCTGGCCATTTCGCAAAAATAGCCCGTTCCTTTTTCCCGAATCGTAGTAGAATAACCTACAAATGATTTATATACAAAATTTTGTTAAATTTGGTATATAAATCACTTGTAGGTTATTGAAATATTATACTCCAAATTTTGTTAAATTTGGTTCATTAGTTTTTAGCTAGAGTGGATAAAGGCAATTTCTGAGGCCATTTCGCAAAGAAGGCAGATTCTTTTATTACGAATCGTACTATAATCTAATGAACATCAGGATTTCCCACAAAAAACATACCTACCAAATT
Source organism: Amaurobius ferox (assembly GCA_951213105.1). Classification (NCBI taxonomy): domain Eukaryota; kingdom Metazoa; phylum Arthropoda; class Arachnida; order Araneae; family Amaurobiidae; genus Amaurobius; species Amaurobius ferox. The sequence continues at coordinate 2,484,868 of OX578151.1, read as the reverse complement.
GTATGAAATTCGGTCCATTAGTTTTTCAATTAGAGTGGATGTAATATCCACACAGACACACAGAAACATACACAGATACACCCTTACACACACAGACGTCTTCCTAAAAGTAGTTTTTTCGTGTTCTAGAAGTCCCAAAACGTGTAGATACTTTGAAAATTCGAGTTCCGATCTTCGGCACGATTCCAATACTTTGAGTACATACACATATATATTATCTGTGTATTATCTGTGTATCTAAATTCCGTGCCTATGCAATTACAATAGTTGTGATTTTAAATGATCCCTAAACTTTTATTATTTCTTCAAGGAAGCCTAATTTTAACATATGCAGAATGCAAATATCTCAAGCGATTGTAAGATGAATTACATAAGAATTGCTGAATTTTTTTCACACAAAATTATTTAGCTCTGGAGTCTGGAATACAAGTTATATGAATGAAATATTCATTGATTTTGCATAAAGAATCAGATGATTTATATTTCGATACAGTTTTAAATATTTAAGTATAATAAATTACTGTAGTACTGTTATAATGTAAAATATATTACCACTGAATGAATCACATTTTAGAAATTTTTAAATGAAATTACATTTCAGTTGGAAAGTGTTTCATAATCAATGCTTATGCATGATTGATCTTTCTTGTTATCACTTAGTTTTATAAGAATACTAACTGTCTCAGGTGTAACTCTCATCCTTGAATGAAAAGTGAAACCTGTTTTAGACTTTTAGGCTGTGATAATAAGTATTGAGTCATATACTCTATCCATACCTGATTCTCAATAATTATTAAATTTTAATCTCAGACCATGAATTAGGTGTAGCTAATGCAATTACAGATCCAGGGGGGAGGGGGGAGCGATATATATATATACACATGCATGCACAAGGCTCGTAGGAAAGCCTTTATGCACCCAATAACTTTGTAAGGCAAGGCCCATGAGTGTACACTTTTGGTCTATCTGACTAAGTCGAATCAAATAAAACGGATTTCAGCACCCCTAGTAGATAATTAAAAAGGTTAGAATTACGCACTCTGCAACGAAGCAAGATAGACAAGGAATCCAACTATAAAGTTGTAGAGCATTTTGAAATTTGCACCAGAAACAAAGAAAATGAATATAAGGCAACAAATATCATTCATATGTAATCGTTTACTAGATAAGGAATCATGTCAAAATATCGGTTAAACGTTCCTAAACGATTCACGAGTGTATGCAAATAATGCCAGTGATATAATAGGACCCATCTGTGAGATCAATGGCAGCACATGCGTAACGGAATATGAAAATGGATGTACTCGTTATAACTTCTGATCTTGCTCAACTCATCATATCATTGAAATATGATAGATACTTACTGCCTTCCAAACACGTGTATCTGCATTCCTGATGTCAATTCCTACTCACTAGATGATGCTTTACAAACTTTGTAGTTGGCTTTTTTGGTCAATCTCACTTTGTTGCTGAGTCCGTTATCCTAGCTATTTAAATTCTCCGCTAGAAATGCTGTAATCCATTTTATTCGAGCACAGGGTCACTATTATAAATAAACCTAACATATACATTCATGAACCTTTTCTTGCAAATGTATTGGGGATCTTAAAGATATTTCTAGGAACCCTGTATATACCCTTTCACTCTCCTCTTTATTGTAAAATTTCCCTTTCTTATGAAAGGAGCTGTGTGTCAAATTGGATAGCTCTGCACTTCATAATTATTGTGGTGATAAAGCGGCAGTTTCCAAACTATTTAACGGCGCCTCCCTGCCCCTTTGTGAGAGATTAGTTTTTGAAAACCCCTTTTAAATTTCACTAATAGATTAAACGCTTTTTAAGCATTTACAAACAACATATTTTTTTCCCGACCACACAGTAAGTTACCGTAAGCCTTAGGGTTGGTCGTGTGGTCTGGGCCTTCCAAACAACTCCATAGTTACAGCATTCATGATGTCTTTTTACCCTCTTACCTCCTAGAATTCTATGACGAGAGGCAAAAAAAAGACAGATGTATTTTATTATTATACATTTATCAAAGAACAAATTCCTTTCTATTTTTTGCCTTTTCTGTCATACTTTTCCATGATTTTGTTGCAGTCGACAGAAATGGTCATCTATTGACATCACTATATGGGCATACAGCAAAGTACATGCCTGTCAGACGCTATTCCTCCATCTTTCATCTTAAACATTTTTCAAACCTTCGTAGTGTGAGGAACTATGTTTCAGTGGTGAAACACACATGTGGCCAAGGAGGTCAAAATTTTCAACAAAAGATTTGTGGTTGGGAAAGTATTCTTGTCACACATGCAAACATCTTCGATTACTGTGAATGGAATAGGTTGCTGAGGTTACTGTGAATGTTATCTTATGGGTGTGTTTTGACAGTGAGTTATTTCACACATTTTTATGACTCCACTTTTAAGAATATTTTAAAATGAAAATGGCATGAAAATTAGCTATTTTATTTCCTGTTAAAATGTTATTTTTTATTCATTGTAACAATGACCTTTCATGTTTCAGTAACAACTTCTTTGTTCTGTTCATTTAGATCTCTTATTTTCATATCAATAACTGAATGAAAGCTAAAAAATTTAAAACGAAAATTTAATCTTTTTTAATTTTGTTACAGCCTTGCAAAATTATTAGACTTGTGCGTTATTTAGAATGTTAGGAAAATTCTCTAGGATTTTTCTTTTTGTGTGTAAACACTATATCCTTATAAATGTTGCATTCTCAAAAGATCATCTATTGACATCACTAGAGAGTTGTCATCCAAAAAGGAGTCGCTGGGGAAAAAAAATTAAATAAATGACATTCTAATTCTATCATTAAAACTGCATTCTTATTAGCTTAAAAGAGGCTGGCGCTCGATTCAATCATTAATACTGTGATAAAATATGAGAGATGTTCTGCTAGGAGTAAGCAGGCTGTTTTATTATATACACTCATGAAAAAGCACTAAAAACAAAATTTCTTGTTTTATTTTAAGATCGAAACTTTTTTAACCAAGTTTGGATTCTTTGGGTTGGTCTTATTCTTTTTGCGGGCCATTTCACAAAAAAAGGCGGGTTCTTTTATCCCGAATCGTACCCAAAACTAATCAGCACCACATTCACCCACAAGTGATACCAAATTTTATGAAATTGGGTCCATTAGTTTTTGAGTTAGAGTGGATACAAAATCTGCACAGACAGACAGACACACACACAGACGTCAGGTTAAAAATAGTTTTTCGTATTCTAGAGGTCTCAAAACGTGTAGATCCGTCGAAAACTCAAGTTGCGATTTTCGGCATGATTCCAATACTTTCCCTATACATTACCATGTATTGCAGGGAAAGTAAATATAGCTATTTGAATTGTTTTTGCTGTAAAGATGTAGAATCATGTGACTTAAAGGCTGCAGTGAACATTTTTCTGACTCTTTTTTTTTAATTTTAAAAGCAATTGAAAAGGAGTTGTAACTAACATTGAATTGTAACATTTTTGTAGAATCTTTATCTACCTATTTATTAGTATAAACTTCCATTGAATTATAAATGAATGTGAATTTTTATTTATTTAATTTCATGTCTTAGGTCTTGGATTCTATAATTGAATTTTGCGAGGGAGATTTGAGGAAAGCCATCACTTTGTTACAAAGTGCTTATCGGTTGAAAGGAGATGAAGATATTACAACTGAGGACATAGCCGACATTAGTGGTGTAAGCTTCATATTTTTCTATGTCTATTCAGAGTTTCAAAATATTAATATGGACTCAAACAAAATTTGGATACAGAAATGCATTAAACTCTGATAAACTCTGTCTCGAAGCACTGAAACATACTTCTTCCAATTCAATCCCCATTTTGCCTAAAAGTTTCGGTGTAAATATGCACACTTTTTGTCTATTCTCTTTACATCGAACATGCAGTAAGAAATATCACTTGTATTGCCAAACATTTCATGCTTCAGTTCCTGTGCTTACTTTAAAAGGCGACTTTTTTGCAACTATTTTTCACCCTAGGTGACTATTTTAAGCTAAAATGGGCCAAAAAAATACTATTTTTATGGAAGTGGTTACTTATTCCGATTTTTGCAGCTATTTTCATGAAAAGTTCAAATAAAAATAGAATTTAATTTTCTCATATGCATTTTGTGTTTGCTCAACCAATAAAATCAAAGGTCGCATCATGCATGACGTCTTTTAATCTTTCGCGAAACAAGTTTTTTTTTTTTAAATATGTCACTCAAAAGAATTGATGGATTCAAGGAATTCTTGCGGGAAATTCATTGACAGCCTTTCTTAGATGGCATTTGTGTAGAAGGGGGTAGGTGCATGTTTACTCAAATGCCATTATCTTGTAAGGGGTAGTGGAAATAACCATTTGCTGCTCCGCCATCTTTGGGATTCTGAGGTACTACCGGAAAAATGGGCTCGGGACTCAATGGGTTAATGAAGTCATGAATTTTTTCATGAAGCTTTCAAATAAAATTGCTTATTTTAAATCAAATTGTGAACTTTAATGCTTTTTCATAAGAATCGTGAATTTCAGTATACTATTAAATAATAGCTCTTTAAAATAAAGTTGCATATTTTAGCATTTTTAAGTAACTCTAGAAATTGAAACTGGTTTAAACAAATTGCGAACTTTATCACTTTTAAATAATAAAATCGCAAAATTTAGGATTTTTTCATAAGAATTTTAAATGTTAGCACTTTTAAATAAAATTGCAAATGTTAACGCCTTTAAATTAAATCATCTAATTACAGATTTTAGCACTCTTCAATCAAATCACAAATTCAAGCCCTTTATAAGAAAACAACAATATTCAGCATTTTTTCATAAAAATCATGAAATATAACACTTTTATATAAAATCTCAAATTTCAATACTTAAATCAAATTGCAAATTTAGGCACTTTTAAATAAAATTGCAAAATTTAGCACCGTTTTATAAACATTGCAAATTTTAGCACCCTTTTATAAAATTGCAAATTTTGGCACTTATGAATTTTAGCACTTTTAAATAGTGCTTTTAAATAACAAGTATTTTATCGCTTTTAAATAAAATTATAAATTTTAGCACGTATAAATTCATAAAATTTAGCAGTTTTTAAATAAAATTGCAAATTTAGGCGCTTTTTAAAAAATTGCGAATTTTAGCACTTTTTCATAAAATAGCAAATTTGGCACTTTTTAAGAAAATCTTGTATTTTACGCTTTTAATTAAAAGCATGAATTTAATTTTAAATCAAATTACAAATTTGAGTGCTTTTCATAAAACTGGTGAATTTTAGCACTTTTTAATAAATCACAGATTCTGGCATTTTTTAATAAAATTGCTAAATTTAGCTCGTTTAAATAAAAGTATTTTTAAATAAAATTTTGAATTTTAAAATTTTTAAGCAAAGTAGTAAATTTTAAAATAAATTGTGTACTTTAATGCTTTTTATAAAATTGCATATCTTTTTGAGCTTTTTCATAAAATTTGCAAATTTTATTCTTTATATATGAAAATTGCGATTTTAAGCGCTCATAAATACAATTGTTAATTTTGCACGTTTTCATTGTAAATTTTAGCACTCTTAGCAAAATTGCGAATGTTACTGGTTTTTCATATAAATGTCAAATTTTGGTGCTTTTTTTCTAAAAATTGGCGATTTTACTGCCTTTTCTTCAAAGTTTCAAATTAATGCAGTTTTTTAACTTTAAAAAAAAAATTAATGATGTTTAGCAATTCTTTGTAAAATTGTGATCTTAAGTATTTTTTCATTAAATCACGATATTTATAAAAATGTTTATTGTATCCAAACAAAGCATTTGTTAGAGGAAGATTTCATTATGATATTATCATTTAAATTCATGTAAAATTTAACAAAGCATAAAATAGCTACTTTTAAAAACAGTAAAATGAAATTCCCAATCCAGTGGGATCCTTGGATTGAAATATTATTAATCTGAAAACCCTGGGATTGTAAAAATTGTGCAACCTCAATTTGAAACGCAGGGGAAATTTAAATACAAATTTTTGTACCTAACATTTTGCAGTTGCACAGAAGTCAAGGAAAATATCTTATTCAAATTATTCAACATTTGTAATAAACTAAGTTTATCTTATAAATTTAATACAGACTATCACACCTTTATAATTTGAGCAGCAATTCATTTAGTTGTTGTCATGGTTATTTATTTATAAATATTTTAAAAAACATAAGGAGATTATTTCATGTAACTATCACTATGCATATAATTCATGTTTCTATTAAACAATATTAGTATTTTCCATTTTTTATAGAGATGTGGATTTTCCGAGAAAATTTTGAAATTATTTCACCTAGAATAATATGTTCAGTGACTTTTAAAAGTGTTTATTCTTATATTACAGCTACAGTCAAACATATATTGTATAACAAGCCAAAACAAGGTTTAAATCTAGAAATATATAAACAATTCTATGCATAAAAATTTCTTATAACAGCAGTTAGCAACTGCAATTTATTATATTCCTTAAATATGCTTGCGTTTGAATACTCATAAAAGATTCTATCTCATCTATAAAAATTTGTTTTTTTATCTTCAAAATTCCAATTTTAAATCATTGCACAAAAGCAATAGCTAGAAAAATAATTTAAAACTGTTAAACCTTTTCATAATCAGAAATAATTTATTATTTATTATAGGTGTAAAAGTTTATAAAATATAATATTCTAAAAAAATACAAAACTGAATTGAAAAATGCATTAAATCTTATATTGCATTTCCTTCAATACTTACTGATAATTAAAAAAAAAAGCATTCTACCATCTTCTTAGAAAATAGCAAAAATAAAAAATAAATTACTAGTTTATTATATGTATAAAAGTTGTATGTAAGTGTACTAGTATGTATAAAAGTGTACTAGTTTATTATATGTATCAAATATATCAACATGTGACAAAAAATATTAAAAAATGCTTGCAATTAAGCACTTTTAAAAATAAATTTTTTATATGATATTAAAAACTGTTTAAAAAATACCTGCTTGTAATTGGACGAGTGAATATCATAAGAAAGAAGAGACAGGATGAATTAAGCATATATTTAGTGCTATTAAGGCATTTCCCCTCATTCCATTCTTTTTTAAATTTTTATAAATTTTGGAGAACTTAATACTCAAAAAATAGGTTTCTTAAAACTTTTATTTGCTTTCTTTTGAGAATGAGTAAAATGTCACTTGTATCCTTTTGGTTGTCATCCATTCTTTTTCTTTAAAATAAAGCTCACATACACACATTTGCCCACTTCCCTCCTTCATTTTCTTTTCAAAATTAGAAAGTCAATGATCAAAAACTTCATTTAAAGCTAAGTAGCTTTACAAGAAGATTTTGATCATTGAGTGAAAAAAAAGAAAATTGAGTTTTTCCAAAAAAGCAAGTACTTGTTTATCGGAAAAACAGTTTGGAAAGAGTATTATATTCTATTTTCAAATTAATAAAAAGGGGGAAAAAGAAGGGGGGGGGATTTTCGGAAAAAAACATAGAGGAAAATTTTTCCTTTTTCGGAAAATTTTCTGACTCACATCTCTAATTTTTTACATTGAAAAGTGCCAAATTTTGCTACTAAAATGGACACTAGGAGACTATATTGGCAACTATTTTCAATTTATGAGGCAACTATTTTGTATATGATTTTCCAATGGCAGCTCTGAGGTCTCATTGGCTGATTTGACTATAGTATTTTCACCCATTCACTAGCAAAGGGCTCAAATATTTAAGAAATAATAGCAGTATTATCCTCATACCAAAGATCGTCACATGTGTGACAGTGACGTTTTGTTACGTGACACCTGGGTCACAATGTGACATCATATTTGTGACTTCTATTCGACGTTACATATTAGTAACTTTGTAACTTCAATGGGACTATATTCTGTGGCGTTTTCACAATTTAATTAACACGTAACAATGTGACGACATTACAATGGCAATTACAATGTGACTTCACAAGCAAGTTAATATGCGACGTCACAAATGACCATGAAAATGACCAAAATGACTTCGCGGTGACCTCAATATGACATTGCCGAGACGTACTGCGACGTCCTATGATGTCCCAAAGTCACAGTGTGACGTAAATCTTATGTCACTGTGAAAAAAATGCTGTTAGGGTAATATCACCCCTGTCTCTTCAAAAATGCATTTATAAGTGCAGAATTATTTTATATTGGGTATTAACAAAAAAAAAATATTAGAAATGTAGAATGAATCATTATTGCCACCCTATTTATCTACCCAGGTTCAGATATTCAACAACCCTCCAGTCTGGGGAATGAATATCAAGAAAACATGAATCACATTCATTACCAAAACAGTTAAATTAATTCCCCATACTTTTAGAAAAGTCGTCATACTTTGTTTTTTACCTAAGTAATTTTCATATCGAAGCCAATTTCAGGGATTACTCAAAGAGGGAGTTAGTTATTTTTATATAAAACACTTAAAACAATCAACAAATAATAAAACATATGTACTCACTGGACCGTTGCAAAATTTAAAGCTTTGTTAATACGCTTTGACAATATAAACATGCCCTCAGGGTCTGATTAACCAGCCCATTTAGGGGAAGCACAACCTTATTTCATTTTGTGAGCATGGCCTAAGAAATTCCCCATGAACTCATCAGTGCTCGAAAAATTCTATGACCGCATTGTCCTGGTTAACTAACAGTTTGCATCAATAAATTGTTTGCCTGTACCATAGTCTATTTTATTATTGAATCACAGGTGGTCCATGTTTGCTTTTGCAATGAGTTCTAACTTAAATATTAACTGCCATCCTACCTTTTGTCATTAACAGTTTAATATTTAAATGTAAAATAAAAATATGGGCAATACAAATTTGGGCTCAGACAACCCAAATATTTCTGTTTTTGTCTGTATGGGCAAGATACTATTTAACTTAACTATTTGACAAATAACTTACATAAAAAAATGTGTCCATCGGAGATGCAATTTGGGGGCCCCTTTGAATCTTTTGAAGGGAAGCATGTGCTTACCATCTCTTTTTGGTAATCAGGCCCTGCATAGTCAGTACACGGAAGAATTTTAACTAGCTTTCTTTCAAATTACAGTACAGTGTCTGAAATTTGAAATTCTCTGGACTTTGGCAATTCCAAATTTCAGACTTTTCCCAGATATTAAGTCATTTTTGAAAAAAGAAAAATTAAGGATCTTAACCTCCACTCCTTTTCCTTACTGTATTTTGAACCTTCTGAATTCCACTACAAAACAGAATTTTAAACTATTAAGTAAAAACATGAAAAAAAAAAATACTCAAGCAGAAAATTCTTAATTTATTATACAATACTTTTAAAACAATACTTTTAAAACAATTTAGAGTTTGAAATGTAACAGAAGTTAAATGCGAGACTGATGTTTCCCATTTCATTATCTTTCATCACATTAAATTTGCGAAATATATATTAAACAAATTTTCAGTTTAATTGAATTCATAGCAATAAATAGCAACATACTTTTTTCCCAGGGTGCTTTAAAAGTACATAAATTTTGAAACAGAAAGTGTGCCCATTTTGCATTTGGAGCAAGAAATCTATGAAATGAATGGGAATCAAAGAATACAATGGGAAATATCAGCCTTTCTTTCCTTTTTCAATCTCTCCATTGTTTTGGATGCTTTACCTTGGAATGGGAGGTGAGTTGGTGCATATCGTTATGTGCATTTATGTTCGAATTAAGTAAAGTTGTACGCTTTCACTCTTCTTGCAGGTGGTGCCTTCAACGTGGATAAAAGAATTAATAAAGGTCTGTGAGTCTGACAGCTATGAAAAGATAGAGAAGTTTGTTTGCGTAAGTTTACCATTTTGTTTTATTCAATTTATAATAACAGTTTGTTATATGAGGTCTGTCCAAAAAGGAACCCAACTTTTAAAATAAATCAGTAATTGATAAGAGTACCTTTTAATCAGACTTGTCTCCTTCAAAATACTCTCCTCTATTTATGCACCTCTCCCAACATGTTTTCCATTTGCTGGAATGCCTCTTGGAAATCCTTTTGTGGGATCGCATGTAAGTCTTGCAGCGAATTTTCTTCGATCTCTTCTATTGTTTCAAATTGTCGATTGCCTTTTTGTTTCAATGTCAAATCTGTAAACCCTTGTTTCATCACCTGTTATGACATGGTTTAGAAAGTTGGGATTCACATTTGAATGGTGTGTCTAAATGGCAAAATCTAAATTAAAAGACTATGTGTGCTCAAATGTATCCATTAAATGCTTGTTTTATGCGTAATTTTTGAGGCAGAAAAAATAAAACCAACCCCATTACCATAGGACAAGTCGTTCTAGAGATATTTTATCTTTCCACATTTCTGTTACGTCGCCTTTGAAAATACTTCTAATAGCCAAATGGAGACGAAAATTGAATTTAAAGAGTAAATTTAGTGTCATTTCAAACAATTATGTATGTAATTTTGAGTAATTACACTCAATTTAATGAATTGCCTATAATTTTGCCTATTTTTGAGGACTATTTTGTGAAAACGGCAGGTTCTTTTTTCCGAATCGTACTAAAATCTAATCAGCGCTAGAGCAATCTACAAGTGCTTCATATACCAAACTTTGGGAAATTTGGTCAATAATTTTTTAGCTAGAGTGGATACCTGCGACTTTTACGGACCATTTCCCAGAAAAGGTAAGTTCATTTATTTCGAATTACCAAAATCTAATCAGCAACAGGGTCACCCACAAGAGACTTGCGTACCAAATGTAATGAAATTCCGTCAATTGGGAATTTAGTTCCTGTGATCGTATAGTTTTTAAACAAAGTTTACTACTTTTTAAGTTTACTTTTAATATTATTTATTTCTTTATTTATTACCATTACTACAACTTGGTCTGTGCTCAACTGTGTAACACTTTAAAACACTTCAACAACATATAACCTCTAAAATTCACTTACCTTTAAATAAATAAATAGCACAGCCAACAACATCTTAATAAAACACAACTCATTTGTTAAATTAAAAATTAACTTTTATTAACAATAATTAAAAAATTTAAGGTTCTGAACCATTTAAAGTTTCATTACATGAATTGTATAAATTTAAGTAGTACATTGCGTTTGTAATTAAAATCTATTAAATGAAAACTCATTTTTGCAATTAAATAATCCACTAACAAAATTACCCAGGTACAGAATCCACTCTGGTCTGAAGACCAGAGCTTGGTCTGCCTGGAGCTGGCTGTCCACCCCCAAAAATGTTAAGAGAACAAGAAAAAACACATTATCGATGTATAAAAATTATAACTTAAATAACGAAAAACAAACACCACTAAAATTTCAAGGAATAAATTCCATGTATGTAAACCAAAGAAAGTGTTAAGTAAGATCAATTTTCCCTATTTGAATTTCAATCTAGGAGGTGCTCCTAGATGGCAGCACCACTGAACAAAGGTGATTATGATGAACAAAGGTGATTATGAAGTTCACAAGTAAAACATGAAAACTAAAACCGCACTTTGGAGAAACTGATGAACGTAACACTAACACTTGCTGATATGCACTTTAGAAGTGATTGATAAGTAAATTGTGTGAAACCACACCTCCAAACTGCGAGACCATATACCCGCCACGGCTCGCGGGGGAGGGATGAATTCCTTTTGCGAAACCATTGACAGCTCTTGATACTTTCATTGGCGAAATAGATGACAGCTCTGGATCCCAAAAAAAGGTGAATCAGCAACCAAGGCTTATGCGGTGCACAACCAGTGATGGCCGAGGAATACCAGTGGCGATCTCACAACATGAAGGAGAGCACATTTTAAAATCGTGTAGGTGCAGATTGTACCATGTACAATGCAGGCAAAATAAAACTGGTTGATGAAAAAGGGACACACAAAGAGAGCACTTGTAGGGTGTCAGAAACTCAGCGTCACCTCTACTACTCTTGAACAGAGGAATATTTTAAGTCAGGTTTTTCAGCGACCGCGAGTCACGGGTCCCCTTGCTCGGGGTCCGGACCGCGGTTTTTCAGAGCAAAAGAAAATGACCACCTTCTCCAATGCCGGACAGGAATCGAATGAGTCGCCAGGCAACCCGCCTGCCTCCCAGGAGACGCCAAACTTGGCGAGCGAAACTCTGCGCTTCGCCCCGAGCGCCCACGCATACACTGCGGAAATAAAACGCTGTTATGCCAAGAATCAAAAAAAGGGATCACTTCCGCCAAGGCGGCAACCACGAACCGTGGTGACGCATGGTCACCGGATGTCGTGAGGCAACCCTACCGGCACCCTACTTGCAGGTGTCCGACTGATAAGCGAGGGAAAGCCAAATTTCGCTTAAAAAGTGTCTTTATTTTGCGGATTCGTAAATGAACTGAAATGAAGTTAACAGCTGAAAACGAAGATTATGAGAATTAACAAAAGATTATTTAACGTTTAAAGGCACATTGCGCACAATTTTGAATAATAAAAACATTAAAAAGATAACAAATTACGTTAAAGGGGAAATAAATCGCCGAAATATTCCAAAACAACAAATAAATTTAGAATTTTGAAGGGAAAGGTGAAAGATAACGAATTTTAAGCTATTACAAATTTTGAACTATTAATTAAATTTAGAACTGTCAAATCTCGGCATAACAAATGCGATGCATCTGTAGATTTTCAGTCAAAATTGTGTGATGTGAGCTTTTGCTGATGCATAGATCTTCAGCAATCTCATGGACAGTTAAACAACGATTTGCACAAATCAAAGCACTCACTTCCACAATGTGATGATTGCCCATTGACGTGGAAGGGCGTCCAGTTTTTGTATCATCTTTGGTGGATGTTCTTCACGATTAAAAACGTCGGTACCATTCATAGCATTGGGACCGGCTAAAACAATCCTCTCCATAAGCTTGTTGCAACATCTGAAATGTTTCAGTGAAGGTTTTTGCCAATTTTATGCAAAACTTCACACAAACTCGGTGCTCTTCAAAATCTTTCATTTTTGAAATGTAAATAATTGCCGAAACAACAAAATATTGGTTCACTCTACCGCTCATAAGACACTGACAAAATGATGTGGCTTTTTCGAGAAAAGAGCCGATGCAAGCTCAAGGTTAACGCTATACAACCTCATTGCAGCAGGGTTGCTAGGTTGATGCATTAGTGCTCTATTTTCAAAGTTCTGTTTCTTTTTGGACAGACCTTGTATTTCAGATGTTGACTCTAATTGGTTTAAAAAGGGCTCATGTTCCCTAAAATTGAAATTTAATAAATATAGAAAATTTAATTGCATGGAGTGAATTTGAACTTTGATTATCCACATTAAAATAGAGTTAAGGTATAGTTATTATGATTAGTTATTATGGTTAGTATGACTCACAATAAATGCAGCAATTAATATGACAAACATGTGTCAAAATGCATACATCTTGATTTCTTTTGTATCCGCTTCCTGTGATTAGGAAATCTGTGCTCATAAGCGGCAATTCTCACTGCATCAGGGAAGATATCTTTTTACCCTTTTTACAATCTTTTTGCATAGACTAGGATTTTTATAATTATTTTGTGTTATATACAAAATGTTATTTTTCAAACATATTATTAATTAAATGAAAAACTATTTTGCAACAGTTTCACAAAAAACTGTGTTTGTAACGGGCTGCTTGATATATTTCGTTTAATTGTGAAAATATTTTTCACTTATGCAATCTGTTTGTATCCACTAAAATTTTGATTATTATATGTTTTATACAGAAAAACTATTTTTCAAATGTGTTATTAATGAAATGAAAGACTCTTTTCTAAATAACAGTATTAAAATAATAATTTGGGCACTTAGGAATGCAGGGATCGCATTCGTCCTAAAATTCCTAAAAGTTTGAAGCTTTCCTTGAATTCCTAAAATTAACCTAAAATTTTTAGATCATCCTAAAATTTTGTAATGTTTTGCTGCGGTGTCAAATTTACTCTACTATCGCCCGAATGCATTCCATTCATACGGCAATCGATGTTTAAAAAACTTCTGAAATTAAAATGTTGTTCAAAATAGCACTCATCTTTTACAAAGACGACAAAACTGTCAATCACGACAAAATCGCCGATTCTCAATGGTTAAATCCTCTCCGTCCGCGGGCGGTTTTAGTGAAATACGATCACAAGACGAATGGCGACCCACGTGATCATTTACGACCGGAGTTTGGGGGGAGATTCTTTTGTGGGAGTGGGAATCTCCAGCGCAAGCTAACAAACCTAGAAGCCTTTAACCTCTCAAAGAAATAAAATAGAAAAAGACGGGTTCGATTGTTGAATACTGTGCTTCTTCATATTTACTAGATAAATTACGAAGTTTCTCTTTCTTTGCAAAGTTAAAATTTTCATCAACTATTCTTTGTTGGGAATCAATTGTGTGCAAAAATTTTGAAGAATTTTAGGTGTAAATCCAATAATACAAATATAGTTAGTCAGATTATGATTCTCTTACGCCCCTCATTACGTAATATTTGATCAACATCATGTCAAAACAGGAGAGTAGAGAAGGAATTTTTGTCTGCTGTTAGCAACCTCTCTAGGCATTGATGATATTAAAGGATATCTCTTGAAAAGGATGCATTGCGTAGGGGCCCGGACCACATAGTAGTTTATGAAGAAAAGCAATAGATAAAATAAAATACGGCATAGAAGGGAGGTCCCGCAATTGGATCGCCACGCTCTCCATAAAAAATAAATTAAAAACAATGAAAGAGCAGAAATGTGAAGAATGTTAAATAAACACATTCCCGTTTCCAACAGATAAAACTTTTAAACAGTTTTCATTTCTTTTTAAACTTAAAATTTTGTCAAATTATTCCATGTTTAGTATGCATCTGGGATGAAAAGTACCAAAGATTTGAACTCTAAGAATTTTTGCTCAAAAACCAATATTTAAAAATATAGTTTTCTGGACTAGAGTTCTTTTGAGCCGCTGGAACTTGTGTATGTGTTTTTGTTGATTCTATCAAAATAGAGGATGATTGAAGGGAAATAGCTGTGTCTAGATTAACGCGTTGCAGTAGCTTTGATGAAATATAGGATAACTTATTTCCCTCATATTATTTAATTACTGCCTTCGGCGACCAGCCCTATTGTTTTTAAAAAGTTTTTAAACTTGCAATACCTTTCTTGCAGTAGCTGTCGATCGTGCACTTCTGCGACGCAAGCCATAAATAACAGGGCAGTTTATAAAGTAACTGTCGATCGCACACCTACGTTACGTGCGCAAGTCACGGCTAAGTGTGCAGTTTATGAAGTGTTGATCTTGTACCTCAGCTAGGCGCGCAAGTTACGGCTAACGATGTAGTTCATGAAGTAGCTGTCTCCGTTACGCGCTCAAGTCATGACTAATGGTTCAGTTCATGAAGTAGCTGTCTATCGCACACCTCAGCTACACGCATAAATCGTGGCTAGCGGTGCATTTCATGGAATAGATGTCGATCGCACTCCTTCGTTACTCGCGCAAGTCATGGCTAACGGTGCAGTTGATGAAGTAGCTGTCATTCGCACACCTCTATTGGAAAATTTAAAATTTGAAGATAGCAAAGCACGCACTGTCAGAGTCAATAAGTGTTGGCTGGGTTATGAAAGTACACAAGTCCAGTTTTAAAGAAAAACTTCGTTCACTTTATTTGGTGAAAAACACAACTCGGCATATTACACGTACCTGGTAATTTTCCATGCCGTAAAACATCAAAAATATACTATGTACAAAAGATTTTTAGTTGTAAATGACTAGACAGAGATTCCTTGAAGCATTTGGTAGTAAGTTATTATACTACCTCTATCACTTGCGTGTATTTCAGCCACCATCACTTGGCAAAGGGAAACCAAAGGATAGAACATCAGGAAAATATTTAAAGCGGCTTCCGAACGTTTGTAAGTAAATTTAACGTTCAATACATGCTGGTCCAAACTGACCACATCTGCATCCGTTTCGACTATTCACCGTCGTCAAACGATATTCCGCAGTACTTCAGTCAAAAACATTTCTGTCTGCCTGCATCAGACCATCAGTGTCTATCTCGTCTGACTTCTTCAGACGTCGGATCTGATCTCATCGATCTGTCTGATCTCGATCGACTCTTTCGACCTTCTCATTTGCTTCAAGAAACCTCTGCCCTATATATCCGAGAATGGACAGCTCCGGAAACGCCCCCGGATATGCAAATCAGATGCGTACGCATTGAGAACTGATTTGCATGAAACCTCATGTTGAAAAACGTCACGGTTCACGCCGGTGAACGGGAAGAGTCGTTCATATTAAATTTGCATAAACGCCCGTTCACAGGAACGTGAATCGCGATGTATTGATTATTTCCAACAATCGGCCCCCTCATGCAAATCCTTAAGTCTCAATGCATATGCAAAAGAAAACTTACTCTGAGAAACCAAGGTATATCAATAAACACCAAGGCCCCCAGTATCCTATCAAACATATAATGAAGGAAAAAATGTAAAGTATTATATCATTATTAAATTTAAAATAAAATGCATAAGTACTTATAGCATCTGAAAAATAGTCAAGTATTGTCGACAATATTGTAACAACAACATTTCACATCAAGTAGAAATTTATATACAACACAACTTAAATGCTTAAGTATCAGCATTCAAAAATTGAAATTTTAGTTTAAATTTAATTATAAGTATCCAAAATTTAAGTATAAGCACATTATCATATTAAACAAGTCAACTTTAAAAGATTAAGATTTTGTATAAGCATAGAATTTAAGTTTACTTTAAATTTGAGTATAAACACTATAATTCAAAAAGCTTAAAAAAATTTAGTCTGTTAACACAATATAAGTATACATAATTAATACTATTAGACTGCATTGATATACCAAATATTTAAAAATACATGATGCAAGTAATTAGATAATAAAATTCCTTTATCAAAACTTTCAACACATACTTTTTACCAAGTTGAAAAATACAAAATTTTATACACATAAGCTATTATTTAGCATCATGCGGGTCATGGAAAATGGATGTATATACAAAGGTGTAAAGTGAAAAAGATTCAATATCACAAAAATTTATACTCAAGATATACTATCTTATATCAATGAGGTTTAAGATAAACAATAATGTATATATATGACATCTTTTTAAAAAAAAATTCCCAAGTTGTAAATTCAATTTAGTATTTAAAATTTTCTTTAGACTAAACATTTAATCTCAAAAAGTTTTGATTTAGTTTTTAAAAATTTTATTACAAAATTTAAGTATTATTTCCTTAGTCATTGGTTTAGTAAAGTGATCTGCTAAGTTATCTTTACTATTTACAAATTTAACATTAAAAGATTCATTGACTATTAAATTTCTTAGGAAATGATATCTAACATCAATATGCTTAGTTCTATTGTTTTCAATTGGAGAGTTAGAAAAATTAATGGCTGCTTGGTTGTCGCTAAAAATAACACTGTTACTTTTATTAAAGTTTAACCCAAGTAAATGACATTCTTCAATTATGTTTTGTACCCATACCATTTCCTTAGCGGCTTCAGTTAGTGATACGTATTCAGCTTCCATGGTTGATAAGCTGACACACTTATGTTTAAAGGTACGCCAAGAAATAGGTACATTGTCAATAAAGAGTATCATGCCTCCAAGTGAAACACGGTCATCTCTGTTTGCAGCAAAGTCAGAATCTGAATAACAATTCAATTTTAACTCCTGAATGTTAGATAAATTCAACATATAGTTTTTAGTCTTTTCAACATATCCTAAAAGTCTTAACAATGCATCCCAATGCTTAATTCCAGGGTTTTCTTGAAATTGAGATAATATATTGATGGCGTAACAAATATCAGGTCTAGTCCTACTAGATATAAAAGCCAAACACCCAATTAAGCTCCTGTAAGGAAAACTTTGCATTTGCTTTATTTCTTCACTTGTCTTTGGACAATCTATTTTACTTAGAATATTCCCTTTAGAAATGGGAAGTGAAGTAACTGGATATTTATACTGTTGAAACATTTGACATACTTTATCTATATACTGACTTTGATGTATAAAAAATTTATTGTCACACTCTTTAAATTCCACGCCTAAAAGTTTTCTAATTTTTCCTAATACCTTGATATCAAATTCTATACTAAGTAATGAAACAATGTGGTCTATGTCCCTTTGATACTTTGAGAAGAGAATTATGTCATTCACATAGACTAGCATAAGAACTTTGTTATTGTAAATATATGCACAATTACACCATTGAAGTTTTAAAAAATTTAATTCTTTTAATTTGGTGTCAAGTTCATTAAACCATTCTCTACCACTTTGATGAAGACCGTAAATGGCTTTCTTCAACAAACAAACATAATCAGGCTGTTCCTGATTGACATAACCTTGAGGCTGTTTCATATATACCTTTTGACTCAATTTAGCATAGAGATAGGCAGATTTGATATCTAATTGGAAATGCATCCAGCCAAGCATGCATACGAAAATTGAGAAGAATGCTCTAATTAAGTTGAAGTTAACAACAGGGCTAAAAACTTCATCGTATGATTCTCCCTTTTTCTGACCATACCCCTGGGCTACCAAACGAGCTTTAAACCTCTTGATTTTCCCTTTCTCGTCTTTCTTAATAGTGTAGACCCATCTATTGCCTATATGCTTTTGTGAGGTGGATGCAGGAACTAGTTCCCAGACACCCCTCTCTTGCATTACGGTCATTTCTTCATCCATAGCATTACACCATTTTTCGGACTGGGAAGATTTAATAGCAGCGTTGTACCCTTTTGGTATATTTATTTCAATATTGCTTGCTTCTGGTCTGCCTCTGACCCTTTTAAGACCTTTATTTTCCCGAAAATTAAACAGTTGCTGATCAAATTGTATATTCCTTTTATCACAATATTTCTTAACATCATTGTGCGACCTCAGCCTTTTATTATCTCCTTGAGCGTAATAATACACATCGGTTCTACTCCCATCGGGTCTTGGAACCGTCTTTCGCTGCCAAGCAATATCCGAGCAAGGAGTCATACTGGAGTCAGCAGGAGAGTCCGTTTCCTCACTGGATTCAGACAGATCGTCACCAGTGTCTTCACTCTCTCCTGCCCCCCCATCAGACTGCTCTCTCGGATATTCCCCGTCGGAGTATTCTGAAAGGTTATCTCTTGATATCCCTGAGGAGATATTTCTGGGACAAATTGGGTCCAGGATGCCTTCCACTACATCACCCTCATCAAACCTCACATTGCAGGTCTCAATTGTTCTTTTCTCCCCTGACAAAAATATCCTATAGCCCTTAGTTTTAGTAGCATAGCCTACCATCACCCCTTCTGTAGCTTTCATGTCTAACTTCTTTCTGAGCTGACTGGGTTTGCCTACATATGCTCTACAACCAAAGGTTCTAAGATGTTTGACTGAAGGTTTTCTACCACTGTAGAGTTCATGTGGTGTTTTAGTCTTAAATTTGTGACATATTCGATTTTTAGTGTATGCAAAACACAATATAGCTTCCGCCCAGAATCTGTCATGCAATTTGCTGTCGTTCAACATGGCTCTAACACAGTCAAATGCGGTTAAGTTGAATCGCTCTGATACTCCATTTTGCTGTGGGGTATATGTGTTAGTCCTCTCAGCCTTAATACCGATATCCTTCAGGTAATTTTTGAACTTATCATGGCAGAATTCCATCCCATTATCCGTCCGGATACATAGAATTTTAGTACCTAACTGCCTTTCTTCTCTGGCCTGAAACTCTTTAAAATGTGAAAATACTTCTGACTTCTGTTTCATGAGGTAAACAAAAACTTTTCTACTATAATCATCTGTTATAGTTAAGACATACTTGTTCCCACCATATGAGGCTGTGGGTAAGGGACCACACACATCCATGTGTAACAATTGCAATGGTTTAGTGGACCTTATCCTACCGGTGGGTTTATATGATACTCTCCTAGACTTAGCCAATTTACACGATTTACAATTTAACTTTTTGTATTTAAGCCTAGGAAGTCCGTTTACGGCAGAAACTTTGCTGGTTTGGAGGAGATATTCAGCGTTTATGTGGCAATATCGTTTATGCCAAAGACAGTTTGTACTATTAAGTTCAGTTACTGAACTGCTAGGCTTAGATATTGAACTATTCACATTTTTATTCTGCTTAGTTTTTGTTTTGTCAGATTTAAATTTAGTTTCTTTAAGATTAGGTGCTATTTTTACTTTGTCTATTTTTCCGGAAGCACTAGGATCCCTATCCTTGGATTTCTTATCCTTTTTGTGTTTCTCGTCTCCATCTCGATCCCTATCTTTAGATTGACGGTTTTCTACGTTATGTTGTTCCTGGGTACTATACTTAGGTTTTAAAAAATATAACCCATCCTTTCTTTTTGCATAAAAGAATTTCTCCCCTTTAGGTGTAAAAAACCATAGAACCCCATTAGCTCCATTAAAACTAAAATTTTGTTCCTCAAGAACAGATGCAGCTAATAAATTTCTCCTAAGTTTAGGAGAATACATAACATTTTCCAATTTGATAATACTTTGCTTATCCTTAAATTGGACATACATTTCCACCGTCCCGATAGCCTCAACTGGACTTTCGACATCCCCTACTGCTAGCGACATTGAAGTGCCTTTGCACTCATTAAATTTTGAAAATAACTTAATGTTATTACAGAAATGTCGCGTAGCAGCAGTGTCTACTACCCAGCTGAGTCTATCGCTAGGATCGATTACAGTATTAGCCTCAATCTGTGGAGACCCAAGAAATTCCACAATACTAGATCCATTATTTCTACTGCAATTAGATTTAGTATGACCTAGTTTGTTACACTTATAACACTTAATTTTACTTTTAGAAATATTTACATTATGACTAGAAGTATTTACATTAGACACATTATGAGATACATTTGGAAATTTAAGTTTAGACACTTTTACTCTATTTACAAATTTCTTAGAAGTAAAATATGCAGAATTTGAACTCACAGTTTTGGAAAAGTCACTTGCTTGCTGCCTCAGCCGGCTCTCCTCCGCTGCTAGCTCTGCTTGTATTTTGCTGAGCTTGAAGTCCGAGTCATTCCATCGATATATAAGTTGAACGATACCTCGGAATTCTTCCGGAAGGTAAGCCTCGTCACGGCCTTCCGCAGTCTTGAGCAAAAAATGTCAACAGGCTCATCTTGCTCCGGCCGAACGTCGAAGAACTCATCTAGTAGACGCACTAGGTTGGCTCGGGAAGGCGCTTGAAAATGTTCTTTCAAGGTATTCCATACTTGACTAGGTTCGTCGGTGACGTTTATCAACTCCTTGTATTCCGAGGATAAACTTTGATAAATGATGGCGAGCGCTCGGTCTTTCCGGCGATAAAAATCATCGTAGTCGCGACGACTCGCGGTTGCGTCTTCTTCGATAGGCTTAGCACTTCCATCTACGTGTCCGAAACATCCTTCTCCCTTGAGGACGAATGAGATGTCGGTACGCCAGGTGACGTAGTTGTCCCGCGTCAGCAACTCCGTTCTACTTGCCTCCATGGCCACTCGTAGTTTTGAAGAAGCAGAAGCAAAAGTTCTTGTACACTGTTTACGTTTACACTGTTGCGTTTCGTTGTTCACACGAACTTCAAAATGGTGCCATGTGCGGCCCCCATCTGAACACTGGAACGATTTCTTTAAAGATACTTGCACTTATGACTCTATTGGGCATTGAACTGGCCCCGTAACCGTTTCTATTGGAAAATTTAAAATTTGAAGATAGCAAAGCACGCACTGTCAGAGTCAATAAGTGTTGGCTGGGTTATGAAAGTACACAAGTCCAGTTTTAAAGAAAAACTTCGTTCACTTTATTTGGTGAAAAACACAACTCGGCATATTACACGTACCTGGTAATTTTCCATGCCGTAAAACATCAAAAATATACTATGTACAAAAGATTTTTAGTTGTAAATGACTAGACAGAGATTCCTTGAAGCATTTGGTAGTAAGTTATTATACTACCTCTATCACTTGCGTGTATTTCAGCCACCATCACTTGGCAAAGGGAAACCAAAGGATAGAACATCAGGAAAATATTTAAAGCGGCTTCCGAACGTTTGTAAGTAAATTTAACGTTCAATACATGCTGGTCCAAACTGACCACATCTGCATCCGTTTCGACTATTCACCGTCGTCAAACGATATTCCGCAGTACTTCAGTCAAAAACATTTCTGTCTGCCTGCATCAGACCATCAGTGTCTATCTCGTCTGACTTCTTCAGACGTCGGATCTGATCTCATCGATCTGTCTGATCTCGATCGACTCTTTCGACCTTCTCATTTGCTTCAAGAAACCTCTGCCCTATATATCCGAGAATGGACAGCTCCGGAAATGCCCCCGGATATGCAAATCAGATGCGTACGCATTGAGAACTGATTTGCATGAAACCTCATGTTGAAAAACGTCACGGTTCACGCCGGTGAACGGGAAGAGTCGTTCATATTAAATTTGCATAAACGCCCGTTCACAGGCTAACGGTACATTTAATGAAGTAGCTGTCTATCTCAGCTACACGGGCAAATTACGGCTAACGATGTAGTTCATGAAGTAGCTGTCGATCGCACGTCTCCGTTATGCGCTCAAGTCATAACTAATGGTTCAGTTCATTAAGTTGCTGTCTATCGCATACCTCAGCTACACGCATAAATCGTGGTTACCGGTGCAGTTCATGGAGTAGATGTCAATCGCACGCCTTCGTTACGCGCGCAAGTGATGGCTAACGGTGCAGTTGATATAGCAGTTGCACACCTCAGCTACGCGGCCAAGTCACGGCTAACGGTACAGTTGATGAAGTAGCTATCTATCTCCGCTACGCGCGCAAGTTACGGCTAACGATATAGTTCATCAAGTGGCTGTTGATCGTTTCCGTTACGCGCGAAAGTTATAACTAACGATGCAGTTCATGAAGTAGCTGTCAATCGCACACCTCAGCTACGCGCGCAAGTTATGGCTAACGATGTAGCAACATGCGCAATTCACGGCTAATGATGCAGTTTATGAAGTTGCTGTCGATCACACACCTCAGTTACGCGTGGAAGTTATGGCTAACTCATTAAGTAGCTGTCAATCGCGTTTCCGACCGCAATGCGTTCACACGAGTAATAATATAGCTGCTGCGTATAAAATGAATCGTCTTTTATTAGCGGGTACATGCAATCCACGTACGATATATGCAATAACGACAATTCTACTGCATGTAATAACGATATACACGCAGCAAATTGCATGTGCCTCGTAGCGGGCACATGCAATTTGCATAGATTTGAAATAGCTGTCAATCGCGTTCCAGCCCACTACGAGGGTTCAAGGCTAACAGATAAACACTTTTCCCAAAATAAATTGGCTTTTATTGGCATTATTTGCTTTAAGCCTGCCCGCTGCGCGGGTGCATGCAATCCTTGTACATTACATGCAATAACTACTAATTTATCAGCTAGATTTTTGCTCTTATGGCTGTATTTTATTTTACAATTCTTTAAAAATTTGAAATGTGATTTTGAGCTTTTTGGATTCTTTTTTTGTTAATTATATTAAAATTTTCTTTTTCTGTTTATATAAAGTTGTTTGAAAACTAAACTAACATTTTTCTAACATACACACTATATACTGTGTATGTATATATATATTTACACAAAAAATACCTGTGATAAAGTGGCCACTGGATACTAAGTGATAATTTTAATTTTCAAGTCTACAGAGCATTAAAATGAAAAATTAAATAGGAAAAATATTCAAAAGATTACCTTTTTCTTTCAATGATGTTTGTTTTTTGTATCAATTCTCCTTTAATTAATGAAAAGAGCGGTAATTAAACAGTACTAATAATAGAAATAATAAAAATTAGGTCCTAAAATTTTCCTAAAATTTTGAAAAAAATACCTTAAATTCCTACCTAAAATTTTTAGAAAATCTGCTATGATCCCTGGGAATGCAACCATTTCAGAAGGATAAATAAGAATTTTGGCTTGATCTATAATTCTATTGCATTATAGTTTGTACTGATTTGTTGATTGTGTCAGTCCATTTAAATATATTTGACATGGTTTCTAATTTAAACTGAAAAAGTTACGCCTATGTTGTTCCTTTTTCGACATCATAAAAATAAAATAAAACAACACATAATATTAATAATGGTAAACAAAAGAACGAATTTGTTGTGCCGGAACTGACTTCCTTCTTCTTGAAGATTATTTAATTTTTATTTATTTACTTATTTTATATTACACCAAGTTATTATTTAAATTTGGCCTGATTATATAGAATAAAGTTACTTTAAAAAATATTAAAATTGTTTCCTTATTTGATAATTTCTACTGTCTGGCCTGTGCTCAACTTTGTTTATTTTTCCAGATTCATTTCAACCCCTTATTAAACTCTAAATTTCACTTACCTTAAGTATATATATCAATAATGCACATCTGAAACAAAAGAAACACAACTCAATTATGTTAAATTAAAAATTTTACTTTATTAACAACAATTTTAATTAAGTGCTTCAAAACACAAACAGGTTAATTTTTATAAATTCTTACACCATTAAATTCCATAGTACATTGCGAGAAAAAAAAAAAAAAAAAAAAACTTCAGTTAAAATAAACCCATATTAATTTAAAACAATCCCAGTTAACACTTTGAACACCCAGTTTACAATTTAAGTGCCCAGTTACAGTGTCTAGAAGGAATAGTGTGCGGACCGCCTATACCTCCTAATGCTGGGAGATGTTCCTGAAACGCTGTCTCCGCCAGACGGTGTTGATCTCGAATAAGTGGTTAAAATTGGAGGAGTTAACGTTGAAACTAATGGGAATTTATTGCAAATGAAATGACCGATATCTTTCGAAATAACTGAAGAATTTGTGTAAAATTTGGTGTGATTATTGTAAGTGGTATACATAAAAAGTAATTTGATTTCAGAGAGATTGTGCTAGGGATATATTCGTATTTTTAAAATTTTATTTAATTTGATCTGGTGTTCATTCAAACCTTTGAGATCCAAAATAATCAGGTTCATTTATCACAGTAACGTGAAATTCGTTATGATGTTTTCTCTTGTGGTATATTTCAGTTCTTTCGATTTTGAAGCTTATCGGGCTAGCCCGTCCTGCACCTGCTATAGGACTTTATCGGGTTTTTGAGAATAACTCGAAAATCAGAGAAAGTAGGAAATCTAAATTTAATATATCATTTTCTTTTGGGGTATATTTTAATTCTTTCAATTTTGAACCGTACCGGGTTAGCCTGTCTTAGAAACTCACCCGTTTTTGCGGTATAACTCGAACAGGTGTATCTAAAAATTCGAAATTTAGCTTATCCTTGTCATTTGCTGTATATTTTAACTCTTTGGATTAAAAATCTTTTCGTACTAACCTGTCCTGAGCCCAACAAAAGGAATATATCGTTTTTTTTAGAATAACTAAAAATTTGGAGCATCTAGAATGTCTAAATTTAATATATCATTGTCCTTTAGGGTATATTACATTTCATCGCATTTCGAACCTTATTGGGCTAGCCCGTCTTGGGCCCGCCATAGAAATTTACTCTCTTTTCAAGAATAACTCGATCAATCGGAGTAACTAAAAAATGTAAATTTAGTATATCATTCCCTTTTGGATGGATTTTAATCTACATTTTGAACCTCAAAGGGCTAGCCCGTCTTAGATCTGCTGAAGAATGTATTCATTTCTAAAGAATAACGCAAGAACCGAATTAGTTAAAAATTCCAAATTTAACATGTCTTTGGCTTTTGGGGTATATCTAAGTTTCTTCGGATTTGAACTTTATCGGGGTAGCCCGTCCTGAGCCCGACATAGGAATGGGCCTGTTTTTTTAGAATAACTGGAAAATCGGGGAAACTAGAAAATATAAATTTAGTACATCCTTATCTTTTGGGGAATATTTTAATTCCTTCGATTTTGAACCGTATCGGGCGAACCCGTTTTGGGCCCGCCTTAGAAATTCACTTTTGGGGGGGAATAACTCTAGAACCTGAGTATCTAAAAGTTTCAAGTTTAGAATGTCGTTGTTATTTGCGGTATGTCTTAGCTCATTGGATTTTAAACCTGATTGGGCTAACCCGTCCCGGTCCCAACAAGAAGAATGTACTCGTTTTTTTAAATAGCTCCAAAACTGTAGCAGCTAGTATATCTAAAGTTAGTATATCATTGTCTTTTAGGGTATATTTTATTTCTTTGGATTTTGAACCTCGTCGGTCTCGCCCATCTTGGGCCCAACATAGTGATAATGTACTCGGTTTTCGAGAATAACTCGTATATCGAAGCAGCTAAAAAATCTAAATTTAGTATATCAATTTCTTTTGGGGTTTATCATAATTTATAATCTGAACCTCATCGGGTTAGCTTGAGTCCGCCTTAGGAATGCGATCGTGTTTGATGAATAAGGGAACATTATCAAACTTGGTATCAATGAAAATATGTTTTGAAATCCTTCAAAATGAAGGGTAACATGCTATAATTTGGATCATTTCGAACAATGATACAGATTTTTTAAAATTTTCTTATGAAATTTGAAAATAGAAAAAATCCAAATTCTATAATTCGGAAAATTCCAGATTCGGTGAAGTCCGGACTGGTCTTTCCAAGTTGTACTGTATATGTAGCCAAAATTGTATAAAACATTTCAAGTTATTTTGAATGGCTTTTTTACACTGTTATATATTCACGGTATCAATTAAATCTAAAGTTATTTTTTAAAATTGGCATTAAAAATAGCAGTATGCAGTACCTAGAATTTTGATACAGACAGCAGGGAAAACTTGTGGAATTTCATGCCGTATTAACGGAAGTTTACTGAATTTTTTAATATTTTATTAAAGTTTTGAGGAAATATTTATATGCTTGTTTAGCTTGATTAACTTATAAAATTTCCGTTTCGATTTAATGGGGGATTTCTCTTATTATTTTTTTAAAAAAGGCAAAGTCAGCCACATATGTTGGTTTAAATAAAAGTTAGATTTATTAATGTTGTTGTAATGTGCTAAAATTGTGTCCTTACCTTTCTTTTTAATAAAAATCAAAAATCCATGATGTGCATTATAGTTTTCTAATTGTTTTATATTGATGCATTTTACTAAAGAATTAATATTTTTATTTAATTTTAAATGTTTAATTTAAAAATTAACAACATAAAAATGTTTGCTGTGGATTGTAATAATTTAATTGGTTTCTCAATAGAATTTTGATGTAGGGGAAAAAAAATCCCTACAGCTGATTATCAAGAATTTACATAGCTCATAATATACCGCGCATACATTATTGCGTGCGTTGTGTTACGCTTTCTGTCTGGGCCAACGGCCGTACCGTGCTGAAAACACCGGTTCTCGTTAGATCACCGAAGTCAAGCAGCATCGGGCGCGGTTAGTACTTGGTGGGTGACCACCTCGGAACACCGCGTGCTGTTGGCCATCTCGGGTGCGGTATCCCCGTGGTTTGCGCGCTAGATTTGCACGCTACCACAAATGCCGCCGTGTTCATGCGGAGTACGATCACGTTAAACATGTGGGTCCGTAAGTCCTTCCGAGAGGTTGGTGGTAGGGGAAGGAGGGTACGGTCCCTGTGGATGCCTCCCCCACTGGGTTCCGGTCTAAATTGGGTGGCACTTCCCGGCCGTCCATACAGTTACCTTACACCTTTCTGGTAGGTCGGACGGTCTGGGTCTCAACAACAACAACGCTTTCTGTCTATGAGAGGTTGGCAGGTCTGCATAAGAGAAAACGTCATACCGAATTTCACGTTACTGTGATGAATGAACTTTGTTGTTTTGGATCTCAAATGTTTGAACGACCACATATAAAGTTAAATAAAATTTCAAAAATACGAATATATCCCTAGGGCAATCTCGCTGAAAATCAAATGACTTTTTGTGTATACCACTTGCAATAATTACACCAAATTTCAGACAAATTCTTCAATTATTTTCAAAGATATCGGTCATTTCATTTGCATTGAATTCCCATTAATTTCAATGTTAACTCCTCCGCTTTTAACCGCTTATTCGAGACCAACGCCGTCTGGTGGAGGCGGTTTTTAGGGAACCTGTTTTTCACCTCGGTCGGCACACTATACCTTCTAGGCACTGTAGCCCAGTCAACAAATTAAAATACCCAGGTTCAGAATCCACTCTGGTCTGAAGACAAGAGTTTGGTCTTTTTGGAGAGCTGTCCACCAAAAAAAACGCAATGTAAAATTTCAAATATAATAACTTTATATATATAAATAAGAGTGTGTAAATTATGTATGTAAGAAAGAGTGTTAATTAAAATTTATATTAATTATTAACCTCCAGAATGCCAATCTAATTAAATACACCGCCAAAGTCTTTATCATTTTGGAAAAGTTCCCATGTGTGCTGGGATGTTTCTAGAGGATGAATATAGATGGCAGCACCACTGATGAGCAACCGGAAAAACTATAGAATAATGTGAAGGTGAATATGTGATTATGAAAGTATCAACGTGTGAAACACTAAAACTTGAAGAAACTTGCTGACACTACGGAAAATTATGTCGGAAAATGCCCGTGAAATCGGCCGGTGACACACACTTTCAAAACTCGAGACACAGCAGAACCGCTGCGGCACAAGGTGATGAATTTTTTTGCAAAATAAATGACGACTTATGATACATTCATTGGTAAAATAGATGTCAGCACCGGGACTTAAAAATAGGCGAATCAGCAACAAAGCTTCAGAGGTGTACAACACAGCAATGACAGAGCAAAATCAGTGGCAGAGCAACTACAAGCACTTCCCGTTGATAGCTGACACCACGAAAAAATATTAAAAATGCAGCATTAGCAGGAGGGAGAAGTTTTTCCGTTCATGGCACCACTTCCAAAATACCAAAAATCACAGCATTAATGCGAAGGAGACGTTTGTTCGCTGGTCATTGGTGCCGTAGCACAGGCCCTGGACTGCGGTTTTAGCCTGCTAATTTACACCACCTTTTCAAACGGCAGCCAGCACAAGGTTGGGCCAGCAATCGAATGCCCCCTTAGCAACACGTTCGCTTTCCATGAACTGCGAAACTTGGCGAGTGAAAACCTGTGCAGACCACCTACGCATACACCGCAGAATAAATATGATACTTCACCAAGATCCGCGAGACATGAATTTTTCCGCCAAGCTCTTATCTACCACGTATCGCAAACTCAATGGAATGTCTGGCACTCCGTTTGCAGGTGTGAGAGATAAGCTGCGAAAGAGTCCACTTCGCACTTAAAAAATGTCTTTTTTTGCAAACTCGTGAATGAAGTGAAATCAAGTTAAAAGGCCGATAGCGAACACTTATAGCGGAGAATTAGCATAAGATATTTCGCATTTGTAGACACATCACACATAATTTTGAATAATGAGAAACCAGTGTTAGAAATTTGAACTAGGCGTCATTTGACGCCGATAGTTTTGACTCTAGATGCCAAATAGACACAGCTAGTTGCCATTTTTAACACTTTACAACATAGTTCAGAAGTGTTTATGACTTTGTTCATTCTGTCTGTCCGTTAGCACGATAACTGCCGTAAAAATGACTTTATCAAAATGAAATTTTAGTATGTTTTTCAGACGGTCTGTGGGACCTATGGGAATATAAATAAATAATATCACCCAATTAGTTTTTTATTGAACCCGGGTTGAAAAAATAAAACACATTGAACCCTATGGGACCTAATTTTTCAAACATTTTTTAAGCAAATTTAAAATTCACAAATTGCTTCAAAATTTTTAGGAAATATTCACATTATCCCATAAAATATATATAAAAAATTTCAGTAAAATATGTTAAGTAGTTTTTTAATTAAAAATTATTTAATATACGGAAAAAAACAAATTCAATTAAATTCTGACTTTTGGGATATCCTCCAGAAAGAAAAAAGAGATATATTATTTAATAAATATCTTTCCAAGACTTTAATCATTTTGTGTATGAGAGAGACTTCACATTTTAAAAATAGACTACTTCACATAAATTTGATAGATAACAATTTTTCAAATTTTTTTTTTAAATTTTATATAACTCTTCATGATATAATTATTTGATGGCATTTTTAATGCACTTTCCTACGTCCTAGAGAGTTAAAATTTGGTACACAGCTTAAATTTGTTGAACATTTTATTCTACAAAAATTTGGTGGATCTTTAAATATAGATCATACACTTTTTTCGAAATGACCTGCAAATAATCCCCGTTCACTTCTATAAATCATTGTTGTAATATTGTTAAAAATTCTGATGTGGGCAGCACATCTCTTTCCCTGCAGACTCATATTCACGTTCTCTTTATTTCTTCAATAATAATTTGAGTTTATCTGCACAAAATAACAGCCATAAGTATTTTAAATGACATTGAATTTGCACGTTATACTTAAATTTGGTTCTCATTTGATAGCTGGACCTATTGTCAAAGGTGGCGTAGTGAAAACGCGAAAAAACTAGAATATCTCAAGAACGGCTAGTCCTAGAGTAATGGGGTTAGTCTTATTCTTTTTGTTGTCAAAAATCACGTATAAAATAGGAATTTAATTGATATAATTGAGCACATGTAGTCCTTTATTTTTATATTTAACGATTTTTGCGGGCCATTTCGCAAAAATAGCCCGTTCCTTTTTCCTGAATCGTACTAGAATAACCTATAAATGATTTATGTACCAAATTTTGTTAAATTTGGAATATAAATCACTTGTAGGTCATTGAAATATTATGCACCAAATTTTGTTAAATTTGTTCCATTAGTTTTTAGCTAGAGTGGATAAAGGCAATTTCTGCCGGCCATTTCGCAAAGAAGGCAGATTCTTTTATTACGAATCGTACTATAATCTAATGAACATCAGGATTTCCCACAAAAAACATACCTACCAAATTTTATGAAATTCGGTCCATTAGTTTTTCAATTAGAGTGGATGTAATATCCTCACAGACATATAGAAACATACACAGATACACTCTTACACACACAGATGTCAAGTCCCAAAACGTGTAGATCCTTCGAAAATTCGAGTTCCGATCTTCGGCACGATTCCAATACTTTGAATACATACACACACACACACACACACATATATATTATCTGCGTATCTGTGTATTATCTGTGTATCTAAATTCCGTGCCTATGCAATTACAATAGTTGTGATTTTAAATGATCCCTAAACTTTTATTATTTCTTCTACGAAGCCTAATTTTAACTTATGCAGAATGTAAATAACCGAAGCGATTGTAAGGTGAGTTACATAAGAATTTCTGAATTTTTTTCACACAAAATTATTTAGCTCTGGAGTCTGGAATACAAGTTATATGAATGAAATATTCATTGATTTTGCATAGAG
Organism: Amaurobius ferox; assembly: GCA_951213105.1. Classification (NCBI taxonomy): domain Eukaryota; kingdom Metazoa; phylum Arthropoda; class Arachnida; order Araneae; family Amaurobiidae; genus Amaurobius; species Amaurobius ferox. The sequence goes on along the minus strand of OX578151.1, from coordinate 2,453,537 downwards.
AATGAGATGATTTATATTTCGATACAGTTTTAAATATTTAAGTATAATAAATTAATGTAGTACTGTGATAATGTAAAATATATCACCACTGAATGTATCACATTTTAAAAATTTTTAAATGAAATTGCATTTCAGTTGGAAAGTGTTTCATAATCAATGCTTATGCATGATTCATCTTTCTTGTTACATCTCTAACAATAACAACTGTTTTTTAAATGTCCATTTTTGTTAAAGATATAAACAAAGAATAATTCAGATTTTTGTATTAAAAATTGTTTTAAATTTTCTTAAAATTTAAAATAAACTGATAAAGAAACCCAGGAGAAAATAAATAGAAAAAATTGCTAATTTGTTTTTACTTGGCGAAAAAGACAAAAAACAACATATTAAAAAAAAAAAAAAAAACTTCTATTTTACAATTTTTAATTATGGTCATCTTGTACAATCATTGCCTCAATACCCCTTCCTTTCATGCTTGAAAATTAATTTTCCTGAGTTAAAATAGCAATTAATATAAAAGTTTTAGTTGACGAAAACAGATTGCAAAAATGGAAAATACGTAATAATAAAATGGGATAAACCAAGAATCACGTATAAATGCACATTTTAGTGACATTTCTATATAATCTTTCTCATATTACTTACAAATATAAGAATTAAACACATTTAAAATAAAAATATTATAAGAGAACTTTGAGCAAAATTTAGTCACTATTTTTGGCCAATTTCATCAAGATATGGAGTTTATTTTAAAATCTGTTTACTATATTCATCTTAAAAGTTTAAAAAAGAGAGGGGGGGGGGGGGGGGAGAGAATTTGCATATTTGTCCAAAGATCGGCAGTCAATGCAAATATCGGAGCTTCGTGAAGAAATGCAGAGTTGGCAGCTAGGGTTCAGTATTTGCAAGTCAATAAGTTTTTTTGTTTTATAGTTGCTACTCTTTTTCTTGTCACTTTGACAAAATATAAATCATACTCTTGAAACTCCTCTAGACCCTTTGAGTGAGCTAGACAGCCTGAGTAATAATAAAAAAAGTTATGAATCGCATTAATTTCAGGGATTGATATAAAAAATGCATAGATGCCAACCTACCATACCAGAAAGAAAGATAGAAACATATTGCACGACAAAAAATCACTCACCGATTCCGTTTTTTATCATACTGCTGCAAAATAGCCTTTTATTTCATTAATATTACATTTCAAAAATAGTTTTTCTATATAAAATACAAAATAATTACAAACGATGCATGACAAATGATGAAATAATTTTAAACTATGCAAACAAATTGTAACAGTGGAAAAATACTTTCAAAATAAAATTAAATATAGAGGATCGTGCACAAATGCCGTTTATCGCGATACTGCTGCAAAATAAGCATCTTTCATTAAAAATATGCTTGAAAAATAGTTTTTCTGTATAATATACGAAATAATTACAAATGCTTTAGATGATGCAAACAGATTGCAAAAGTGGAAAAATATTTTCATAATAAAACGAGATATAAGGAAGATTGCGAAAAAATGCCGTTTATCGTGATACACGGTACTTTTGCAGTATAGCTTTTCATTTCTTTAATAATATGTCTGAAAAATAGTTTTCTTGTATATAACATGAAATAATCATAAAAAATGTTAGTCAATGCAAATGTGTTTCTCCCACATTAATTAGAAACAGACGCGATCACGTGTAAACGGATTTTTAGATGAAAAAATGGGAAAACTTCAATCTTAAAATTCCTGACTTTATTTCTCATTTTGTGACCTACTTCTGATTTTATGACTTGTAGATACTCTTTGGCAGATGAAAAATATGCATATTTGCATACAATAAAATATAAATGTTATGGAAATGAAAGATCGGACTACATTGGCTCCAAATAGGATTCCCAGAACAAGTACATAAAAATCGGAACACGTGACAGCTATAAAAACGTCATTTTCAATGTCTGATAACAAAATATTATCTAACCAAATTTGCAAGACACTGGAACGATTTAATCTGGAACACAGTGTGTTTTAGAATAGTAAGCAATTAGAATGTAAAGACTCTACAGGATCACCCCCTTTTCTTCCAAGTGGGATACGTAGATGTACTAGGGGATAAAAGGGAGGGGTGCAATAGAAATTCATTAAATACTCGGACATCGGAATGTCTGAGGATAAAGCAAACAAATAAATTCTTCAGAAGTGCAATTTAAGGTCTTGAAGGGTGGGGGTGAGATGCAGTACAATAAAGATTTCAATGTTGTCCTTCCCTGAATAGACAGAAGGGGATTTTACATATATAGATAATTGCAGATTTATCACTGATGGCATTTGGCTAGTGTATAAAATGCCGCTTTTTTTCTTCGACTGCTGTCCAGTCTTCTACCAGGGATCCTAATTTAGTCAAAGGGAAGGGGAAGACTGATATTGAACAATAGCATTGTTAGGCGTCAAATTTGGCGGCCAGATTGAAGAATCTGGTCATCAAATTGAAATTTCTAGTCGCAAATTATGACTAACGACCGCTAATTTCGAACACTGTGAGAAATGTGAAAGAGATAACAAATTAATGTTGAAAAGGGACAAATCGCCGAAATATTCAATAACAACAAATTAATTTAGAATTTTTAAGGGAAAGGGGAAAATAATGAATTTTGAACTATTAATAAAGTAGCATCATAAAAATCCGGCATAACAAATTAAACTTATTTTTAATTAAACAAGGCTGGAAATTTCAGAAACCTACTCTAAAAGTACATTAGCGTTGTGAAAAGAAAATAATTAATTAAATAATAAATTACTCAGAGACATGGTGATTGAAATTCAAAATAAAAACCAGGATTAAAATTAAAAAAAGATTTATTTAAAACAAATTAAACTTAACAAACAAAATAGAAATTCACCCAGGGTTTCAAAGAAGAACAAGAAAGATCAGTCATACATAAAGAATTGATTATGAAACACTTTCCAACTTCAATGCAATTTTATTTAAACATCTCTGAAATGCGATACATTCCTCGGTAATATTTTTAGAATTATCACAATACTACATTAATTGATTATATTGGAAAACTTAAAACTTCATCAAAAAAAAAATGAACTTCATTCAAATGACGGCATTGAAATATAAATTGCCTGGTTTAAACATCTCTAAAATGCTATTTTTAAAATTATCATAATACTACAATAATTTATTATATTGGAAAACTTCATTGAAAACAAATGAACTTTATTCAAATGACATCATCGAAATATAAATCGCCTCTATATAAAAGTAGCATTTCATTCATAAACATTTTCCATTCCTTTCATTCATCACAATACTATAATAATTTATTTTATTTAAAAACTTAAAACCATGGAGGTACAAGTAATTAAACTCTATGCTTGAAACTTCATCTAAAAAATCGTCTGGTTCTTTGTGTAAAATCAATGAATGTTTCATTCATATCAGCTATATTGCAGACTCCATGAGCTAAATAATTTTGCGTTAAAAAAAATACAGCAATTCTTATACAACTCATTCTACATCTTTTGGTGTTTACAATATCCATAAGTGAAAATTAGGCTTCGTTGTAGAGATAATCAAAGTTTGATGATCATTTAAACTCAAATATACTGTAATTGCTTTGTTTCAGGATGTAGATGCACAGAATTTAAGCAAAAATAAACGGTTTTAGGACAGATACAACACTAAATATAAATTAAAAAAAAACTTTAAAAATCACGAATTTCACATAAGATGGATGCCATATTTTATTTTGAAGTGGGTCACGTGATCTTCTTCATATAATGGTCACGTGATCTCTTCATATAAAGGGCAGAGTTTCCCCCAGCCACTTTTGGAAGGGCATAACGTCCTGCCTGCCCTTTTGTTACCAGAACAGCACCCTCCTTGCCTTTTGTATGAGAAGAGCACCCTCCCTATCCTTTTGTTAGCAGATCAGATCCCCTGCTTAGTCTTTTGTTAAGAGAGCAATGTTTGTCCTCAAATGAAAATCAACCAGTTCTTGTATGACCTCAGATAAGTGTCAGAGCCCTTTCTGTATGTTCATTACTGTAAATTTTGATCATGTGTATCTCCCCCCGCCCCTCCTCCTTCAAAGAAAGAAAAGGGTGTTCTAGTGCCAATAAAAAGAGGATTGACAGTCCCATATCACTTCTTTCCTCCACTAAAAGGAACAAAACGGAAAGGGGAATATTAAGCACGTACATTCCTTCTTCCATCTGATGAAAACTTTCAAAAAAGTTTTCTTTTTCAACTTTAATTTTTGTTAAATTATTCCATGTTTGATATGCATTTGAACTATGCCAATGACCATCCATCTGATGAAAACTTCTGATTCCTTCTTCCATCTGATGAAAACTTTCAAAAAAGTTTTCTTTTTCAACTTTAATTTTTGTTAAATTATTCCATGTTTGATATGCATATGAACTTTGCCAAGTTCTGTAAATGTATACCCTGTAAGCATATTTGCTCTACAACAAATATTTAAAAATATAGATTTCCGGACTAGGGTTCTTTGCGCCATTTGCCAGAAGATGTTTACGTTGATTCTGCCAATTCATTCAAAACAGAGAATGATAGGAAGAGAGGGAAAAAAAATTGTCAGATTATCGCAGTGATTTTAGCCAGCTTGAATGAAATATGGGATAACTTATTTCCTTTATATTGTTTACTAATTGCCTTTAGCTACAAGCTTAGTTGCTTTTTGAAAATTTTCTTAATATGCTTTCTTGTTGTAGACTGCATATCTTGCTGTAGACTGCTATGCTCGAAAGTCACGGTAAAGTGTACTCCCATTTGTAGTTCATGTAATAGCTATCGACTGTGTATTTGTCCACGGCTGTCCATATAGAGGATCGTCCACCACTCAAGTGGTGGGATCCGTACTCCCTAACAATTTTTGAGGGAGAAGAAGACATGAAAAATGCACAAAAGAGGATAATGAAATATGAAGGGGAACCTAGGAATTTTCATGGGCGGCCCAGATCTAACCACTACGCAGTTGGTTGCAGTACGCATTATATACAATATAATAACTCTGCTCATTGCAATAGTGATACACGGGTTGCACGTACATATTTAATTCGTGCAGTGGATTTACTCCCAATGCAGTTCATTCAGTAGAGGGGTAGTATTGACGTCACGTCGCTGTCACGTCGCACACAGCCGATGCAAATTCAGCATCCTACAACTGGAGTCCAAACATGCTATGCGGTGATTGGAGTCTACTTTATAAAGTTGAATTTTATGCTCTTATGATCTATAAAATATAAAGATATTACTATAGCGTGTAGACTAGGTTATACCGTATTAGTCTAGAAAATATTTTTCAATTAATTATTTTTAGAGCTGGACTGTTTTATTAGCTAATCATGGTACTTCATTGTAGTGAATTTATCTAGAGCGAATCGCGATTATTATGAAAAAAAAATCCCGGATTAAAACTTTATGAAAAAGACCAGAACTTTTTTTCTGAAATAGGGCATAGGGATATATTGCACTATTTGGTACTTTTAACATATTTTAACGTTTTGCAGCAAAGGAGAGCATAAAAATCACGTGAAAAGCTATGGCTATTTTATAAGTGAATAATTTATTCATCTAAAACAAGGCCATACCGTAGCCAGGCAGAGTTTCCCCCAGGATTAAAAAAGGGCAGGGTGCTGTTACCAGAAAAAGGGCACTTCTTAGAAAAAAAGGGCACATATTTTTTATGTTTGAATAACATTTAAGCTTGGGATTTTTATGACGAAAATCAGACCATTGCAAATAAATGTAAACACTTTTGTCGCGTATACTTCCAAGTCTAATAGACAAAAATGTAAATATATTTTCTTGTTTTGTAGGAAATAGGGTCAAGATTGTGAATATATAAAATTAATTTCAATTTTTTAATATTTTGAACTTGTTCTTTGAAAACCATAAAGTATCAGTCTGAGCAATTTTTGTTTTCATTTTGCTTATTTTCACTCGAAATATCTTCGAAACCATAAAAGACAGATATAAATAGTAAGGGATAAAAATATGTATTAGAAAACTTAGTTGCTAAATCTATATTAATATTTTTAAAAAGTGCTTATAGTTTTCGAGTAATTGTTTTGTCGAGTTGAAGAAGAGTGAAAATTCCCTCTTTTAAAGTTTGTAATGCTATCTCAAAAACTAAACCTGGAAACAATTATGCAAGAATATAGCTCTTTGAAATTCCTACAAGTGTATATAATTGGATTTTGGATGAGCTCTTTGTTTGCGAAGTATAGTGGTTATAATTTCGATATTTTAATATTTTAACCTGGGTTTTCCAATGTGTGGGAAAGCTTTAATTTACTTAAAATGTTACTATTGTTTCAGCTGAATCTGTCACTTACTCCTTGGTGAAATATTTGTGCATAAGTATGAGATAATCTTATTTTGTTTAAAAAATTAGGGCATTAAATGAACTTGGAGATTCTTAAAACGTGTAATGATTGGTTAGGTTTGAACAAAAGAAATGAAAATATACATATTCAAGTACATATTTATGTGCCGCCAGGCAAGTCTATAGATTATAGGTCAGGTTGATTTCAGGTCAGATAAGTTTAATTTACTATATACTGAAAAACAAGTTTGTAAAATAATTTTATATTTCAACCTGAAGTCTATGGTCTGTAACATCCAGATAAAATCGTTGTGAAAGCTAAAGTACTAACTAGCTATAAACAGTTAGCGAGTCATTTGTAACAAATTGGAATCCTGTAAACAATATAAATGAATCTGAAAAAATCGAATAGCTTTATTGAACTTTACTGAAGTTTTATTTTACAAAATGTTATTCATTCAAACCCGTTTCGGACTGGAGCCACCACCACTAAGGTATGAAAAGGTTTCTTTTGTTGAGAACAAGTTTATCATTGAATAAATGCTATTTGCTTACATCAAATGCAATTATAGTCTTGAGCAGTTGGGTTTATTATCAGTTACAATTATTGAATTTATATAAATTTAGAGTTTATTAAATTTAAAAAGTAGAATATTAAATTTTGATTTTTAGTATTTTCTCATTAGTCAATGAGGTTTGATGATTTTAAGGGATAAGATATATTTAAACGTTGAAAATATTTATTGTTTGTTGCTATATATTGATTACAAAATAAAAAATAAATAAATAAGAATTACAAAAACCTGATTTAAATAACTAAATAAAATTCTAGAAAGCTCCATAAAATCACCGTATAAAGAAAGTATTGAACAATGGATTGACAAATGTTTAGCTGCTAAGTTAATCATTATTCCATGGAGCAGGGTCATTAATTTTTTGATTTTTTTGCAGGATTGATGATTTTAAAGGATAAGATATATTTAAACGTTGAAAATATTTGTTAATTGCTTGTTGTTATATATTGATTACAAAAAAAAAAACCCTGATTTAAAAAACTATATAAAATTCCAGAAAGCTCCATAATATCATCATATAAAGTTTTGAATAACAAATGTTTAACAGTTAAGTTAAGCAACGTACGTTCGTGTGTCTGCGCAGCATCCGTATCTTTAGCCGTAAACTCGCGTAGCGGGCGAGTACGCGAACGACACCTACTGCATACGTCCCTACAGCGGGAGTATCGTTATTAAATGAGCTTGATTATTATTATTATTATTATTATTGCATGCGTCTGCGAAGCGGGTCAAAGACGAGTCCGCTAATATGAGGGGGGTTATTTTGTGTTTCAAATCTGCTATGCAGATGTCGTACAACGGGCTAATCTGTTAATCCATAAGCCTGCATAGTGCGCGTGTTCATAACACAATGTCACACGATTTGCAAGCGTCTGCACAAGGTATATATCGTTATTGCATGCGGATTACAAACACTTGTTAAAAGAAGGCGCTTAATTTTGTAAATCCGCTACGCGAATTAAATAGGTCGAATCGTTATTGCATTTAGCGGAGTTATCGTTATGTTATGTATAACGCGTACTACACCCGTCTGCATAGTAGTCGGGTCAGGGCCACTCATACAAATTTCTGGGTTACCCTTCATATTTCGTTTTCCTCTTTTGTGCATTCTTCGTGTCTTCTCCTCCCACAAAAAAATTATTGGGGCCCGACCACTTGAGTGGTGTCTGACCCTCCTTATGGGCGGCCGTGGTCAGATACACAGCCAATAGCTATTGCATGACCAATAGCTATTGCATGGCCAATTTGCTGACCAATAGCTATTGCATGACCAATAGCTATTGCATTGCCAATAGCTATTGCATGGGAGTAACTACGCGAATTATATATGTCCGCGTATCATTATTGCATGGAGCAGAGTTTTCATATTATATTGTATATAATGCGTAGTGGTCAGATCCCATACAAATTCCTGGGTTCCTTTTCATATTTAATTTTTCTCTTTTGTGCATTTTTCATGTCTTCTCCTCCCTCAAAAATTTTTGGGGAGTCCGGGTCCCACCACTTGAGTGGTGTCCGATCCTCTCTAAGGGTGGCGGTGTACAATTACACAGTCGATAGCTATTACACAAACAACAAATAGGAGTACTTTTAGCCGTGACTTTCGCGCGTAGCGGAGATACGCAGTCTGCAGCAAGAAAGCATATTAAGAGAATTTTCAAAAAGCCACTAGGCTGGTAGCTAAAGGCAATTAGTAAACAATATAAAGAAAATAAACTCTCCCATATTTCATTCAAGCCGGCTAAAATCACCGCACTAATCTAACTTTTCTCCCCCACCCTTTCTATCATCCTCGGATTTTGACTGAATCGGCGGAATCAACGTAAACATCTTCTCGCAAATGGCATAAAGAACCCTAGTCCGGACATCTATATTTTTAAATATTTGTTTTAGAGCAAATATGCGTACGGGGTTTACATTTACAGAATTTTATAACTCAAATGCATATCAAACATGAAATAATTTAACAAAAATTTAAGTTGAAAAAGAAAACTGTTTTGAAAGTTTTCATCAGATGGAAGAAGGAACGTACGTGCTTAATATCCCCCTTTCCGTTTTGTTTCTTTTAGTGGAGGAAAGAAGTGATATGAGGCTGTCAATCTTTTTATTGGCACTAGATCACCCTTTTTCTTTCTTTGAAAGAGAAGGGAGCAAAGAGGGGGGGGGGGAGACACGATCAAAATTTACGGTAATGAACGCAGAGAAAGGGCTCTGGGACTTATCTGAACTGGTTAAATTTTGTTTGAGGTTAGACATTGCTCTCTTAACAAATGGCTAAGCAGGGGATCTGATTATGCTAACAAAAGGGCAGGGAGGGCGCTTTTCTCGTACAAAGGGCAAGGAGGGCGCTGTTCTGGTAAAAAAAAGGGCAGGCAGGGTGCTGCACCCTTCCAAAAGTGCCTGGGGGAAACTCTGGCCAGGGAGCTTAATCAACATTTTTATTAGGAGTTAAAAAAAAATAAGAAGTATGATTTACATAATGATGGATCTAAGCATTGATTCTATTCAATGTTTGAATTGAATGTTCAATTGTGAAGTAAATAATAAAATCAGTTATGAAGCTGCAAATTTCCATTAGGGGGGGGGGGGGTTGCTAGTAAGGTCATTCCTTTGTGTTATAAGTTATGTTATCATTATTTTCAAAAGTTTAGTTTTGACTAACACTAAAGTGACGTGTCAGCGAATTCTTTCTAGTTTAATCTCTGAATCAACAAATATCTTCTGTTTTCTTACAAAGCTTTGAGTTCTGATAAACAAGTTAACTTTGCAGACGGGATTCTATAAAATGAAAATTGCTTATCCCGTTCAGTACGATGAAAACAACCGAAAATATTATAGAACACCATGTTGAAAGCAGACGACGCAGTTGAGCTGTGACGTCACATGCTTTCCGTCTAAAGCTATTGGCTGTGTATTTGACCATGGCTGCCAATAAGGAGGGTCAGACACCACTCAAGTGGTGGGGCCCCCAATAAGTTTTTGAAGGAGGAGAAGACATGAAGAATGCTCAAAAGAGAAAAACGAAATATGAAGGGTGACCCAGAAATTTGTATAAGCGGCCCTGACCCGACCACTACGCAGACGGATGCAGTACATGTTATATATAATATAACCATAACTCCGCTCCATGCAATAATGATTCGACATATTTAATTCGCGTAGCGGATTTACAAAATTAAGCGTCTTTTTTTAACGAGTGTATGCAATCTGCATACAATGCATACAATAACGATATATACTCTGTGCGGATGCATGCAAATCATGTGTCGTTGTGTTATGAACACAGCACTATGCAGGCTTATGGATTAACAGATTAGCCCGTTGCACAACATCTGCATAACAAATTTGAAACACAAAATAAATCCACTTATATGAGCGGACTCGTCTTTGAACCGCTCCATGAACGCATGCAATAATAATAATAATTAAGCTCATTTAATAATGATACCACCCGCTTTAGGAACGTATGCAGTACTTGTCGTTCGTGTACTCGCCCGCTACGCGGATTTACAGCTAAAAGATACAGACGCTGTGCAGACACATGAACATACATTGCTTGCACTATTCATAACTCTGCTCCATGGAATAATGATTAACTTGGCAGCTAAACATTTGCTAATCCATAGTTCAAAATTTTATACGGTGATTTTATAGAGCTTTCTGGAATTTTATTTAGTTGTTTAAATCAAGGTTTTTTTTTTGTAATCAATATATAACAACAAACGATTAACACATATTTTCAACATTTAAATATATCTTATCCCTTAAAATCATCAAACCTCATTGACTAATAAGAAAATACTAAAAATCAAAATTTAATATTCTCCTTTTTAAATTTAATAAACTAAATTTATATAAATTCAATAATTGTAATTGCTAATAAACCCAATTGCTCAAGACTTTAATTACATTTGATGTAAAAATAGCATCTATTCAATGATAAATTTGTTCTCAACAAAAGAAACATTTTCATACCTTAGTGGTGGTGGCTCCAGTCCGATGAAGCCAAAATGGTTTTGCGTGAATAACAATTTGTAAAATAAAACTTCAGTAAAATTCAATAAAGCTATTCGATTTTTCAGATTCATTTATATTGTTTACAGGATTTCAAAGTGCTACAAATTACTTGCTAACTGTTTATATCTAGTTAGTACTTTAGTTTTTACTACGATTTTATCTGGATACTTCGACCATAGACTTCAGATTAAAATATAAAATTATTTTACTAACTTGCTTTTCGGTATATAAATTAAACTTATCTGACCTGGAATCAACTTGACCTATAATCTATAGACTTGCCGGGTGGCATGTAAATATGTACTTGGATATGTATATGTTCCTTTCTTTTGTTCAAACCTAACCAATCATTACACGTTTTAAGAATCTCCAAGTTCATTTAATGCCCTAATTTTTTAAACAAAATAAGATTATCTCATACACAAATATTTCACCAAGGAGTAAGTAACAGATTCAGCTGAAGCAATTGTAACATTTTAAATAAATTACAGCTTTCCCACACATTGGAAAACCCAGGTTAAAATACTAAAATACTGAAATTATAACCACTATACTTCAAAAACAAAGAGCTCATCCAAAATCCAATTATATACACTTGTAGGGATTTCAAGGAGCTATATTCTTGGATAATTGTTTACAGGTAGCACATTTAGTTTTTGAGATAGTATTGCAAATTTGAAAAACGGGAAATTTTCACTCTTCTTCAACTCGACAAAACGATTACTCGAAAACTATAAGCACATTTTAAAAATATAAATATAGATTTAGCAACTAAATTTCCTAATACTTATTTTTGTTGCTTACTATTTATATCTGTCTTTTATGGTTTCGAAGATATTTCGACTGAAAATAAGCAAAATGAAAGAAAAAACACTTGCTCGGACAGATACTTTTTTAAGTTTTTCAAAAAACAAGTTCAAAATATTAAAAAATTGAAATTAATTTTATATATTCACAATCTGAACCCTATTTCCTACAAAACAGGAAAATATATTTACATTTTTGTCTATTAGATTTGGGGGTATAAGCAACCAAAGTGTTGCAACCATTTTTTGCAATTCTCTGATTTTCGTCATAAAAATTCCAAGCATAAATGTTATTCACATAAAAAATATGTTCCCTTTTTTCTGAGACTTGCCCTTTTTAACACTTTACAACATAGTTGAAAAGTGTTTATAACTTTGTTCATTCTGTCTGTCTGTCCGTTAGCACGATAACTGCCGTAAAAATGACTTTATCAATATGAAATTTTAGTATGCTGTTCAGACAGTCTGTGGGATCTATGGGAATATAAATTAATAATGTCACCCAATTAGTTTTGGATTGAACCCGGGTTCAAAAAATGAAATACATTGAACCCTGTGGGACCTAATTTTTCAAACATTTTTTAAGTGGACTTAAAATTTACAAATTGCTTCGAAAATTTTAGGTAATATTCAAATTGTTCCATAAAATATATAAAAAAAAATTCAGTGAAATATATTCAGTAGTTTTTTAAATAAAAATTAAAATAATAATTACACCTCTTATATGAAGCGATCACGTGACCATGATATGAAAAGATCACGTGAGCCACTTCAAAATGATATATGGCGTCCATCTTGTCTCAAAATCGTGATTTTTCAAGTTCTTTTTAATTCATATTGAGTGTTGTATCCGTTCTAAAACCACTTTATTTTTGCTTAAATTCTGTGCATCTGCATACTGAAACAATGCAATTACAATATATTTGAGTTTAAATGATCATCCAACTTTGAATATTTCTACAACGAAGCCTAATTTTCACTTATGGAGAATGTAAATACCAAAAGATGTAGAATGAGTTGTATAAGAATTGCTGCATTTCTTTAACTCAAAATTATTTAACTCATGGAGTCTGCAATATAGCGGATATGAATGAAACTTTCATTGACACAGAGAAACAAATGATTTTTTTGATGAAGTTTTAAGCATAGAGTTAAATTACTTGTACCTCCATGGTTTTAAGTTTTTAAATAAAATAAATTATTATAGTATTGTGATGAATGGAAAGAAGTTTATGAATGAAATGCTGCTTTTATATAGAGAGCCAAGTGTGTTATATTTTGATGACGTCATTTGAATAAATTTCATTTGTTTTCGATGAAGTTCTCAAATATAATAAATTATTGTAGTATTATGATAATTTTAAAAATATTACCGAGGAATGTATCGCATTTTAGAGATGTTTGAACCAGGCAATTTATATTTCAATGCCATAATTTGAATGAAGTTCATTTTTTTTCGATGAAGTTTTAAGTTTTCAAATATAATAAATTAATGTAGTATTATGATAATTTTTTAAATATTACCGAGGAATGTATCGCATTTTAGAGATGTTTATATAAAATTGCATTGAAGTTGGAAAGTATTTCATAATCAATGCTATATGCATGATTGATCTTTCTTGTTTTAATTATTTCAGTACATTCAGCGAATTGTCTTAGTCCTGCGAGTCCCTCTCCATCCTCTTAATATTATAAATATTAATCATTAGATTGACTAATCTATCTTGTTTTCACATTTTGTTTAATTATTAAAGTTATTTCTTAAAATTATTTGTGCCTAAATAGTGCAATTGCACAATTCAATTTTCATAACAGTTTATTCAGAAGAATTTAATATAATCTGGTGATGAAAACTATATTACTTATTCCGTATAATAATGTTGTGACATAATGTATATTCTGTATTGTTGTTAGAAAATATTGAGGAGGAATTTGATACAGACTTATTAAATTTTTTATTACTTCAAAAAATAAAGAACATGTCCAATGTTCTTCTTTATTTATCATGTTTTGGGAAGAAATTATCAAAGTTTTAGCTAGAGCAGACCAAAAAGAACTAAACAACTAAATTTAACTTAAGCTAAGCATATTTTGTTTTCTTAAGGATTTGGAAATTTCTTTTTTGTCTAGTAATGAAGACTATGTATTCATATTATGTTTGCTTAGTTATAATGGTAATTTAATTTGAAGATTTCTTGATTTGTCCGCTATGCTGGTTCACGACTAACATAAACCCGTTTCACAGGATTGACTAATGAGTAAATATTAAAAAGCAATTTAATATTCTCCTTTGCAAATTTAATAAATTCTAAAATTATATAAATTCAATAACTGTTATTGTTAATGAACATAACTGCTCAAGACTATGAAAACATTTTATGTACAAATAGCTTTTTTCAAGGATAAATTTGTTCATAGCAAAAAATTCTATTTATTTGTTGTTCTCGGTAACTTCAATTTTATTTAAGTACCCATTCTTGGATAGCAGTGCTCTGCCCTTTTATTATTCTTCGAAAATTTTTGGATGCAATCATCTGTATAAGATTTTTAACACTTTACAACAAAATTGAAAAGTGTTTATGACTTTGTTCATTCTGTCTGTCTGTCTGTCCGTTAGCACGATAACTGCCGTGAAAATGACTTAATCAAAATGAAATTTTAGTATGTTGTTCAGATGGTCTGTAGGACCTATGGGAATATAAATGAATAATATCACTCAATTAGTTTTGGATTGAACCCGGGTTGAAAAAATAGAATACATTGAGCCCTATGGGACCTAATTTTTCAAACATTTTTTAAGTGGATTTAAAAATTTTCAAATTGCTTCAAAAATTTTAGGTAATATTCAAATTGTTCCTTAAAATATATATAAAAAAATTCAGCGAAATATATTTAGTAGTTTTTTAAATAAAAATTAAAATAATAATTACACCTCTTATATGAAAAGATCACATGACCCATTTCAAAATGATATATGGCATCCATCTTGTCTCAAAATCGTTATTTCTTAAGTTCTTTTTAATTCATATTGAATGTTGTATCCGTTCTAAAACCACTTTATTTTTGCTTAAATTCTGTGCTTCTACACACTGTAACAACGCAATTACAATATATTTGAGTTTAAATGATCATCCAAATTTGATTATTTCTACAACGAAGCCTATTTTTTCCTCATGTAAAATGTAAACAGCAAAATATGTAGAATGAGTTGTATTAGAATTGCTGCATTTCTTTAACTCAAAATTATTTAGCCCATGGAGTCTGCATAGCTGATATGGATGAAATATTCATTGATTTTACAAAGAGAAGGACGATTTTTTTCGATGAAGTTTTAAGCATAGAGTTTAATTACTTGTAGCTCCATGGTCTTAATTTTTAAATAAAATAAATTATTATAGTATTGTGATGAATGAAATGAATGGGAAAATGTTATGAATGAAATGCTGCTTTTATAGAGAGATCCAGGCGTGTTATTTTTTCTATGAAGTCATTTGAATGAATTTCAGTTGTTTTCGATGAAGTTTTCAAATGCAATAAATTATCGTAGTATTATGATAGTTTTAAAAATATTATCGAGGAATGTATCGCATTTTAGACATGTTTAAACCAAGCAATTTATATTTCAATGCCGTCATTTGAATGAAGTATGAAGTTAATTTTTTTCGATGAAGGTTTAAGTTTTCAAATATAATAATGTAGTATTGTGATAAGTTTTAAAATATTATTGAGGAATGTATTGCATTTTAGACTTGCAATAAAATTTAAAAATTAAAAATAAAATTGCATAAATATAAAATAAAATAATAAAATTAAATAAAATTGCATTGAAGTTGGAAAGTGTTTCATAATCAATGCTTTAAGCACGATTGATCTTTCTTGTTTTTTTTTGTTTTTTTTCCCTGGATGGTCCTTTTATTTTTTTTGTTGAAAATAGTTCTTTTTTTCCCCCAGGAACATAATAAAAATTTGTTGTGAGCCCTGTTTCTATGCTATCTACTGGACTTTTTATTCTCTAATGTTGTATGTACTCTGTTCACAAGTGACACTATTTTTTGGCTCGTGATTTAAACTTCAACGCATATTTCAGAACCTCACCTATGAAGGCTACACCACGGGTCAAGTGATAAACCAACTTCATGATGAGATTGTATTCCATGAAGCTTTAAATGACAAGCAAAAATCAGTTATTTGTGAGAAAATGGCAGTAAGTTTTAAAACAATTTCTATACTGTATTTTGACTGTTGTAGTAAGGATTTCAAGTGCATTCCACGATTCCTCCTTTTATTTCTCTTCTTACTTTCAATATTCACATCTTAATAGATTGTTCCATAACTTATATTTTATTATATGTTTTGTATCCATTTATTACATAGTGGCATTGCACTTAGTAACATTATATTACTATAGGACAAATTTATGTGTTTTACTTTTAATTTTTATCCACAGTTCACACAACTTTGCATCCATTTTTAACTAAAAACCTATTGCATTGGAGTTTTTTATTTTAATGTTACTTAAAGGTATTTGCATATTCTCAAGATGTTGCATCTTCACATACACATAAGAATATCAATGCAGTTGTTATTTAAATTTTGTCATTTCTTTCATTCTGTTAACACAGGTACTTTCATTTTTTTTTTATATTATTCTCCATGAATGAGAGTAGTAGACATTTTTACATGAAAAGCATTTTGTATGCAGTGGCAGTGTAATTGGTTACATTCTGAAAAATAAATATTTTGTTAGTCAGCACCCTATAAAGGTTGAATAAGGTATCTTACTCAACCTTATAAAACTATTACTTATCGTATAAAACTATTTTGCTGTTGACTAATAAAGTATTTATTTTTCAGATTCTTTCTCAGTCGAAGTGTACAGTAATCTGAGGCAGTATGGCAGTATTAGAAATTGAAGTTAGGCATCATTTGATATCTGTAGTTTTGACTTTGGATGCCAAATAGACACAACTAGTTACCATTTTTACACCTCTAATAATAACAAATATTTTTTAAATACTCGTTATTATTAAAGATATAATCTATAATTATAAAGGATGTCTGTCTGTAGTGGATAATCTAAGCTTCGTATAACTATGTAATTTGGAACACAGGTACTTCAGAACCAGGAAGGTTCACTTTGGTGTATTTTTTTTCAATTTGAATTAGTTTTTTAAGTTATTTTATGTTTTTGAGCGATATTCGCAGAAATTAGTTCCTTAGTAGCCAAAAATATTTAAAATATTTATTAAAAATATTAATTATTATATAACAAAATTTTCATTTTGACACTATTGGAAAGACTGAAAAGTTCTCTTTTATGCAAACTTTGTTGAACAGAATCCATATGATTAATAGATGAATTTTTATGAATTTTAAAAATATATATACTTTTCGTGTATTGGTGACGTCCTCGATTGTAAAATTGTGATTTAAAATAATTGACTGGCAGTCCGATTTTTATAATTTAATAGCAGCTCCTTTAAA
Organism: Amaurobius ferox; assembly: GCA_951213105.1. Classification (NCBI taxonomy): domain Eukaryota; kingdom Metazoa; phylum Arthropoda; class Arachnida; order Araneae; family Amaurobiidae; genus Amaurobius; species Amaurobius ferox. Next base: position 2,436,304 of record OX578151.1, on the reverse strand, counting down.
TATTACACACTACTCAAAAAACAAAAAAAAGTCCCTATTCCTCCTCCTCATTAATTATAATTTTTATAAGGTATAAATGTATTGCTAGTTTATATAAGAAACATTATATTTCCATAAAGGAGTTCGAAAATTCAGGTTCTTTCTCTCGCATGCATAAACACTGATACAGGGGGATTGAATAAATTCTTGGAATTCTGCAGGAAACGCCCTGATGTGCGATGACAGAAGGTTGGAGCCATTTTCTTCTTTTGATGGTCAACTTGGAAGAGTATTGGAAATATAAAAATTATATTGTTTGTGGAAGATGTGACCCATAAATAAATTGGCCTAATTGTGCAGATTGTTGAAATTAAGATTTGAATTGTGTTCGCTTATAGATTTTGGCATAGAACAAACAAACATACAGTCTCTGCAAGTGACAGGTTTTGGTTTTGTGATTTGGTGCATGTGTGTGTGGTGGTGGTGGTGGTGGTGTGTGTGTGTGTGGGGGGGTCATGCCTGTTGCACTGATGTACACTGATTGCATGCAAACTTCACCGTTATTTACATGAATAAAATTTATTTATTTTATATAACTACCCTGCTTTTACTGCTGGGTACATTTCCTAGTCAAAGAATAATTCAGATTTTTGTATGCAGAAAATACGAAAATCTGAGCTTCTCCAGAAAATGCAGAATTGCCAGCTAAGGTTCAGTATTTTCAAAAGTTTTTTTTATCACGAGTTGTAGTTGTTATTCTCTTTCTTGTCATATTGATAAAGTTAATTTCGTGGATTGATAAAAAAATCACATTCCTAATGTCTGGTAACAAAATATTAGTGGATCAAAATTTGTCCATCAATAATTTTCCCTAAATTAAACATGCTATAGCAGACATTCTGCATGTTGTTTTAAATATATTTTCTCATGAATTACCAAATTATTTGCTATAATGCTTACCTATTAAAAAAGAAAAAACTTGCTGTTTCAAATGAGACTCCAAGGCATTCAAGATGCCCGAATCTTGGATCTCACAAATTCTGGTCTCACAAATTCATTGGTCTCACAAATTCTTTGCATACAGTACAGACATATCAAATTAATTTTTTCTAGAAATTCTGCATGTTGTTTTAAACACAATACATTTCCTCGTCAATACCAAATTATTTGCAAGCCTCGCAAATAATCCCCTTTTCACAATAAGTCCCATAAAGTCAACTTTTTCGTAATCGGGTCTTTTTCTCCCCATTTTTGCTAGGAAAATATGTATTTTCTCTTTAACAGCCAAAATTTTTGAAATTTACGCCACCATTGATATGTGCCGATGAATGACTATCGTGGGAGGGCACGTGTTTACTTTTCTGTGATGCAGATGTTGGCCCAAATTTATAGAATTTTAAACTAGAGGTTTTTGTTTGTTTTTGTTTATCAAACGCTAGTTCTAATACAAAGTTCTAGATACATGAATAAAGTATGCTGTTTATGTTTACAATTGACTTATGATGCATGCTTCGATGTTTTAAGTGTAAGGAATGTTTCTGTATATATATTTATGAAGCATTGTTGTCTTAATCATTTTTCCGAAAAACTACAAATTTTTTTTTTCTAATATTGCTATTTGGTATCAAAATATCCTTACTCCGATTGTGTATATTTCCAGCAATATTTTGCAAAATTACCATAGAATTTCACCGATCTGCCCTCCTCATGAAAGCGACCCCTCTTTCCTTTTTTGCTTCAATTTGAAATTCTGAAAAATATCACTCCCTTAAGCATCGGAAAAATTTAAAAGAATTCTTCATCGAAAACTTATTGATAAAAATACAAATTGCCTCTTTAGGTGAAAATTTTTAGTGAACCTCTACTCTGCATTTTTTTTATCACAGTGACAGAATTCTACATGTTTCTTTTAGCAAAAAATTCCCAGTAATTGCCCCCACCCCCTATATTTTCCGAGATGCATTTCAGGAACCGAATCGATGGAATTTTACGGTAATACAGAGATGCCAACCATCATGAATTTTCCGCAATTCTTACAAATTTCTGATCAAAATAAAAATAAGATTATTAAGAAGACCTGTAAATTTAAGGAAAACATGTATTCTTTTTCATCCTTCTCTTTTTCCATCCATCTCCATCCTGTAATTATTGCATTACATTAACAAAACTTGCTTATTTTCTAATTTTGGTTTATTATTCATGTTAATTTTTTAATTATTTTAACATATTTAGTATGATTACACAATTCACGACTAACATAAACCCATTACACGGGATAGGCTCAAATCTAGCAATTCTGGCGCTGTGCGTACACCAGTTTTTCAAAATATTATACAGGGTGTTTACAAAAAAATACCCCAAATTTGAAGAGCTACAATTACAAAACTAAAGAAGTTACAACCTTTTTGGACAAATTAAATCAAAAGTAACATGTTAAAGTATATAAAATTAGAAACACAAATGCCATCCAGTCGATAAGAGAACTCGACTCATCCCACACTTTTTTCAGCATGTCCAGAGTTACAGTTTGGATAGCTGCAGTTATTCACTTTTTCAGTTCGTCAATGTTCGCTGGTAGTGGCGGAAAAAACACACTATCTTTTATGTAGCCCCAAAGAAAAAAATCACAGGGAGTTAAATCAGAGCTTCTTGGGGGCCACTGATTAGAACGAGGTCGTCATCTGCTCTGTGACTTATCCACCATTGTGGCAATTTGTCATTTAAATATTCACAAACAGATAAGTGCCAATGTGGTGGTACTCCATCCTGCTGGAAAATGTAGTCTCCAGCTTCTTCTAACTGTGTAAACAATTAAATCTGTAGCATTTCCAAGTAAGTAATGCAAGTAACAGTGGACTCATGAAAAAAGAATGGGCCAAAAATTTTGTCTTGCGATATGGCACAAAACACATTAACCTTCGGTGAATCGCATTCCACTTCAACGGTTGCATGAGGATTACCTGTATCTCATATGTGAGCATTGTGTCGGTTGACTTTACCGTTGGTATGAAACGTCGCTTCATCACTAAAGACAAGCTTAGATATGAAGAAATAGTCTTTGTTGAGTTCATTAAGAACAAAATTGCAAAAATTAATTCTCTGTTCTTTATCATTTTGGGTAAGAGTGTGTACCAGCTGTAACTTGTATGGTTTGAAAATCAACCGCTTTCTTAATTCTTTCCATACCGTCGTATGAAGCATTTGCAATTCCCGACTACCTCGTCGAGTTGATTTTTTCGGACTGTTAGTGAATGTTTGTCAAATCCATTCCACATTCTCTTCAGGCACACACAGTCAACCAGAACTTTTGCCTTTGCAAATGCACCCCTTTTCAGAAATCTGACGAAACCAACGTAAGATACTCCATCTATCAGGCGGACAAATTGCATATTTGCTAAGAAATGCTTATTGAACAGTCTTAACAGATTCACTTTTAGCAAATTCTATAACACAGAATGAATGCCTTTTGTTGTGCGGTTATCATCTTGGTGCGAACTGACTAAATGAACTCGCATAGTTAGAATGGGCGGGGCACTCGTAAGGCCCGTAACGCCATCTCTTGCCAAATAATGAACTTATGAACTTCTCATTCACTATGATTCGTAGAATAGTGCGCTTATTTGTTTGGTTAAGGAAATATAGTCCTTCAAAGTTGTGGTATTCTTTTGTAAACACCCTGTATTGTAACTTTATAGAGCTTTTTGGAATTTTTTTCTGCTTGTTTAAATGAAATTTATTGGCAAGTATACAGTAGTTTGAAATTGAAGTTAACATTTATTTTCTAACAAACAAATAATATATATATATGTGTGTGTGTGTGCATGTTCAGAAAAAGAGAGATCTATATTATTAATATATGATAACAAACAATTGAAAAATTTTACTAACATTTAAATGTATCTTGTCTATTATCTTTTGCAAATTATATAAATTTCAAAATTATATTAATTCAATAACTGTAATTGTTAATTAACAATAGTACTCAAGACTAAAAACATTTTATGTACAAATAGCTTTCTTCAGTGATATATGTGTTCACAGCAAAAAATTCCATTTATCAGTGCTCGGTAACTTCATGCCTTCAATTTTTATAAGTACCCTTTCTTGGGTAGCAGTACCTTGCCCTTTTTTAATTCTTGGAAAGTTTTTGGATACAATCAACCGTATAAGATATCATCAATTCTTCTTTTTTCCAGATGGTCCCATTTTCGTTCTTTAAATTGAAAATGGTCCCCCCCCCCCCCTTTTTTTTTTTTGTTGAAAATGACCCCTTTTTTTCCCAGGAACGTAGTAAAAATTTGTTCTGAGCCCTGTATTTACTATAATGCTTACCTATTAAAAAAGAAAAAACTTGCTGTTTCAAATGAGACTGCAAGGCATCCAAGATGCCTGAATTTCTGGTCTCACAAATTCTTTGCATATCAGATTAATTTTTTCTAGAAATTCCAGCTACAGGTATTGCTTTTCGGGTTTGAAACAGTATTTGGATTAACCTTATATGTATTTTTTTGCAATACTTGTGTCTTCATTAATTACATAATTTTAAACATTTATTTTCATTAGTGTAGAAAACCAAAAATAGGGTGTGATATTTCAAGTCATTATTTTGAGTACATTTATCTAGAACTCAATATGTTCGATAAATGTAAGCGATCAAAATATAAAGATTCTCCAGGAGAATAATGAGAAGGAGAGCAATAGAAAATGCCTTAAATAGCCGGAGATTTTGTCGTGCCTCGGACATCAGAATGTGAGAACGAGATAAAGCAAACAAGGACCTTTTTCAGAGGTACAATTTTATGGTTCATGGTGGGGTTGGTGTTCTTTGGACACAGTATAATTGAGATCTAAATGTTGTCCCTTGCTGAACACAAATTAGATCTCTCCCATGAGTAGATCACCACTAGTCTAGTACTTGTTTGTGTTGTTCATTTCCAGCAGCTTTTCATGGAAGGACAAAGGTCCAACTAGTCACACCGCTGAGATCATAATAATGCCTTTGAACATGACCACCTGCAGATTTATCACTGATGCTGATTAGGTTAAGATTAATCTAGTTAGTTTATAAAATGAGACTATTTTTTGCAGCTGCTGTCCAGTCATCTACATCATAATTTAGTCAAATGAGATAGAGAGACAATTATTAGGCATCGAATTTGACAACTAGGTTGAAGAATCTAGTTGTCAAATTGAAATTTCTAGTTGCAAATTACGAATAACGCCAACCCATTTCAAACACTCCTCAGGGTGAATCTATTTAGGTTTTGTACAAGGGCAGCTAGTGGGCATGCGAGTTGTGATATCCCACATAATGTAAGGAAATACATTTGACCTTGGTCAGAGACGCCTAGTAGCAAAAGGAAATTAAATTAACTGTTAACATGTGAATTCTGAAAGTGAAAAGGGATTGCATTAAATGAAAAAATAGAGGAATCATGGAACATAATTGTGGTTATGTTATAAAAGGCTGCAGACAGGAAAATGCATTACAGAATCAAAACATTGTAACAAAAATAAACAATACCATCCACTATTCCATTTGTGTATGCATAACCAATTTAAGTTTAGGGATTCTTTTAGCTCAGGTTTTATAAAAGTAAAATTAAAAACTGCTTAATTCAAATCTAATTTACACAATGATTTGCTTAATATAGTATTAGTTTGCTTAATATAATAATAGAGTATTTTAACATGCAATAAATAAGATTTATATTTTATATTGACATGTTTCTTGTCTGACTTTTCAATATATTTAATGCCCATAAGTATAGGATTTTGTTAATAACATTTTTAGTACTTTTTATTTTTAGTAATTAAGTTCCTAAAATTTATTATTTCAGTTTCTGCTACATAAATTATCATTTCTAATAGACTTTATTGAAATGTTCTACTTTAAATTATATTTATTTCAGAATGCAGCTTACTTGCAACGAATAGTCTCTGTTATACTGATATTTGGGGTGTGAGGCCCTTAATGGTCGAAAACCCAAACCACTCGACTCACCCTGAGGCATGAGCAGCAGTTTGAGTGGTCGGCGGCCCTTAATGGTGTAATACCCATGATTTATTTTTCATTTCTTCATATTCATTCTGTGTAGGCTTGATAGTATTCCCAATACATTTTTAATATCTCCAGTTCTGAGTTTTTGGAAAGATCAAACAGAGCTTTTTTCAACAAGTTTTGGACCAAGTCTGTAGGACAATTTCATCATATTAAAAAGAAAAATTAATAAATCAAAATAAACATTTTTTGAGCATAATAATTTCACATGATTTAAGCATATTAATTTCACACATCAAATAGATTTACACGATTTAAATTTTTTGTGTAGATATTAAATGAAATCTTCGCATGCATTCTATTAAAATACTTTTTAATTATTCTATTTCTCAATTTTTAAGTGGCTCTGTAGAAGTTGTGATTTTTTCATTCGAATACTCACTCAGAAAGAACTTGTGTTCTTGATGTCAATGCAACTGGGACCGAATTTGTTTTTATAGAGACTTCATGTTTTACATATCGAGTGCTGGGGACTAGAGGAAAATTTTCTGCTATCTTTTTCTGTAAAATTTTCAGCTTTTTATATTCTCCAATTCATTTGAAAATGAAATGTTCATTCCACACTGCTATTTGAAATGTAAGTAACTTTCCAAGAAGTCTTTGATTATTTGGTTTTCTAATTTTGAAGAAGAAGGGGAATAATACTATATTTTTAAGAAAAGGGATAGGCAAGAACTAGAAGGGTACAAACAAGTGACATTTTACTTATCTTGATAAGACAGCAGGTAATATTTTTAGAAGCCTTTTATTTCAGAAATTAATTCCGTAACATTTATGAAAATATAATAAATATGGAATATTTTTGCAAGTGATTTGGCTGAAGGAAAATACTTTAACAGCACTAAATATATGCTTAACTCAATGTTCACCAAATTGTCTCTTTTATCTTATGGTACTCACCCATTTAATTATAAACAAATATTTTTTTAAGAATTTTTAATATTATATATAGAAATTATTTCTTAAAAAAGTTTAAGTATTTTTTTTAATATTTTTATATTTTTAATAATATATTTCGTATGTTTTTAATAAACTTAACAATTTATTTTTCTTTTTATTATTACTATTAATTACTTAATAGTACTTAATCAATTACTTAGTAGTAGTAGTAGAAATATAAGAAAGTGGTACATTCAGGACTCATGCTGGACTAATTTATGTACTATAGGGCATAAACAGGAGTCTTTTAAATTTCCTTTTCAATTATCAGCAGCAGGATTGGCTGATTAAAACTCCATTAGTGTAAACAATGTTTTTTTTATTTAAACCATGGAGATTTTAGTTTTAAAAAAACCCCACCCCCGTTTTTCCCAACCCTGGTCAACAGGTATTTTTTTAAACATTGCTAATATAATATTTAATACTTTATTTTTAAATCATAAGCAATGTTTATTTTTTCTTATAATATTTTTATATCACAATAAATGAAACTGCTGCTTGTGAGAATAAAACTTTCTAATCTTTCCTTAAAGAAAGAAAGCATATGAAAGTTATATATTTAATAATTTATTTCTTACATCTGTAATAAACAGTAAATTATTTATGATTCCCAAAGGGTTTAGCAAGTTTTATTTATTTTTTATTTATTATTTGTTTGTGCATTGTTTTAAATTTATGATTTACAAAAATATTTTTATAACTTTTCAAAAGCACAGGTACTCGATGAAAATAATAATTCCAGCTGCTGACTTCAATATATATGTATTAGAAATTTTTATGCATAGAATATTTTTTATATATTTCTAAATTTAAACCTTTTTTTAACCATTTTATTTAATATACAGGGTGTCCCAAAAATATTGAAACATGTTTTAATTATTTAACTGTTGGAGATAAATGGGTAATGTAAATTACAAAAATGATGAAAGTAAGGTAGGAAATAAGACTACATTAATGAAATAGTCCTCCAATTAATTTTCAAAAAGTTACACTTTTTTAATTTTTATACGACACCCTTGGACAAATTTGGTCAATCAGAAAATTTTTATTTTTAGTGCAATAAGATCATTAAAAAAAAACTGCATATCTGTATCTTTAAAATCAACTGAATTATAATAAAGGAAAAAATCTGACTTATGCCGCTTTTCCGTACCATGAGAAAGGCTGTTTCATTAGTGAAAATAGGGATCATAAACAAATTGATGATGGAAATTGTTTAGATCAAAAATATGTTAATATGTGTCAAATTTTTTTATCACAAATGCATTTAAATAAAGCATTACATAGACAGAGATCATATAAAACAGTAGTACTCACTGCGCGGTTGGGTATCCTATGTATTATCATCCAGTTTTATCTTTTTTGTGATATGTCACAAATTTACATTTCTAATTTGATATAGGGTCTCCATTCACAATGTTCAATTAAATATAACTCGCTTAATTTCAAAGATACAGATATGCGGAGTTTTTTTAATGATCATGTTGCATTAAAAATAAAAATTTTCTGATTGACCAAATTTGTCTAAGGGGGTCGTATAAAAATTTTAAAAAGTGTTAACTTTTTTGAAAATTAATGGAGCACTATTTCATTAACGTAGTCTTATTTCCTAACTCACTTTCAACATTTTTGCAATTTACATTTCCCACTTATCTCCAACAGGTAAAGAATTAAAGCATGTTTCAATCTTTTTAGGACACCCTGTATATATGACTGTAGCTTTAATGTAAGAATAAATACTTTTCTGCTTCGACCCACACCATCCGACCTACCAGAAGATGTAAGGTATCTGTCGAATGGCCGAGCAGTGTCGCCCAATTTAGACCGGAACCCTGTGAGAAAGGCATCCACAGGGACCGTACCCTCCTTCCCCTACTAACAACCTCTTGGAAGGATTTACGGACCCACATGTTTAACATGATCTTACTCCGTATGAACATGGTGGCAGTTTTGTCAAAGGCGGGAATCGAACCCGGGTCATTAGGGTGTGATTCCCGCACACTAACCACTGGGCTATCGAGCCTCGAACAAATACTTTTAAAAGTCACTGGACATATTATTCTCGCTTAAATGTAATATTTAAGAATAGGTTCAAAATTATCCGGAAAAGCCACATCTCTACTGGGGACATAATTATGTAGCTGTTAAGTTGTGTTGTACAATTGGCATGGGAAAAAACAGAGACCAGAAATGCTTTTTGGTCAAAACAAGCATTTCAGAATTTCAATTTTTTGTTATCTATGGTTTATGTAAAGCACCTGTTACATTTAGCACCCAAGCGATGCCGAGTCATCCATTATGTAATATACACTTATCCCCGATTTACACGGCACTTGTTTTACACGATTTCGCTTTTACACGGTTTATAAATTAACAGATTTAAAAAAAATTGATAAAAATGTATATTCCGCTCCATATACGCCTATACAAAGATTTGATGACAATTTTGAATTTTATGCCTTTGGTAACACTGATAAAAACAACAGGGAATTCCCAGTGTTGTAAAATATATACATTTAGGGGAATCCTGTAATGGGGAATCCCCGTAATAGGGGAATCCCCGTATGTATTTTACAACAGTAAAGCTATCTGGTTCATGCAAGTACATAGTGCAGAAACATTTTAGCAGCAAAGCTTATATTATTGTGCGTTTATCTTTTGAACTGGTAAGTTTTCAACATTTATAGTTTTTCTTGCATCTTTATAGTTTGCGTAAATTTGTTAAGGTTCTATAATGTCAAAGGATTTGAAGAAAAATCAAATGAAAAGAAAAGTTATTTCTTTAGAAACTAAAATTCAAATATTAGACCGTCTATGTAATAGAGAAAGAGTAACGGATGTTGCTAAATTTTACTCCATGAATGAAGCCACAATGAGAATAAGAAAAAATGAAGACTCCATTAGAAAAAGTGTAGCAGTTGGAACCTGCAGCAATATGAGTACGACTTCATATGTTAGAGATGTTACAATGGAAAATATGGAAAAAGCCTTAGTGATATGGATAGAAGACCAAAACTTAAAAACGAATCCCGATCGATACCAATGCTGTTACAAATAAAGCTTTGAAGATTTATCAATCACTTAAGAATCAGTCGCCGTCGACTTCGTCCGATGAAAAGAAGGTATCTTTTTCCGCAAGCCATGGGTGGTTCGAGAGATTCAAACAAAGACATTCTTTACATAATCTGAGAATGAAAGGTGAAAGTGCATCTGCTGATTCGGATGCGGCACAACAATATCCGGCAAAACTTGCTGAAATCATTGCCGCTAACTCCTACATTTCTGATCAGGTTTTCAATGCTGACGAGTCTGGATTATTCTGGAAAAAAATGCTGGAAAGAACCTTTATAGCCAAAGCTCACAAATCAGCTAGTGGTCATAAAGTAGCGAAAAGTTGTATAACAGTTCTTTTCTGTTGCAATGCTTCTGGCGATTATATGATGAAACCATTGGTGATTAACAAATCAAAATCACCACGATCATTCAAAGGAAAAAATATCAAAAACCTTCCCATCTATTGGATGGCCAATAGAAATGCATGGGTCACTGCCATAGCTTTCAATGAATGGTTCCATAACTTCTTTGTTCCAGATGTCAAAAATTATTTAACTAAAAAGGGATTGCCTTTTAAGGCTCTTCTATTAATTGATAATGCATCAGGTCATCTTCCAGATTTACAACACGAAAATGTAAAAGTTGTTTTTTTTTACCAAAGAATACAACTTCCTTATTACAGCCGTTAGATCAAGGGGTAATTTCGACTTCACTGTACATCAAGCAAACTTTCAGGTATATCTTAGAACAAATGGAGAATGATGAATCTCTTACTGTGATGGATGCTTGGAAGAAATTTACAATTTTAGATTGTGTTAAGCATGTTGGACTGTCATACACTCAGATCAAACAATCAACGCCTGCTGGAAAGCAATATGGCCGGATGTTGTTGAAAGTGAAAATGATAAATCACCAATAGAGCATGAATATTCTCAGATCACTGAGTTGGCCCATACTATAGGAGGAGAAGGTTTTGAAGATTTAGCTCAGGCAGATATTGAAGAAATAATGGCTGATGAAGAATTGAATGAAGAAGATTTAATTAACATGATTCGTGAAACAAACAAACATGATGAAGAGCAATCTGAACCAGTTGCGTTCACAGCAAGAATCATAAGCGTAGGACTTGATTTGGGAAGAAAATTGGGCAACCATTTCTTACAATATGACACAAATGTTGATCGAGCTCTCTGATTCCAGCAAGACCTTCATAAATGCTTAAATCAATATGAAGAGGTCTATAAAGATTTAGCAAAAAAACCTATGCAATTGTTAATTACCGATTTCATGCAAAGTTTTGTCAACCCGAGATCTTGCCTAATTCGTCAACCATTGAGCCAGAATCGCATCAAGAAAGCTCAAGCGATGAAAGTGACATCATACCTATCAGAAAGAAAAGACTGATAGTACATGAAAGTGATGACAGTGATTAAACTTATAATTAATTTTTAAGGGTCTTTTTGTTCTTTGTTCCTAATGTAAAATAAATTAAATATGTTATATTACTACATTCATATGTTTGTTGTTTTATAAACTAAGTATAATTTTAAGTTTTCTAAGATGTCTTACTTATGTTTTACTTAAATAAATGACTGAATCATGCACATTTTGGGGTTATTTTTGTTTTACACGATTTTACTTAGCAAAATCCAAGATTTCAATTTACACGGTTTTGTGCGTTCCTATCTTCCGTGTAAATCGGGGGACAGGTGTATATACAGGGTGTCCCAAAAAGATTGAAACAACCTTTAATTCTTTACCTGTTTGAGATAGTGGGCAATGTAAATTGCAAAAATGTTGAAATTAAGGCAGGAAATAAGACTATGTTAATGAAATAGTCCTCCCATTCATTTTCAAAAAGTAACACTTTTTAAATTTTTTTATTTTTAATGCAACAAGATCATTAAAAAAACCTGCATATGTGTATCTTTAAAATCAACTGAATTATGAGAAAGGAAAAAATCTGACTCATGCGACTTTTCCGTACCATGTGAAAGGCTGCTGCATTAGTGAAAATAGGTATCATAAACAAATTGATGATGGAAATTGTTTAGATCAAAAAAAAAAAAAAAGTTATTGAAAAAATACTTAAGAATCTGACATTTACTGATTATTGAAAAGTACTTAAGAATCCGTGAGTGCACCGTGAGCCTATGTGGAATTTGCAAAAATGTCTCATGTATTATCATCCAGTTTTATCTTTTTTTGTGATATGTCACAAATTTACATTTCTAATTTGATATACGGTCCCCATTCACAATGTTCAATTTTAATAAATATTTTAATTAAATATAACTCACTCAATTTTAAAAATACGGATATGTGGTTGTTTTTTTAATGATCATGTTGCATTAAAAATAAAAATTTTCTGATTGGCCCAATTTGTCCGAGGAGGTCGTATAAAAGTTTAAGAAATGTAACTTTTTTGAAAATTAATGGGAGGACTATTTCATTAATGTAGTCTTATTTCCTACCTTACTTTCAACATTTTTGCAATTTACATTGCCCACTTATCTCCAACAGGTAAAGAATGTGTTTCAATCGTTTCAAGGCGTGTTTCAATCTTTTTGGGACAACCTGTATAGCATGATCTGGGAGGTTTTAAAAGAAAAATGTAACCCTGAAAATGGGTCATTATGAGGTTTTGGTTTACAAAGTAAAATGATGAAAGCATTTTAATAAAAACTGTTATGGGCAATTTAAATCATTTCATCCATTAAATTACAGATTAATTTTGAAATTACTATGACAAAAATATTTCATATATGCCCAGAAATGAGTTTGAAAATAATGTGTGTTTTAATTGTATGCACTTTTCTTTATATAGGTGTGTGACAAGCACTTGGTAGATGGAGCTGATGAATTCTTACAGCTCATGGATTTATGCTGTACTATAATGCAACAGATCTGTCATTCTCTACATTAATACACACATTTGAAACAATTACTTTTTAAATTTCAATTTTATTAATAAAAGTAAGAAAAAGCAACATAATGTACTGTTGATATTTTAAACTAAGTTATCACTGTCCATTGCCTTCGAGATACTTCATGAGGCAGATTTTCAGCTGCCACTCTTAATGATGATGCCACTCTATATATTCACACAAGAAAACATTTCAAATTTTTATGCAACTTATAGATATCAATTCTAAATATATTTTGTTTAACAAAATGGTGGCTCTGGTTGCAAGGACACATGAACATTGTCTCCAGTCTGTTTTGGGGATGCTACGTGCTGGAAGTAAAAGAATGCCTGGAGAATGCGGATGTTCTTGTGTGACAATTTCTAAGCATTCTTTTACCCCCAGCATGCAGTGTCCCCAAAACGGACGGGAGACAACACTTGTGTGTTATAAGCCTTAGGAACATAAGATTACTGTGAATGGCAGCAGAGCAAGAAAGCATTCAATATCTCTCAACGATATGAGTTATATTTTAAGGACTTTTTTATTTTAGTCACCGATCTCATTTAAGAATTAGTGATTCAAGTTCAACATTCTACAAAATGTAACAAAAAGAAATGCAGTAAACCTTTGTTACAGCCTGTTCAGAAACAAAATGAGCAGTATTTCTAACAAAGTTTATAAACCTATATTCTTTGTATAAATTTTTCTTAGATCTACGAAAATGGGTAGTCATATCTATACTTTAATCACCAAGTGCCAGTTGTCTAGCATGCCTTTTAAGATGCTTGTAAATAAAAAATTGGATGCAAAAGCAGATTCTAATATATATATATATATATATATGAAGAAAACTTGCACATTATTAATCACAAATGTATAAACAATGCAGCATAGAGTTGTTTTGAAGATGTGTTTGATCCAATTAAGGATTTAAGATGGATGTTCTCCAAATTTAAAGATCCTATACAAAATGCCTAATAGTTGTTGTCAATGTGGGCTTTCTTATATTGACCCAATTAAACATGCTCATTTTGAATTTTCTTCTGCAAGGATCATACAAAAGTACAGGTTGATCTGTAATTTTGACTTTTTTCAAGCCTTTCATCTTCAGAAAAATTCTAGTAATTTAGTTGATGAGTTGTCAGTACTCGGTTTTTCCCCCCTTCATCTGATTGGGTGCTCTGTAATTTTATCATATTTCATCATTTTTGTTCCATAACTTTTGGGAATATTTTGTGTCATTTTAACATCTTCCCATTGTTGGGACATTTTCTTATGTTTTGAGGCATTCCAAGCCTGTGTGTTAGTTCTATGTTTTGAATTGGCTGGATATTACTCTTTCTGGTAGGGAGAGTTTCTCAGGCGAACTATAACTTTACCCCTTTGTTTCTTCTGTTTTGTCTTTTTGAGTTGATGTGCCTAGCACTGAAGAAGAGTATCCAGCGTAGGTTGCATTGTTTATAGATGTGTGCCCCCAATTCTATTGCTCAAGTTAAAAACTAGAATCAATATTTTTGTTAAGCAATTTTCCAGGCCCATTAGTAAGATTTTGACTGCCTACAATTGACAACATATAAATAGGAGACATTTAACATGATGTAGTTAAATAAATGAAGCCATTTGCCATTGATTTTTACGTTATTCCATACAATAAGTCAACATTTGAGAAATGATTACAACTTTTTTGACATATATATTTAAATGAGGATGCATTATATATATATATATATATATATATATATATATATATTACTTGGCAGGGATCACACTCTTAGTAGTCTCTTTTGTATCAATTTCATAGCTGGTGTAAATCAAACTTTAGTATCAGTTTCATAGCAGACCCATGCATATTTTGTAGAAATGCAAATTCATTAAGGCTTTTTTATCACAAATTTATATGTTGAAGAACCAGACCACATGACTGACCCGAAGGCTTACAGTAGCTATTTGTGTGGCCGGACAAATTTACATGTGAAAGCCCCAGGCCGTCCGGCTCGTCCAGAGGACTTAGAGCATCAAAATGGACGACCGGGGACAAATTTACATGTGTAAAAATTCTGCACATTTTCTTAATTTTCAAAAAGTATAATAAATGTATTTATTTGTGATAAAATACTTGATATGGGTCATTCCATATCAAATCAACACAAAAAAGTGACATTTTCAACCAGAACGACAGATTTTTTTTTTTTTTTTTTTAACTTGGCTATTTTGTTCTCTACTCATATATAAGACACTATGTAAAATTTTAGCCCCCCAATTCTCATTATTTTTTTATTTATAAAAATTTCAAGTTTAGAAAATCTGGTAATTTCAATGATTCAAACGTCTGTATGTTTTGACCTAATCTATGGATTGTGCTGAAATAAGGCTTATTTTGTACCTTAACCCCTTAATGCGCAGCTTTGCATATGTGCAAAGCGACATATTCATGCTAAATTTCCCTCTACAGTTGAACTTCGAAACTTATGTGCAGAATATATTATAAGGGCTCTTCCCTCTCTACTGCAGACGTGAGGTTGGATCCACAGCATCACTGGCCGGATTGGAAGGGAAAAAAAAAACAACGTGCAAATTTCCCAACTGCTGAAACTACACTTAAGTGGCATGTGAAAAATGCATGGTTAACTTGTGTTTAAATAGAGGCAAAAACTGCTTCAAAGCTTTTCATGAGGTCTAAAGAAAAATTATTAATTTTGTTTCTGTGCAGAGAATTATTTTATGCATAGTTGTCTAATTTTCATTATAATGCTCAAATGTCAGGTGAATCTGCAGCTTTGCAGATCTGCAAACACTAAATATTTGTAAATAAAAGGCCAAATATGTGAAAAAGAATTTTTTAGTATTTTTTCCCATAAGCCGTAGGTTCATAAACAAATATCTAAAAAATATTGAAAGTTCGAGAAAAATATGCGCATTTAAGGGTTAAGGTATGACCTTTCTTGTGATGTCACATGATTTGATATTTGACCTTGAACTGCAAAAAAAGTGTATCTTTAATTTTTTTCAAAAAAATATGTTTTGTTGACAAAAATTTCAAGTTAGGAAAACCATGGGCTCATAGCGAAAACAAATTCTAAATAAATATATGTTATATGGGCAGCTATTTGAAAAATGCTGGAAACCACATAAAAGTATAATTAATTAAATAATTCTTAAATAAACATCATTATACTTAACTAAAAGTTACTTTTATTAATGTACATATGTTATAATTTTTTTTTTGCTCAATTTTAAGATTTGAAAGATAATTCAAATTATGTAAATAATTCAGCTATTTATTAAATGCTGGAAACCCACACAAAAGCATAACTCATTAAACAGTTCTTAAATAAACATTATCATTCTTAACTAAAAGTTATAAACATTTTCTAATGTACATATGATTTTAAGTACACTCACTGACACTGCTATTTTGTGTGTATATAGGGTCTCTGTTCAGCAATGTCTAAATAGACTAAATCTTAATATAATTTATTTACTGGATGGTTGGACCAAAACAAAAACTTAACTATTTTTTGGTATGGTAGGCGCACACAAAACCCACCAACAGTGAGTTCAACGCCAATGTTGGTTGGTTGGCAGTCTTTTATATAAAATAATGTATTTCAGTGATATTGAATCCTAGTTTAGTAGATTAAACAAAAACTGGAATAAAATCTTTAATTTTACTTTTAGGATTTTCATAGCCCCCACACATACCAATCCCACAAACATAGCCTCCAGCTATGCTCTCATGTTCTAGGGTCATAAATTGTTTAGTCAAGTAAAGGTCTTGTGTTTCCATTGGATGAGTGGGTAGACACCTAATGAAGATATATATTTGGGATGGGTACCAATAATTTTCAAACTAGATGGTGATGCCAGCCAGTGACATAACTAGATTTTTGATTTTGACACTTCCAGAAAGAATTTCAGGGCACCTCTTCACATAATGTACATTCTTTGGTCTTAGTAAGCCAAAAGTATATTTAAATACACATTTTTGAGGAAAAAAAGGTTCTACATTTAATTTATATGTTTGTCATCTATTTTATAAAATAACCAAAATTATTTTTAAAATAACAAATTGAATTCATATTGACTATTTTATTTAATTTGTTTTAATGACGAATTTAAAGATATTTTTAACCTTTTAACTGTTGTTGACGATTTCAATTCGTCATGCATTGCACTACCGCTAAGTGGGTTTGACGAGTTAGACTCGTCATGCACTTTTAAAGCCGAGACTCCTGTGTGTTTGATGGAAATAACACGTCATATGATTTTTTTATGAGATATTAACTATGTTTACAATCTTTTACAGTAAATGGCAGTAGTAGTCCGTCCTACAAACTAAATTTTATCAGAGGCAGTATTTTGTAAACGAGCGTAATAAAATAGTTTTGTTGGATTTCACATTCAAAGCAATGGCAGCCTCAAATGCTTTCAATCTTATTTCAGCAAATCGTAAGTTATCTCACACCCTGCAAAAAAGAGCCAACTAGGCGATGTGTTGTATGTTATGCATCCAATAAAACTGGCAAGAATCGTAGGAAAGAAACCAGGACATGATGTCCAGACTGTGAAATTGCTCTTTGTTATATTCCATGTTTTAAAATTTATCACACCAAGAGGAACTATTGAAAATTGGAATTGTATGTTTTTTTTTTATTTACTTATCTGTTATTATACATGTTTATTTACTTAATACTTATTTTAGCAAAACACCTTCTCATTCAATGTGCAATCAATGGGGAAAGGGGTATGGGAGAAAAAAAAACTCCCTACTGCAGTGCACGCAAAGGGAAATAAATGACACATTTAAAGGGTTAATAATGCACAAGAAAATCTCCCTAAATTTATTAATCATAAACTACTACTAGTTTTATATATATAGAACAGTTTGCACTAGCATAATGGGATTTCCAATTTTTATAACTTTTTGCAATACAGTTTATAAAATTTTTTCAATACACATGAATGACATCTCATTTGAGATCATTATTTCAAATGTTTATAAATATAGTAAAAAAATATTAAGAGAAAAATCATTATTTTGTATAAGCTGAAACTTGTCTTGCAGAAAAAATCGCAAAGTAATTGTATGCGGTGCCCCTTTCTCATTCCACGCCCTGAAACAGTTACCCTACCCCGCTTTATGATGGTAGGTCACTTGCTGGACATCAGAAAGATGAAAAGCATTTAGTTAGTGATATCTAGATAGAACAAACCATACTAATAGAATTCAAATAACTCTTTAATCAACTCTTTGGCAAAATTGCTAATATTTGAATTTTTTTTCACCTGCTTTCAGTTTCATAAAATCTTTTAGTTGTTACAATATTTCAGACTCTGCTTTTTACCTCAGATATATCACTAGATGATTAGACAAACAAAATTTTAATCCTTGAAGATTTTTGTATTCTTTATAATTTTCGTTTTGTATACTTGGCTTCATTTGATCTTTTCCTTTTCCCGCATATAGTTGTTCTAAGATTACTGGTACATTTCACCCATCCCAAACGTGTGTTTTCGTCGGGACATCCAATGGAAACACAAGGCCTATACTAGACTAAATAATTTGACCCCAGAACGTAAGAACACAGCTGAAAGTCATGTTTGTGGGATTAATACACACTATTAGGGGACTGTGCAAATTCTAAAAATAAAATTTAAGATTATATTCTTTGTTCTACTAAAGTATAATATATCACTGAAATACATTATTTTTATATAAGGATATATTTTATATTTATATATATATATACACAAAATAACAATGGTTATGACGTACTTAAAAAAAATTGATTAATATTTACATTATCTTTCAAATCTTAAAATTGAGCAAAAATAAATTATAAAATTATATATACTAAACGTCAGTAAAAGTTTACAATTTTTAATTAAGTATAATCATGTTTATTTAAGAATTATTTAATTAATTGTTCTTTTATGTAGTTTTCAGCATTTTTCGAATAGCTGCTCATATAACATACACCCAACTCTTTTTTTTTTTTACAAAAATTTGAAGTTACACGGTTCAAAAAAGTCTTCCTTTTTTGAAAAATTTATTTCATCTAACACAATTTTAAAGTCATTGTCTTATATTTATGTAATGTATGTGACCATGAGTGGTCTAGTATATATTGCATTCTTTGGTACCAATGTATCAAAAAAAATTCACGTTTTTACCACACTTCAAAAATTAGGCAGCACTGCACACTGATATAATGTTATCGAATAAGGGAAGTCCCCAGTAACTACTGGGGAATCCCCTTATTCGACAACTCTTACCTACCCATTTCGTATGACATTTATATAACATATTGCATCATTAAATTGTTTAAAGTTTATTAGCTCACAATATTTAATCAATTGTTCGTGTTATCAGCCATACACAGTGCTATCAATTATGTATTTGAACATTTCTGTCCTTAAGAAGTGAAAAAAGGTATTTTTATCTAGATAAAATTTTTACCCTAGATAACATTTAACAAAATGTCGAAAATTTTAAAGTTTCGTAAAAGGCAAGCCATTTCTTTAGAAGTTAAATTAAAAATCTTGGACTGTCTTGCAAGAGGTGAAGGTGCAATATCTGTGGGCAAGGATTTTGGCTTGAACGAAGCTACTATCAGAACCATTAAGAAAAATGAGAATACCATATGGAAATCTGTCATCTGCGCATCAAAACTTAGTTCCAAACCATTGTGATACATTAGAGATGAAGTGTTAGTAAATATGGAAAAATGTGTAGTGCTTTGGATGGAGGATTTATTGCAAAAGAGAATAACTGTAGATGGAAATATTATAAAGCAGAAGGCACTACGAATTTATAAGCAAGTGCAGATATCGAAGCCATCAACAAGTCCCCAAGATAAAAGAATTTTCGGCTAGTGATGGATGGCTAACAGGATTTCTTAAAAGAAATGCATTTCATAATTTAAAAATTAAAGGAGAAATTGCATCAGCAGATGACGAGGCTTCTAAAAGCTTTCCAGCAAAACTAGCCAAAATAATCGAAGATGGGGGCTATGTTCCCGACCAAATTTTCTATGCCGATGAAACTGGTCTATTCTGGAAAAAAATGCCTGCCAGAACTTTTATAGCAAAATCTGAAAAAATTGCTAGTGGGTTTAAAGTTGCTAAAGATTGGGTGACTTTTTTATTGTGTCGCAACGCTTCAGGTGACAAAATTTTAAAGCCTCTTTTAATCAACCGATCATTAAGGCCATGTGCTTTGAGAGGAAAAAATATTCAACAGTTGCCGGTTCATTGGAGGGTGAATAAAAAGGCCTGGATGACAGCAGGTCTGTTTATGGAATGGTTTGAAGAATGTTTTGTTCCTGAAGTTAAAAGATATATGGAGCAATAATGTCTTTATTTTAAAGTACTTTTGGTCATAGATAATGTGCCCAGTTATCCAGTATTAGAGCATCCAAATGTTCAAGTAATCTTTTTGCCACCTAATACCTTGTATTACCACCTAATCCTTGATTCAACCATTAGACCAGGGTATAATTGCTACCTTTAAGCTGTATTATACTCAACAAGCATTCCAACATATTTTAGATGCAGTAGAGGAGGACAACCTCACAATCGATGCATGGAAAAAATATTCGATTATGGATTGCATTACATATGCTTCGTTGGCCAAAGAGAAGTTAAGGGGATCAACATTAAATGCTTGCTGGAAAGCACTTTGGCCAGAATGCATCAAGAGTGGTAACTCAGTGCCCCAAACAACGAAAGAATAATAAAATTATAGCCTTGGCACATGAAATTGGAGAAGGATTTGAGGACCTACAAATTGAAGACATCGATGAATTAATGATAGATAAACCTCTAGATGTAGATGATCTGATTGATTTAATAACAGATGATGGTAATAGTACTGAGGATCATAATAGCGATAATGAGGAAGGGGCCGAAATATGCCAACTTACTGCTAGTTTAATTGGCGATGGTCTAACATTTGGGAAATATATGGTAAATCATTTTTTAAAAATTAATCCAAACATGGAACATGCCCTAAAATTCGAATTAGATATGAAGAATTGTGTGGGTGAGTATGAAGAGTTGTATAAAGAACTTAAAAAACCAAAAGTTCAACTGTCTATAACAGATTTTTTAACAAAAAAGTTAACAGCGCAAGACCTTTCGGAAAGTAGTTCCGCAGTTTAAAACAGTATTACTGGACGAAAGTCTCCATTAAAGAGCTTGACGGATGTGGATATCTCTAGTGATAATGACTTTGGTCCAGTTTGTCGCAAACAATTGCGCTTATTATCAAGTAGTGACGAATAATTATGTAACTAAATATTATTTCTTTATTTCTATTTTTAATTTTAAGTTTCCTATTCTTAATTTTGGATTAACAGATTCCTTTTTTTTTTTTGCTTGTGCTACTTATTTTTACCTATGAATTATGTATTTTAAGTTTTATTGCTCAATAAAATTGCATATGTATGTATATATCATTCGTATGCATATCAGAACTTTTATAGTTTTCAGCATTTTTTTATATGGTTTTTAAACTAAATATAGTTTTTATTTTATCTTACACAGTTTTCAGATAGCATGAAACGTATCCACAATTTTACTATAGGAAACTTATCTTTTTTTACACAAATTTCTGAGGAACGTATCTACAGAGTAAAAAAAGAGTTGGGTGTATATTTATTTAGAATTTTTTTCACCAAGAGCCCATGGTTTTCCCAACTTGAAATTTTTGTATAACAGAGGTAAACAGCTTATCAAAATATATTATTTTGATAAAAATTAAAGAGACCCTTTTTTCACAATTCAGGGTCAGAGGTGAAATCATGTGACATATTACAAGAAAGATCATCCCTTAAGCTACAAAATGAGCTTTATTTCAGTTCAATCCATTGATTAGGTCAAACTATACAGATGTTTGAGTATGTCAAAAATCATGAAAAATTAGAAGATTTTCCAAACTTCAAATTTCTATAAATAAAAAAATAACGAAAATTGAGGACTAATATTTTGCATAGAGTCTTTCATATGAGTTGACAACAAAATAGCCAAGTTTAAAAAATACTCTATTGCTGAGGTTGGGGGCTGTGTTTATTTGACATGGAATGACCTATATATATATGTATCGGGGCTGGATACAGAAAATTCTGAATACCAGAGTCCGATAAGGGAAAAACTGGGTCTCCATACCTACTGGTCTTGAAAGAAGAAACTACGGATTTTAATGACATTATTTTTAAAGGCGAAAATTTTGAAACTAGGGAAAAATATTCTGCATTTTCCTTTAACTACAGTTATAAAATATAACTTAACTTCTTCTGTACAAAAATAAACAAGTGTTCACAAAATTTTTATTAAGTTACTCCGAGTAATCCATTATGAATTTGAAAAATATATTTTAGCATATACTTTAACATAACAAATACAAACTTATTTAAAATATTTAAAAAAAAAAAAAAATTCAAAGCACTATGTTCTCATAAACTGTATAAAAATCATCTTACTTCCATCATAGTTAACTCTAATAATATTTGGTTAATTATGCAAAATATGAAAATTAAACAAAACAAGAAAATAAGTAAGTTCAGTCTTCCTAGTGCAATAATCTGAGGATGGAGATGGATGGAAGATGTTTGTGGACTTTCAGCAATGCAGAGGGGTACAAAATGAATTGTATAATGGTACTATTTTTTTTTCAAATGGCTAGGCACTAGACTCTTCGTCATTCGCCCAATATTCAGCCGGAATTATGAACCATTTCGCCAACCTAGGACGTTGCCCCAGGTGCACCAGAGGGGGGCGGAACACACCGCACCCACATCACACAACATCCATGTCTTATGTGGGACTCGAACCCACAACGTGGTGCCCGATCGATCGCATGGTACTATATAATGGTACTATTTATGTGAAAAATATTTTCATTTTGTAAAATATTTATTTATACTCCAGAACTATAAAAAAAATCTGATGTGGGCAACACATGACTTCCTTATATAATGCAATGCATTTACTACTTTTACAGTAAAAAAAATAGGTTTTTCTTATAGTAGATACTTATATTCTTTCCAAGATATTGAATTTTTGACAGTCATCATTTTCATTGATTTAGCATCATTTTTATCCATTTGGTGAGATTTTCATTAATTTGGCAACATTTAAAAAGGTTGCCAAGTTGGCAACATTTCGCCAAATTCGTTGCCAAAATCTCACCAAGCATTATGGACGGACGAATAAGTTATTCTTATAGCCGATAAATGACTATTGATGTTCAAATACAAAAGTATTACTCAAAGTATCTTTTCTCATGAATGGAATGAGCTAGATCTACGAGAATGATGTCACCAAATTTATCACGATATTACATATGAAAAGTGAACTTGTTTCTCAATAGTTAGTATTTTTTTTTTTAATTTATGGGATTTTTTGATAAATTTATTTGAAAAATGTGCAATATCTTGAGAATGGTTCATGCTAGCATTCTAAAGTTCATATCAATCGTTTTCTAAGGAAAAATTACATAAGAAATGTCTATTTGCGTAACTTTATTAAAGGTTTTGATTTTTTCAAAATTTCACTCAAAAATTTAAGGGCGTTCTGAACATTGGATTGCATCTAAAAACAATAGGCTTCTAGTATTCATGGATTGTGATTTTTGTACCAAATTTCATTCGAATCACTCCATTCGTTCGTGAGATATCGTCTCCACAGACTTACTGACACACACACACAGACATCACCCAAAAATGTTTGATTCGTGATCAGGGATGCTTGAAATGTGCTCTCCCGTCGAAAACTCCAATTCGAATTTTCGACCCCGTCACAATACTTTATACATTATGTATATAAGGAAAGTAATAATTTTATTTTAGAATATTTAATTTTTAATAGTTTTTAGGTAATAAATTAAAAAACCATTAAATATTTACCAATTAAATATTAATTGCTATTTATGTCAGTATCAGAATTGGATATTGTTTCTTTGGATGGCCGGGACAGTGCCACCCAATTTAGACTAGGATTCAATGGGGGTGATATCTACAGGGACCGTACCCTTCTTCCTCTACCACCAACCTTTCAGAAAGACTTGCAGAACTACATATTTAAAGTGCCTGTACTCTGTGTGAACACAATTTGGGCAGAGCTGGGAATTGAACTGATGTCATGAGAGTGCAATCCCCATGCTTTATCCACTGGGTTATCCCACCCCCGTAGATATTAGAATACAAGAAGAGTCAGACACTCGAAAAAGAGAGGAAGGAGTTGGAGATGAAAGTTTGAGGTACAGCCTGCATTAAGACAAACACATAAATGAAATCGCCAACCACCAGATATAACTCTCCCTCCCCACTCGGTGTTTTGACTTAACTGCTAACTCAACGTAAACAATTTGTGAAAACAGTAATTACACAAAAGAGGAATGTAAAGGAATCCCAGTCTGAATAATTATATTTGTAAATATTGATTTTAGAGCAAAAATTCTTATAGAGTTCAAATTTTAAAGAACTTTATACCCCAAACAAAGAATATTTAGCAAAATTATAACTTTGTAATGAAACAGAAACTTATACTAATTTGTCTTGCAGATGAGGGAGTGCTCTATTCAACCTTAATTCTTCCTGTCTCTCTTTCTATATATATATATATATATTTTTTCTTCAGGAAAACAAGAAAGGTTAAAGGTGATATTTTACTGAGCAGATTTTTGGGAGAGAAAAAAAAATAGTGTACTATCTGCAATTTGGCATCGAAAAATCACATTGTATCAGCTTTTCAGGTTTAGTGAGGAGTGTGATCCCTGATTGGAGATTAGTGCAGAAATTTTTGGGTTCCACAAACCTTCCACCTCTAATTAAATAATTTGAATTAACACTAATAAAACACTTGATGAAATTTTGCATTAATAAAATCTGATTTTTGCAATCCTTATTTTTTTAAGCCCACCCAAGTATCATCTAGAAAAAAAAATGGCAACATTGTTGAGGGAATATCAATTTCGAGTGTGAGATAAGTAATGGCTTCTGAGTGCTCCCCATTGCTCAAAACTAGCATTGCAAATTCTGCACAAATTGGGCCTCTCCAAAATATGTTTCAAATAATGTCGTTTTAAATCCTTTCTGGCACTAAATGTTTCACTGCACACTTTGCACTGATGAATAACGACGTCGTGAGTGTCTCTGTGAGCTTTGAAATCCATTTTATTTTCGAAAGTAGCCTCACACACTCGGCATATATAAACTATTTCATCTTTGTGGGTCAATTTGTGCTCTCGAAGACTTTCTTTCTGTAAAAATATTTTATCACAAATATTGCATGGATAAGTTGGATTAGTATTGTGAATGTTCTTGTGCTCTTCCAAATCTTCTTTAGTTTTAAAACCTTCATTGCATACTTTGCAGATGAAAGGTTGTCTTCTGCTGTGGACTTTTTTGTGATCCAGGAGAAGTTCTTTGGATTTAAACCGTTGATTGCAGTTTTTACACAAATGGGCTCTTTTTTTGTCACAGTTGCTCATATGCTCTGAACGTTCAGGTTTGGTTAGAAAACTTTCATGGCAGTACTTACAAGGAAAATCTTCGTATTCACTATCATCATCTTCATTGGCATGTTCCTGTTTATGTTCTAGAAGTTTTGCTTTCAACATAAACTTCTCTCCACATAAGTTGCATATATGTTTATAGTTTTGTTTACAGGGAGTCTTATTATGATCAGTAAGCTGAGATTTTTCTGCAAAGCTCTCTTGACAATGTTTGCAGTTGAATGTTTTCTTTTGAGTGTGGACCTGCTTATGTTGGCGCAAATCACTTTTGAAGTCAAAACTCTGATCACAAATGTTACATAAAAAAGGTTTTCCGTTCACATGGACTGTCTTTGAATGGGCTTCCAAGTCCTCTTTGAAAATAAAACTCTCGCTGCACACTCTGCAAGTATGCATTTTGCCTTTGTTGTGCATCAGCATGTGATCTTCATAATCATCGGAACTAATATTATCCTCACATATGTCACACAAAACAGTTTTCTTGACCTGCTTTTTTCTTTTAAGGTCTTCAAAATCATCCTTGAGTTTCCTCTTCCTATCAGATGACTTCTGATTCGAAGGTTCTCTTTCATGCAGCTTTTTGTGCTCCTCAAACTCTCCTTTGTCTCTGAAAGCATTATTACATGAGCTGCACACATATATTTTCTTCTTGGTGTGTGTATGTTTATGTTCTTCCAGTTCAGCTTTACTGGAGAACCTCTTGGCACATTCTTTGCATGTGACACACTGTTTTTTATGTCGATGTGTTATCTTGTGACGGTTCCATTCTGATTTATGGTTAAAGTTTAGATTGCAGATAGAGCAAGTGTACTCTTTAAGATGTTTCAATTTGTGCTGCTTGAGACTCTCTGCTGAAGAAAAACTTTCAAGGCAAACATAGCATACAAATTTTTTTTCATGAGGATGTTGCTTTAAAAAATGTAAATTCAGAGCGTTCTTCTCGAAGAAACTGACGTCGCAATATTCGCATATGTGAGGCTCTTCTCCCGAGTGCAGCAACCAATGTTTTTTTAAATCACTTTTCTTTCTAAAACATGCTTGACAAACCTCGCATACTTCCAATGATTTCTCTTTATGAACGTAGCTGTGTTCTCTTAATAATGTTTCATTTGCAAAACCGAGACTGCAGACAGGGCATACCACATGAACGAAATGTCCATGCACCAACTTGTGCTTCTCCAAATCACTCTCTCTGGCGAAATTAGCATGGCAATTCAGGCACAAAAACGGCTTCATAGAACTGTGAATGGAGGAGTGGGTTTTTAATTCACTTTTGGAAGGGAATGACACTTTGCAGATGCGACATGTAAAAGTTTGATCTTTTACATGTATAAATGAGTGCCTCCTAAGGCTGCTAAGAGCACTGAAACTAGCTCCGCAAACATTACACTCATGTGTTTCTCTCTGTGATAGAATAGTCATTGAAAAGGCTGCTTCCTCTTCTGGATTTAGACTTTGTACATTCCCAGGATCGATATGTTGAACAATATCCATAGGATCTAGATTTTGCACCATAATATTGCTGGAATCTAGACTAGTAATAATTATGTCATTTGAATCAAGATTTTGAATTACATTTTGATTTGTATTTTGATCATTTGTTTTAGACTCAGGCTGGCACTCTTCCAAAATGCTACTATAGTTAACATTTGCTTCATCATTATTTGTATTACTTATGCCTTTGCTTAATAAGTACTTGGCCCTTTCTTCCTCCAAGCGCTCTAAATTGGATCCTAATTCCTTAGAGTGCTCGTGGTAATGCTTCAAAAGAGTATTTTTTCGAACAAAAGCTTTACTACAAATGAAACAGGAATGGGGCAAAACTTTAATTTTGTTCTCCAGTATGGGGAAAGGCATTGTGACAATTCAAAAACTTGTTTAGTATCAAAATCTAAGCACCCAACACCTAAAATAAACAAACAGAAATATAATAAAATATTTTAATTGAATTGTAAAATAAAGCATAGCATAGTATAATATTTGCAATAAAATATATACAACTAGAATGAATTGGCCGGGACCTAAATAAATATCCGCTACTTAAATAATATAAATAACACCACTCAATTTAAATCACCTACTTTTAACTAAAATCATTTCTACACTTTTTTCCATGCCAATTATACAATGCGGGCATAATATGCCTCAAATAGGATCCTTTGGTTTGCCCTAAGATGCACTCGATCACCAGAAAAGTGAAAATACACAAGAAAAGAAAACTTCCTTTACTCCTTAAATAAAATTATAAATATTCTTGCTATTTCAGCGAATTTTCAACCAATTTAAGTCAAATTTTAGCACAATACTCGTAATGATAATATTATAAATTTAAAATAAAATAAGACAAAATCTTTTAAATTCACAAAATTTTAAAGCCCATACATAAATGTACTAAGTTGAAGACCCAGACCATCTGACTCATCCAAATTTGTACAATCAGCTATTTTTTGTCAAGACAAAACATAAACAATTTAATCAAAACGCCTGCTCTCAAATTACTGCCAGTGATAGCAAAGAAAGATTTAATTTGACAAAATGTCAGAAAGTTTGATTTTCGACTTAAAAATTTAAACCAATTCAAATTTAAAAAAAAACTCAATGAGATATGCCATATTGGGAATTCAGCTAATCCAGTATAAATTTCGCGACTGTATCAAGCTTAGATTTTCCATGAGATGACATATATATAGACAAATATCTTTTATTATGAAGATTGCTGTATAACAATATTTATACCACGACTGGACAAATTTAGAAATTTTACCATGGTGTCCAGCTTTTTTGTATGCTCCAGTGTAATTATCTGATTTTGGATAGTTTTTTTTTTTTTTTTTTTTTTGATATTTCAAAAGTTGCGTTTTATTTTACAAAATGTAACTCACACAAAATCACCCATGAAACTATACAAATAATTTCAATATTTTAATCTTTTTTGAAAAAAAAAACCTTAATAAAGTATCTGTCTGAGTGAGTATTTTTTTCATTTTTCTTGCTTTCACTCAAAATATCTTCAAAACTATAAACGATAGATATAAATGGTAAATGACAAAAACATGCATTACAAAATTTAGTTAGTTTATTTTTAAAGAAAAGCTGTTATAATTTTCGAGCAAGAAGAGGATTGAATATTGATGTTTCTCCTGTTTTTCAAATTTATAATGCTTATATCTGAAAAACAAGTGCTAACTATGAACCACAAGCAAGAATTTGCAGCTCTTTGAAAGCCCTACAAGTGTATATAATTGGATTTGGGATCAAACTTTTAGTTTGAGTATAGTGGTTATAATTTCAATATTTCTGTATTTTAACCTAGGTTTTCGAGTGGGTGGAAAAACTGCAATACTCAAAATGTCACAATTGTTGCAACTTTATTTACTCCTTGGTGAAATATTGGTGCATAAGTATGAAATATTTTATTTTGTTTAAAAAAATCAGGATCCTAAATGAACTTGGGGATTCTAAAGTTACGATAGGTGAGATTTGAACAAAATATATGTATTCAAATATGTATTTATGTGCCGCCTAACAAGTTTATAGATTAACTTGAATGTAAAATCTTGTCAGATATATAAGCAGGGTGGATAAAAATCATGATTTTTTTAAAAAAATCAAAAAAATCGGATTTTTTTGATTAAAATCAGATTTTTTTGATTTAAATCGGATGTTTTTGATTTATATTAGCCTTTTCCAAAATCAATTTTTTATATTTTTCAGATCAGAAGGTAAGTTAGACTATATTAATGTACTGTATAATTTAAAAAAATTTAATTGAATATATATTAATATAAGATTAAAAAATATATGCAGGGGTTAAAAAAACTCAAAGACTGTTAAATAAATAGGTTTTTTTTAAATTGGGTTATTTTATTGGAGAAGAAAAGCCATATACTATCTTTTTCCCTCCCTGCCATTTTAGTAAATGAATCTACTAATTTGCTTTCTATATCTATTATACAAAACAAGTTTAGCTATCCTCTAGAGTCAAGTTTGTAACAGAATCTGAAGTGTCCTGGGAACTCCTTTCAAATAGTTGAAAAACAGGTTTATTGGGCTACAGGTGGATTAGTGTCCAGAGAGAAATACTTCTTTGTCCGTTGCAGGGATGCCAATCTAGATAATTTTTAGCTAGATATCCACATAATTTTGACTTCATCTAGCTAATGAAAATGGGCATCTACATCATGACTACAAATCTAGATAATTTTGATGTCATCTATCTAATGATAATGGGCATCTAGATAATGCCTAAAAATCTAGATAATTTTATGAAATTTCACCAAAATCAAATATTTTTTGTGTAAAATTGAGATGGTGTTGGTAATTGTCTCAAAAGGAGCATAACAGTTTTTTACTAGCATGAGTTATGTAAAAATAAAGCTCCGGTATAGAATGAAAATAAAGCTACTGAATGCCATTTTAACAGTTAAATTAGGACTATTAAGACACATGCATATGGGAAATGTTATTATAACCCCCCCCCCTCCCCAATTTTTGAAGGACATAGAAGCTATGGTTACATATCGAAAATGTACAGCAAATGAAGTTTTATCGTTTCTCAGTCAGGCACTTCAAATTTTACAGATGAGGATTATGATTGGTTAATGTGGAAATAAAGTGTTTTATATTCTTAACAGAGGTGGAGATACAATTTTCCCCAAAAGTTTTTTTTTTCTACTGTGATCAAGAACAAAAAGTACCAAAAAGCCTTAGTTTTTGTACTGTATAGGTTGGGGCTATCAAATTGAAGAGAGGGAGGGACAAAGGGGATAATGCCCAGGGGCCCTATGATCCTATGAGACCTCAGCCTCAGAGTGATTTTTTAAGTCCTTAAAAAATAGGTAAGGGTAGGGATTGGTGGGGGAGCCCAATCTGCTAAACTGCTTCAGGGCTGGTCAATCCTATTCCCAACATTGTTTGTTATATTGGTGTGGTGATTGTGCGTCGTCGAGCCCCGAACCAGGGACCTCCTGCCTACAAGACCGACATTATAATCACTGAGCAAAAGCTAGCTTCTGCTCAGTGATTATAATGTCAGTCTACGAAGCAAAGGGTCCCTGGTTCAGGGCTAGGCGACTCCCAATCGCCACAGTGGTTACCCTGGACATACGAGCACAAAAAAAACCTTGCTCTCCAACGATTTCACCTCTCAACACGAGATAGCAGTACCACACGGAGTCAGAGGCCTTGCCACTCCCTTCCTGGTTGACCACGACAGACGTCATGCCTGAGATAACACGCCTCCCGGCCTTCAGCTCCTCAACTGCATTTCAGGGGGACACGCGGGGGGTTTCTCAGCGACCCCCTCCTCGCCGAAATTAGACCGGGGCCTTCATCAGGTGAGGGAGTGTGCGGCAGCAAAGACATCTGATCGAAGATGCTTGGAACCTGTACCCGAATTATAAGAACGGAGGAGAAGCTAGCTTTTGCTCAGTGATTATAATGTTGGTCTACGAGCAAAGGGTCCCTGGTTCGGGGCCTGGCGACTCCCAATCGCCACATTGGTATGTGCCAGCAAAAATCACAAAAAAAGGAAGGAACCAAATTTTCTTATTTCTATCGTAAAAATTACATATAAATATAAAGCAATTAACATTAATAAATTATAAAAATAAATTACATATAAAGCACATATAAATAACATTTCAAAAGGTATTTTAAATTTTTGTTGCTTGAAATATGTGCGTAAAAACTGTATCGCAACCACTGATTCCAATAAATCATCACAAGAACAATTAAAATGTTAAATATTGTCTAGCTATGTTTTTAGAAAACTGACAGAAAATCTACATAATTCTAGCTTGCGTACTATTCATTTTGAGTGATTTTTAGCTATAAAATTAGAAAATAGGTTGGTAGCACTGGTCAGTTGTCATTGTTACTTGATTTTATACTCCAAACACTGAATAGTGTTATCTCCACTGACCGAGAGTTAAGGAAAGGATTTCAGTTTTTTTTTATATACTCTAAAGATGTCTTGATGTGGAATTTTATTATTTTAAACATTTATTCTGTTCCAAGTTATTTTAGCATAAAAATACAAAAAATAAACTTCAAGAAATGACAAAATTAAAAAATGATTTTAATCAATGATTTTTTTTAAAAAAATCAAGTGATTTAAATCATGATTTAAATCATGATTTAAATCAAGCCGATTTAAATCAAACAACCCTGTATATAAGTTTAATTTATATAAAGCAAGTTAGCAAAATGATTTGGTACTTTGACACAAAGTCTATGGTGGGAGTAGCCAAATCTAGTCTATAAACAGTGAGTAATTTGAAAGCCTGTAAATGAAAAAAAAGAAGCCTGAAAAAATCAAGCATTAAGAGTTATTGGAAATGTCTTTTTATTTTTTAACAATATAGGCAGTTATAATAGTTATCTAAAGGGGAATAAAATTGGGGATCAATCAGAGTAGCAGCTTGTTATGTAAATAGTTTTTTTTTTTTTAATCCTGTATGAAATATGTCCTGCCCTTCGTGGTATGACCTCATCTGACCATTGTTTAATAAAATCTGCCTCGCTCCCTCCAATATAGCATAGGCTAAGCTGCAGGGTCTTTCTTCAATATTCAAAATTGAATACCTTTAATTTTCATTTTGCATAGAAAAGTACGTAGAAAATATTTCAGTATATAAATTACATCCTAACCCTCTGTGCTAAACAAATGCTGCCAAGTTGTATTTTCATAAAAATGTGTTCATGTAAGCATTTAAATGCATCTAAAATCATGTGCTTTCTTATATATACAGAAATCACGCGGTTCCTACTTTTTTAAAATGATTCTTTATTTCTTACATTTCCACAGTTGAACGCTCCTTTTTTGCTTGTGTCATTAATCGCTAGCATATCAGGAAAAATGTTCAAGGCGTTTGTGATGTACAAATGAAGTGAAGTCTATTTTAATGAACTAGTGTTAAAATTTGCAATTTTTAAAGCAAAAAAATTCATGATTTTTGAGAAAGAGCGTTAAAATTCATAATTTTTACTTTCTCATACTATGTAATATAGTATAGAGAAAGTATTGCTTTCACGAACATTTTTGAATTTGAGATTTTGATACCAATATATGTTTTAGGACCTCCTGGACATGTTTTGACTATTTTTAGAGTGATGACAGTCTGTGGTCCATTTCTTGTGTACACGGTAGCTGTCACAAAGATTAATGGATTTTCACAAAACTTTATATCTGGCTTTGTTATAAAAAAATCTGTAATTAGATCAATCAAAAGATTTTTTAAAGTGAAGGGTAACACGCTATAATTGTAATCATTTGGCCCAATAATACCAATTTTTTTTAATTTTTCTTGTAAAAAAAAAATGATCCCACAAGCTTATGGTATGAGAGAGTCGAGTTGAGCCACACTCCAGTTAATTTTTCAAGAATTTTCATGATTTTTGAGAACAGATGCTAAAATTCGAGAATAATAATCCTGTTTTTAGCACTTTTAAATTACCATAAATTTTATTTAGCACTTTTAAATTACGGTGAGTATTTTAGTGCAAAAGTAATAACACTTTTAAATAAAATAGCAAATTTTTGCGGGTTTTTTCTATAGTCATGAATTATTAGCGCTATTTAAAAGAAATTGTGCTCTCTAGTTTTCTTTTTAAAAAATCACAAATGTATCACCTTTTTCAGCATTCTTTCTCAAAAATCACAAATTTTAGTGCTATTTAAAAGAAATTGCATTTTTTAACGTTGTTTCAAAAAAAAAAAAAATCAAAACTTTTTGCAGAATCAAAACGCTTGCATTTAAAAAAAAGAATGCTCTTTTTTTTAATTTTGCAACTTTTAGCATGCTATCTCAAAAAACACAAATTACTGTGGTCTTTCATACAATTCGGGAAATTTAACATTTTTCATAAAATTCATAAATTTTAGTACTTTTTCATAAAAATAATAAATTTTAACACTTATAAAAATTGCAAAAATTCCAAATCTTGCTATTATTTAGATAACTTTGATTTTCAATAAGCACATAAAACACTTGAAATATTAAGTAATGATGATTAAGCAATACATGAATACAGCATATATTTAGCCCATTTAGTTTTTTTTTTTACTTCTAATGTTTGTTAATGGAGAGGACCCATTGTTGTGTTATAATGTGAGCGTAATTATGTTGCTTAATTTTAACTTTCATTTTATTGCAGTGCTTTATTTAATAAAATACAGCATTGTTGCTTCCAATTTCTGTGTCTTTAACAATATAACTAATACTCCCATTTCATATTTATTTCCCTCAGGACCGATTCTGGTGAGCTGTTTCAAAATTTTATATATTGTATCGGATAAAAAGTGATAATATTTACTTTCCTGAAATTTTTAGAATGCTGATTTTCTTGCTACAAACAGTTTTTATTTCTATAAAGTAACGTACAATATGCAAATTTTCTCAACAAATATAAAATTTTTCTTCTCCTAATTCCAAGTTTTATTGCTAACTCTTACAAAATGGGATTTTTGCTGCTTTAAAAGCACTGTATGATTGTGTTATGCATATTTCTACACTCTATTTATGGGGAGGGAGACGTTCATTATGAGGAGGGTGGGAATTAAAATTCCTACTTTTTTATATCAAAATTCTTGTTTTTGTTCCTCTTTTTGGGGAAAAGTTGAGTGCAATCCCTGTATATGATGTCAATTGAAACAATGTCTCTTTGTGAGGTTTTCAATTGCTTTTTCCTTGCACATTTTTCATTATGCTATATTCAAAACTTTACAGAATGGACTTTCTTAATTTGTTATAATACACAGAACAATTTTAAAAATCACATGCCTCCCAGCTGTTCAGTCTTTGTTGTATGTAGTGAAATAATAGAAAAGTCTAGTAGTAAAAGAATCGATTCTAAAAAAATGTATTATACTGCTATGTCCCAAGGTTTATCACAAGCAGCATGAATTAATTGTTGCTCAAAACAATCCATCATTGTTTTGTTATCCTATATAAAGATGCACTGCACCCATAACAAGTTTCACTGAGGATTGAGGGAATGTAATATTACAGTCGGACCAGTTAATAAGATCTATATAGTCTAAATTTATATGACACATCCAGAATCTGTAAATATAAGCCATTACTACTACACTACATTATCTTGCCTTAACCTCTTAATTTTTTTTTTAAATATTGCAAAAAATTATATTTCTTATTGCATTTTTAAATAAAAGAAACTAAAAACATAAAAGTTTTTTATTTTAATTTTGTTTAAAAAAGCACATTGTTTTGATATCTGGGAAATGCCTTGACGTTAGCCTATGTGGTGAAGGAGTCATGTTGGGTCTTCCAGATGTTGTAAAAAGATCATCAGAATAATTTTCTTGACAAGTTCCATTCTATATTGCAGATGTATTTATTTCCCGTTTCCCTCTTGCTAGGTACAAAATGTAGAATTCCATAGAGCTAAATCCACTAAATGCAAAAAAGACCTTTTTATAATACTTCTTTTCTCATTTTCTTTGTGTACAATAAAGAATCAGCTAAAAGCTGATCCACTTTATCAATACTACTCATTTTTCCTGCAAACGAAACTTGGCAACATGCCAATTGGTGCAGGAATACTCATTTATTCCTCAATTACCTTCAATCTGTGTTAAAACAATATATATACTTTGCAAATAAATATTAACCCGATTTTTCTCCGGATAATCAGTGAAGTGATTAATGATCTTTCATATTCAAAGTTTAAAAACATATTACCTTTAAAAAGTATCCGATATCATTGCCAAACAAAGGTTTACATGAAAAGCACATAAAAACATTTTTCGCAATCAACAATTTACCTAGTGTTCTGGCAGGCAAATAAATATCTTGTTAATTAGTTCCCATAACATCCTTGCTCTATATTTTATGGAAGGATGTCATTTAATCCAAAAATTGGCTTCAAGCTTTAGGTATACTCTTAAACTAGCAGTATAACCCGTTCTTCTTACAGATATAAAAAAAATTTAAAACTCACAATTATGTGCAAATGCCTACAGTATTCTAAATGACATTATTATTCAAAGCATTCTATTAAAATATTTAATTTTCCTAAAAAGTATAAGAATCTCTGTTCTTGCTATACAAAATTATCTTCAAAGGCAAATCTGAAGAATGAAACATCCTAGTCCTGTTTTTAAACAAATTTACAAAAAAAAAAATTAAATTGGATCAATCATTATGGGCCATTCTATGTCAAATCAACATAAAAAAGTGACATTTTCAACCTGACTGACACCATTTTTTTTTTAAACTTTGCTATTTTGTTGTCCACTCATGCAAAATGACAAATGCACAATTTTAGCCTCCAACTATCCTTAGTTTTTTAATTATAAATGTTTAGAAAATCTGGTAATTTTTCATGATTCTTAACATATGTCTGTATATTTTGACCTAATCTACCAATTGCATTAAAATAAAGACTTATTTTGTGATGTGTCACATGACAATATCCATGCCAGTAAATTGGACTCAAACCCAAAGAGAGAGCACAAGGAAATGTAGTACAGATTTGATTTAAAGAATTTGGTTTTTCCTGCTTTTTTGCGAGAGCGATAAGTCGTCAAATGTGGCGCAATAAATTGCATTTGGTGCAAAATGTCCCGGGACATGTTTTTTTGGCACCCCCCCCCCTTCTAACTATCTGTTAGCTTAGTGCCGTTTATTCAACTTTTTTCTACACTCCGTGTGGTCTGTGCTTGCTTTAAAATTTGATTTCCTCATACATGTGTAGTGCAAGAGGATTTACCCATGCTGTATATAAACCAGGTTGTATTATTTTTTATAGTGATTTTTGAGTGTTTTGTAGTGATGGCTTCTATGGTTTCTGTTAGCAGTGTTGTAGCTAAATTTCAGGGAATTTTACCGGGTAATTTGAAATTTAATTTTTCAAATGGAAGGCCAGTTTTGGGACGAGAGGGAATTTCTAATAGGATGTTTTGTGTTTATCTATTTCAAGAGAAGCAGCTATTCATGGATTTTCTTCGGGAATCGGGATTGATTCAGTCTGAGATGGTATGTTCGAGATGTAATGCTAAGATGACTTTTGCTTCTAAAACTAAAGCGGAAATATAGCAGAGGGCACGCAGTGGATGGGCAGTGGGTTTTTGGAGGAATTGAGAGAGGATTGGGTAAGCTTTTTTTGGTTGCTGTTCACGATAGGTCACAGAAAATGCATGTAAATGTCATTAAGGAGTGGATAGAGCAGGGGACGATGGTGCATTAGGACTGCTGGAAGGCTTACGATTCGTTAGGAAAAGAGGGTTTTGACCACTTGACAGTTAATCACAGCTTGACTTTTGTGGATCCTATGACTAGATGTCATACAAATACAATAGAAAGCACATGGAGACACGTTAAAAGCACACTTTCTTCACACAACAGACAAACAGATTTTAAATATTATTTTGCTGTATATATGTATAAAAAATCATATGATGAGAAAGGAATTGATACTTTTAATCAATTTTTATAATATGTTAGAGATTGACTGGGAAAAACGCAAGCCACAATAAAAAATTCAAGATGGAAATTTCCATTTTTACAGTTCTAAGTATCATTCTTTTGAAATTTCGTTAAAGTATTATCTTTTTTTAATACTTTAACATTATTTTATACTTATTTATGTATTAGATTTTAACAAAAAATTTTCAAAGTATCGTTTTTTTTTTAATTTCTTTAAAATACAGACTTTTTTCAAAGTACCATTTTTTTTTAAATTTCTTTAAAGTACAAACTTTTTCAAAGTACCTTTTTTTTTAATTTCTTTAAAGTACAAACTTTTTTTTCTAAGTACCGTTTTTTTTTTAATCCTTTAATCATTGTTGACGAGATAGACTCGTCATGCACTTTGAAAGTCGAGACTCCTGTGTGTTTGACGGAAATAACACGTCATATAATTGTGTTTGAGATATTGTGTTCACAATCTTCTCCACTAGATGGCAGTAGTAGTCCTACAAACTAGATTTTATCGGAGACAGTATTTAGAACAAGTTCTAGTTAGCATTGTATTTCGTATTACGATACAGTATGAAAAAGGATAAAGGTTTATTATAAAAAAATATCCAGGCACTTGCTTGATCAAATTATCTTTAATGCTTTTATTCTATAGAGAAAGGCAACATCCAGAAATATAACACTTATGGACTTTA
Source organism: Amaurobius ferox (assembly GCA_951213105.1). NCBI lineage: Eukaryota > Metazoa > Arthropoda > Arachnida > Araneae > Amaurobiidae > Amaurobius > Amaurobius ferox. Next base: position 2,398,709 of record OX578151.1, on the reverse strand, counting down.
GAATTGAAATCATTGAGGAAACAATACAAAAATCCTATGATTCTACCAACATGGCTCTAAAATCAGAAAGGCAAAGTTATGAAAATCATCCTCTTCATCTTACATGGAGACATTTTAATAAATATAAACATCCCACATCCTGCAAAATAGAGCCAACTAGGCAATGTATGTTGTGCTTCTAATAAAACTGGCAAGACGCTTGGGAAAGAAACCAGGATATGGTGTCCAGATTGTGAAGTTGCTCTTTGTTATACCATGTTTTAAAATTTATCATACCAAAGGGAACTATTAAAAATTGGAATTGAACGAGAGGATGAAGAAAGAAGGGATGAATGGATCTATTATAATTATGCAATTCATTAAATTGGGAGTTCAAATTATGCGACACGTAACCGCTGAATTGGGACTTGTCCTACTTCAGACCTACATGCTCTGCTATGATCCCTATTATGCTAATTTTACTTTTCTATGATTTCTCAAACCTTTTAATTTGATCAGAGATTAAAGTAGGTGTTCCAAATTGTATCCCTTGAGATTAAGTTGGGAGTTTAAGCAATTTGACATGATCATAAACTTATATCAGACCAAGAAATCAAACAAACTTATTTCAAATATATAGTGTAGCAACCCATATGACAGTAGTCCACCGGCGATTTGCCTTGTGTCTCGTTGGCCCAAATCGTCCCTCGTCATATTTGTTGGATTGCCATTATTAGGGAACTATACAAATTCTAAATATAAAATTCAAGAATTTATTCCAGTTTTTATTTTTTAGGGTAATCGGTAGAATAGCCCACACCCCAAATTTCGAAGTACAAAAATGCGCCATACACCGGCACAGGGTTACATTTCATTCCGTTTATTTCGCCAAGCTGGTAGCTTTTCCGGACATCCAATCAGCGTGTGACGTTTACGGAATAGTATTTTAATAGTAGTCCGTGTATTTCATCAGATCTTTTTGCAGGAAAGTTGTTTGTATGAAAATTGGTTTTGTGGATCCATTTCGATCAGTTTTGCTGATATGTTTTGAAGCAACAATTTTTGGAATTTATATTTGTTTAATTCCACTTAATGAAGTACATAAAGATTTTCAGAAGTGGCGATTGTGTGAAACGTGTTTCGATGTAGAATGTACGTGTATGTTCAAGAAAATGTGTTTGTGTGGATGTACAAGAAATATGGATATAAGCATTCGTTCTTTAAGGTTAGTTCTTTTATTTATTCATCCAGTGTTTTGAAATTGTCTTTTGTATTTTCCCGTATTTTTTAAATGGTTCTTCTGAGTTCTGTTTTTTCTTAAATTTCGTTAAAAGTACAATCATTTTTTCTTAAATTTAGTTACTAAAGTACTTAAATTTAGTTACTAAAGTAAGTACAAACTTTTTTTTTAAATTTCGTATTTTTTCTAAGTATTGGTAAATTACATTTTCGATGTTTCGAGTTGTAAGTTTTTGATATTGATTTAGAATCAAAATATATTTTAAGTATTGCGTGTTTCAATATGGTTTCGAAAATTTGAAAAGTTTTTAATTCTGCCATTACGCAATATTTTTATAATGCACAAAAATCGTATTTTGTAAGCTTTATAGAAGTATAATTCCATTTTATTAAAATTGATTTGCACTATCGTTTACATTCAAAAATCCAGTTCATAAAACTGTAGAATACGTCAGTTTAGTAGGAGGAGCCTATTTTAAAACACTGGAAACAATGTCACTTGAGTTGGGAGGAGTCAATTTCAAAACACGCTAACTTGGCGTAAATTTTGTAGTACTTAGAAAAATGGGATGTGGGCTATTCTACCGATTTACCATTTTTTATTCTACTAAATTATAATTAGGGTTTAATATCACAGACACACGTTATTTTATATGTAATTCACAATATATATACACTTAATAGCGATGTGAGTGTACTTAAAAAAAAATAGGGTATCAACAAAAAAAAAATTTTTTTTTTAATTGGATGCACTTTTCTTACAGTTCAAGGTCAAAATTCAATTCAAGTGATCCTGCAATGAAAAATATCGTGTATAGGGTTACATGACATATCACTAAAAAGGTCGTATTTTATGCTACGAAATAAGCCTTATTTCAACACAATAGGTGCATAAATGGAAGACAAAACTGCAAAGTTTTGAAAAAAAAATCTGTGCCGGTCAAGTTGAGAGCTGTGTTTTTTAACATGGAATACCCATATGTCAAAATGAAATTGCTATGAAATTTGATCAATATATGCCAAAATGAAACTGCTAAAATGGTGTTAGGCGATATACTCATACCATTTTCATTTACTTTCAACAATTTGCTAAAAGCAGAAAATAAGTTTGGAAAATCTTTGCCAAAATAAAACAGATGACAAATTGAAAATATGTCATATTTATATAGTATATATATATATATGCATAAATATCATTTATAAAAAAAAAAAAAAAACATCATATTTATATGGGGCAAATAGAAAACTTGACATCCCCCCCCCCCCCGGGGAGGGGGGGCTAAAACGTTCTGAAAGAAACACTGGACACACATGCAGTTCAGAATTTCAATTTTATTTAAAAAGAACAACATTGAGATTGCGTTAATTCCACCAGCTTCAGGAACGCATATTAACAGAGTTAAGTTACCGCTGTGATAACATACATATATCAAAAGAATTATATTGAACTGTTCTGGTGGAAATCACAGTACAACAGTTTACAGTACAAGACGGTACAACAATCACAGTACAAGAATACAAGTACGGTTTTATAAAGTATGTGTAAGTAAAAATATTCTAACAAGAAAGTTCTGCAGAATTTACTTAATTTTAATTATTTAGACTTTAACATTATATACGCATGAATTTAAAAAAACTTAAATTTATCATATTTCTATTAAATAATATAATTTCTTTTTTGTTCCAGAAAACGCGAATGAGGGTAATTTACATTATATCTTCTAATTGTTTCTCTGATCTGCACCAGACTCAAAATTATGTCATCTCTATCCAGTCCGCTAACTGAATAAAGGTACTTAAAATGGGCACCTACACAAACAGCGCAAGTTAAAAAGCCATTTCTCACAAGCAAATTAAAATTATACAGATATTTAGCACAAAAGAATACATACGAATATCGGAAAAAAAAAACCTCCATTTATGTGAAAATCAAAATTATAACAATCTCTGCATTAAATAATTAAAATGAAACGGATCACTTTTAACAAATATTTAATTTTATGACAAACCCATGAATGATGCCATGAATGAAAGCCAAGCAGTTAAGTTTAATCCATGGAGGTTTACACAAACGACTCGAGTGTTCATGCAACCAACACATCTTAAGGACAAAATTTCTCAGGACGAGGTTGAAGAGGAAAAAGAAATATGCACCTTGGAGTTTTCCAACGGATCAGAAATTTATTTGTTGAATGGCAACAACCGCGCTAACATAAATACACATTTCTTCAGGGAGTTTAGCGTAGGAATCAGTATCGCTAGGAATAAGTATGGTAAGTGTAATCCTTTTTAATCTTATTTATTTTATTAATTCGAGTAATAAATTATGTGTCTACAAGATAAATTTACTTTTTGAAATTAGCCACCATAATTTTCTTTGGGTGATATTATGCTAATTTAAGTTGGTGCATAATGTGAAAAAAATGTTTATATCAGTGTTAGTGAAAAAAATGTTTATATCAGTGTTAGTGAAAAAAAAATATACTTATGTCCTGATCTGGCTTCTTTAACAAAATTCCATTTCTTCAACTGCTGAAAATTTATTCTAAATATATTACGAGTAGTATAAAATGTTACATATGGCTTTATTGGAAATCAGTCCATTACATAACTAGCATCTCGCAATGATAGAAAAGTAGAAAACAAGCTAATTAAATACAAAACAAGAATATTATAAATTAATGAGAGATACCATAGCCATTACCCGTTACTCATTTAGCACCACCCAGAAAGCACGTGTGACTTAAGGTTTGTCACTGACACGAGTAACATTGTCAGGAAAACATTCAATATGAAGACACATTATTGCATAAATATAAAAAGCAAATTTCAAATAATTTTACAATAAATATTCCAAAGAGATAAATGGCATCATAGAAAATATTGACAAGAATTATAAAACGTAAATTATACTGAAGTGAACTATATTGTACAAATTATGTGTAATTATTAGTAAATTTAAGAAGCTCAATTAATTTAGAATTAATAGTAAATTTAAAAGTTCAATTAAAATGGAATTCACGCTAGATCCAAAGCAATTTTATAATGACTTTGTTCATGCTTCCGTAATAAATTGCCTCATAATTCCGTAATAATTGCCTCATAAGAGTGTCAATTCATATTAGTAAAAATACTTAGAATTTATTTACTCAGGATTTTAGTAACAGCATACAAAAATAGTTCCCATTTTCAAAACAGTGTGTTATTTATGCTATCTAACAAGCTATTCTACATAAACTGCCTGAATTATTTTTTTCCCATCGCTGTATGAGGAAGTGTTTTATATTTCAAGGTTAGAAGGCCCATACAGTAATTCATTGAGTCAAATTAATAATGTAAATAGCACCCATAATATTTGACTTTTTATGGTTCATTTTCAGTAAATCGAAGTCTGGTCCTTTTAGAAATTAAATGGTACCTGTAATCTAACTTGTGTAAAACAGACTTCTATTTGGTATCCGGAAATGTTGAATATAAATTAGGCATTAATAGGATAAATTGAAAGTGCAATATTTTCTTTCTTTGTAGTTGATTGCATCCTGAATTTTTTTTATTTATTTCAGTCTACTCATAAAAAGAAAACTAGGAAACTGAGAGGTCATGTCAGCCATGGTCATGGACGTATAGGTATGAATTTGCTTTGATGTATATAAATTTGTGGTATATAGAAAGTGGATCTATACCTTAAAAATATTCAGAAAAAAAACTTCCTGCCTATTGAAATGCAGATTCCCAAAAAGTTGTTCGCTGATTGGATGTCCAGAAAGTTTAGACTGACGAAGTAAACGAAATGAAAGTGTAACCCGGTGAATCACGCCATGTTGGTGTACTTTCGTACTTGGGTGGGGAGGTGTCTATTCTATCAATTTACCAATGGAAGTAAATGTGTTTTATATTTTGTGTAGATTTTAATTTTCCTTTCTATTGAACTACACTGGACAATTGAATATTTAAAAAAAAATTACAAATAAAGCCCATAAGGCTCTTGTATACAAAGAAATTCTTATTCTGCATACTTGCATTGTGTTGAATTGTTATTTGTTCAAAAATTCATGTATGGAGAAATTGATTGTTTCAATAAATTTTTGGAAGTTGTAGGTAATGGCAGGGGTATTCCAATTATTGATTTTGCCAATGTAACAGTATTTTTCCGATAATAATAAGCCGATAAATCAGATTTTTTTTTTGTTTGTCAATTATAGTTTCTTTATGGCTAGAAAGCATGAGTAAATAAACCATGAGTGTAGTTCTGTGAAGCATGGTTTAAATGAGTCCTGAAGGTTAGTCTCGTTTGTTTAATTTATCCTTCGTTTAGAGAATTGCTCTCGTGCAATTTTTGAAAAGTCCCCAGAAATTCCGAAGTATTGGATTTGTAAAATATTAGTAATGTACCACATTTGGTACAGCTTCGATATAAAAGATTTGGATTTGATATTTTATTTAGAGTGATAAATTGCCAAATGCGGTAGTCCCTTGCCACGAAGTGGCATTCCGCGATCTGTTTTTCTGACTACCTTTTCGGGTGTTCATTCTACTTGTTTCTACACTGTGTTGCAAATACAATATTGGATATTTACACATTTTTGATTTTTTGTAGTGATGGCTTCTTCTATTGTTTCTGTTAGCAGTGTTGTATATCGAAGCTGTTCCAATTGTTTTAATCAATTTTGAATTGATTCAATTGATTGGGAAAACTTTAGGATTGAAATTTTCAGTTTTACTCTGTTAATTCCCACTTCCTCCAAGAACTGGCAGAACAATGTTTAGAGACATATAGAACAATGTTTAGAACAACATTTAGAGCTTGAAAATAGTGATTCTGAAAACAAAGAACCAAAACAAAACTACAAATTTTCATAAAATTTGGTAACGATAACTGAAATTAATCAATTTGTAGCGAATAATCCAGATTTTGAAATGCATGCAAGACAAGGCGTTTTGGATGCGATCTCCTGCTACCGATTGTTAGCAAGAAAAAGAAAGAGACAAATGACTAGACGACTTCATTGCAAAAAATCAAGAGTTTCAGAAGAGCCAGTACCTTCACGAAAATGAATTTTATTGTGTACATATGCTTGTGTTATGGAACATATATTATTATGCAAATTGATATAAAAATAACTTAAAATTAAATTTATTTATTTTTGGCCACTTATTCACCTTTCTCTATATACTATGTGTTAAAATGACCTCCACTGTTTCATGTAGCGCTTTGTCGTCTAGGAATGTATCCTAAGTGCTAAACATTATATATTTTTATATTTGTTACGCACAAAACCTAACACATGCCCCATCCATTTGTGTATGTATATTTTATTTTCTATTTAAATATTTCAGGGAAACATCGCAAGCATCCAGGTGGTCGAGGTAATGCTGGTGGAATGCATCATCATAGAATTAATTTCGACAAATAGTAAGTATAGTTTAAATGTTTCCTCCAAGTTTAAATATAAATGTTTGTTCATATCTTATCAGAAATAAACTTGATAAGCAGGCTTAAATCGAAGATTTTCAAGATTTGCTATACATACAATCAAAAGTCCCTACTTTTTCCGATTCCACTACAGAAAAATCCCTAATATTTTAAAATGGTGTCTACATGTTCAGAAAATCACAAAAGTCACGAATTTTGAGATTGAAGTTTTCCGGTAGTGTTCTTTCATCTAGAAAATTCATTTTTCTGTGATTGTGATATATGCGTTTGTCAGGAGAGTTGACCAATGATTATTAATCTATTTACATAGACTAAAATGTTGATAATTTTTCATGCTATATACAAAAAGATTTTCAGATGTGTTATTAATGAAAACGAAGATCTATTTTGGGGTGATTCTTAGAATAGGCCCCCCACTCATTTTTCAAAGTACGATCCAGCGCCAAGTTGGCGCGATTCTGCGGGTTTTAAAGTATCATTTTTTCTTGATTTTTGTTAAAGTACAATCTTTTTTCCAAGTATCATTTTTTCTTAAATTTAGTTAAAGTACAATCTTTTTTCCAAGTATCGTTTTTTCTTAAATTTAGTAATTAAAGTACAAACTTTTAAGTTCCGTTTTTTCTTAAATTTTGTTAAAGTGCAATCCGTTTACTAAGTATCGTTTTTTAATTTTCGATTTATAAGTTTTTGATATTGATTTAAATTCAAAAAATATTTTAAGTATCCAGCGTTTTTAAAATTTTATTATTCTGCCATTACGCAATATTTTTATAGTTCTACCATTACGCAATATTTTTTAAATGCACAAAAATAGTATTTTGTAATCTTTTTATGAGTATTATTAACTTTTATTTATATTCAATTGCAATATCATTTAACAAAATTACAGTTCATAAAACTCTAGAATAAGACGTCACTATTGCATACCTGCCAAATCTCCCGATTTTTCCGGGAGTCTCCCGAATTTTGAGGCAATCTCCCGAACTCCCGAAAAATTCCTAAATCTCCCGAATTTTTACAATAATTAGAAAAAATCCCTACAAAAGGGATTTTCCTAAAAAAAATCCCTATGCAAACGTGCCAACTCTCCGGATTTTGGTCGGAGACTCCGGATTTTTCATTACTTCTCCGGCCTCCGGATTACTAACGAAATTCTCCGGCGTTTTTTGTTGGAAATTTATCAATTAACCAGACATGGTATAATTCCTCGAAAACACCAATTTTCCGCATTTTCAGCACTGATTTTTATCATTCCCGGGATCGTAGCAAATCCATAATACAATGCAGGGTAATGCCAATCAAATTAACGGAGATTTACGGCCGCGTGTATTGTAAATTAAGATCTCGATCACTTATTTTATGAAAGTAATAAACATACTTCTTCAAAGGTTATTGAGCATAAATCGCTAAAATGTTATTTTGTTCATTAATTTCGCATAAACACTGCGATTGCGCAATTCAGTTTGTTCTCATGAATCGCCGAGAGTACAATAGTATCTTTTTCCATCCATCTCAATCTTCTAAATATTGCATTTTTGATTGACTAAACTAGCTTATTTTCATATTATGGTTAATTTCTTAATTATTTTCGCATAAATAATGCGATTGTGCAATTCAGTTGTTTCGCGTGAATTGCCGAGAGTACGTTAGTATCTTTTTCCATCCATCTCCATCATTTAAATGTTGCATATTAGATCAGCTAAACTAGCTTATTTTCATATTCTGATTAATTATTGTGGTTAATTTCTTAATTATTTTCGCATTAATAGTGCGATTGCGCAATTCAGTTACTTCGCATGAATTGCCGAGAGTACGTTAGTATCTTTTTCCATCCATCTCCATCATTTAAATGTTGCATATTAGATTGACTAAACTAGCTTATTTTCATATTATGGCTAATTATTAAGGTTAATTTTTTGATTATTTTTGCATAATACAAATTTTTCTATTTTGAAAAATCGGTATGAACTCTGTGAAGGGATAGTGAAGAATTTAGTAAGGAGTTCTTAAAAAAAGCAAAAAGAGCTACTACTTTATTTTTAAGTAATAAGAAGGATTGAATTTGACATTTTTAATTATATAGAACTTTTATGTGCTGTATTTTTACTTACCAAAAAATTTCTTTTATTCAATATTTTATCTGCAGAGAAGTGTTTCTGTGTCAAAGACATGTGAATGATTATTAAACAGTAACCAATGACATTTTTTTTTTATGCATCATATTCAGTGTAATGAACATTGTTATAGACTCTGATGAGAATAACTCTAACGAATGTGCTTATTTTTTAAAAGATGATTTAATTCTTTTGTATTCGTTGAAATTAAATTGTGTTTATAGATACAATACAGATTTTTTATCATATTTGTCTATTTTTTATGGTGCAGTTTTGTAGTAGAGGGAAATAATCCCTATTCTGTCTTGAAAATTCCCTTTTATGCTTTCTGTAAAAAAAGAAATTGCTATCGCGCTGTGCGATTTTTCGATTTTTGTCGCGAATTGCAAATATTTAAAATTCTCCCTAATTTTCATTTTCCAAGGTTGGCAGCTATGCTATTGTAGGAGGAGCCTATTTTAAAACACGGGAATATACGTCACTTCAATTGGGAGGAGTCAATTTCAAAACACGTCCAACGCACAGACTTGGCGCAATTTTGTACTTAGAAAAAAAACGAGTGGGGCCTATTCTGAGAATTTACCCTATTTTGCAGCAGAATCACAAGAAATGACATTTGTACGCCATATTTTGTTTAAATGTTAAAATATTTTCCATTAGCAGAGATGCCAAGTATCCATCTCCATCCTCTAAATATTAGTCTTTACATGGACTAAATTAGCTTATTTTCACATTTTGGTTAGTTATTAAGGTTGGTTTAATGTCAGAGTCTTGTCTAGTAGTACAGGCTAGCTACGATAACAAGCATGCAGCTGTTAAACATATATATACAGGTTTTTGAAGTTGGAAAAATGGCCAAGAAGTTCAGTTTGAAAAATCTAGACTTTACTTACCAATGTAAGTCGTTCGACTTCCAACCATTTGAGGGTCACATACCAGAAACATGATTAAACTTGGTATATTTGTAATGACTAGAATAACTTTTACACATTACAGAATTATGCACTAACAATTAAAATTGTAAAGCACTGGGTAAAAATTAAAACTTTAACATTGTTATTAACATGATCAATCACAAGTACATTCGTAATAATGTAAATTCCTACATCCGTACATCTCGTACAACTTTAGCTCATACTCGAAGAGATAGATACCGATCCTTAGATCGAAAGATACTGATCCTTTATTTTTGCTTTTATTGTCGAAGTTGAGCAAATGGACTATGAATGTAGTATTGTGAAACATGGTCAAATGAGTGTTGGTTTGATTGAATTTAGCATTAAATACTACAATAATTTAGAAAATAAAGGTATGAAAGAAGTGATTAATTGGTGTGTTATGAAAGAGAATATGGGTGATGTGTATGTCTCCGAAATGTGTGAGAGAGCGAATAAGTATTATTAAAAGTTTTTTATTCTACCGTTTTACAAAGTTCTGCAATTATCTTAAAATTCACAAAAATCTTATTTTATAGCTTTTTTGAGTATTAATCACTGTTATTCAAATTAAATTACACTATCGTTTACATTAAAATCTGTTACGAACACAGTACAGTACAGATTCGATATAAAGAATTTGGTTTTTTACTTTTTTTTTTTTTGTGTGTAGCAGGGTTCCCACTAAGTCAGGAAAAGAGGGGGAGAATTTCTCTCCTTCCAAAAAATTTTGGGAGAGATTTTCTGTTATAAGGAGAGACACTTAAAATTTCATTTTTTTTTTTTAACATGCTAATTTAGAAAGTAATAAAAAAGAAAGCATTAACTATAACTCATATTCTTCGACATTTAATTTTTTTAATTCTTAAAACTAACATTCTTACTAACATTCTTTTTAAAAATTAATTAGGAGTCGTTTAAGTATTAAGTAAGCACATTTTTGGTAATTTCATAGTTCCCCCCCCCCCCCCCCCCCACTTGTTAGCAAAAATACTCAAATTCCTGACTTCCCCCATGCTTACGTTATGATTTTATTTGCTGACATAAAAATATCTACATGGGTTATTTTATGTAAAATGACTCGCATGCGAATTTACGATTTTTTTGTCTGTAAACTGCAAAAGTCGAGGGCCGACTGTATTTACTTTATATTTTGATTTTTAAAATCATTTTATGATCAATTTTCATGCAGCAATAGCAATTAAAAACTTAACGATTTTTGAACGAACAAACTTAACAATTAACGATTTTTGATCGCCGAAAACTATTTCACTAGGCAAATAGAATTAGGTAATAAATTTGACTTTATGTTTGAAAATGGATTTTTTTTTTTTTTTTTTTACAAAACTTGCAGAACATAAGGATTGCATCGTCCTTTTGTTGAATCTCAAGCCAGTCATGTGATTTTAGCCATTTTGTTTGACTCGACTTTTTTCTTTTTGTTTTCAAAATAGCCCTTTATTTCATAAATAATACGTTTGTAAAATAATTTTTCTGTATGAAACGCGAAACAATTACAAACACTGTAGTCGATGCAAACAGATTGGAAAAGTGGGAAATATTTTTCAAATTAAACGAGGTATGCCGAGGATAGCGTACAAATGCAGATTTTCGTGATGCTGCTGCAAAATAACCTTTCATTTTATTAATAATACGGTAGAAAAATGGTTTGGTTTTTATTATTTGTATATTAAACGACATAATTATAAAAAAATTCAGTCGATGCAAATATATTATGAAAATGGCAAAAAGATATTCATTTGGTCATCTCTCCTCAGAAAATGTGGGAATCGCCGTATGCGAACGCTGTTTTCGCAATCGCGGAGAAACAGATTTTCAGATCATGCAAGAAAGGAATGTCTGATAAAAAATTCGTTGCTTTGTTCAAATTTTGTAACATTTTTTGGGCATATATGGCCAATTTCCCGACTTTTTCGGGATTTTTGTAACCTGTAGACATACTGTGTACGTGGGAAAGGATTTTCGTCCGCGGAACGAAGAAAATTTCTCGAGCAAAACACAAAAAATGCGGGAAGTACGCGGAAAGAGCATAATTCAAATCCGTGAAAGAATCCTATATAAAAAAAAAAAGCAAAATTTTATTTGATCGAATTTGCCACCCGCGCAAGCTGAGGGGACACTTATAGTTTTCTATAAAATATCTCTCTAATTAGAAACACGTAGTACTTTAGTGTACCCAAATCGCGATTGACTGCGATTCAGACGTAGCTATGAAATCGCAGTCCGCGACCGCTCTGCAATTGACCCGTGATAAGCAACAACGAGGCAACTGATTGCGATTTGCGGTCGCGAAGCAATCAGCCCGATCTGGATCGGGCCGATTGCTTCGGCCGATGCCCGATCCTTTGGCCGATAATAACCTTCGGCCGATCGGGATCGGGCATCGGATTTCTCGGTATCCAATTTGAAGGAAAAATAATTTTAGGCCGGAACTGGAGAGAAATTCTCGCGCAGTCTAAATTTTTACTATGCGAGATTTTTCATGGATTGCATCATTTTTCATGGAATCTCGCAGGTTCGCGCTGAAATGGGAACCCTGGTGTGTAGAGCGCTAAATGTGGCACGACGGGGTTTTATGGCAAACCCCCTTCTAGCTATCTGTTAGTTTAGTTCGTTCATTCTACTTTTTTCTACACTTGTGTTGTCTGTGTGTGGTTCAAATTTGGATTACTTGATACATGCGTTAGTGTTAGAGGATTTGCACGTGCTGCACCTTGAATAGGCCAGGTTGTATTATGTTTTGTACAGAGTTCCCACTAAGTCAGAAAAAGAGGGGGAGAATTTCTCTCCAGAAAATTTTGGGAGAGATTTTGTCATAAGGAGAAAAACTTAAAATTTAATTTTTCTTTACCACGCTAATTTAGAAAGTAATAAAAAAGAAAGCATTAACTATAACTCATATTTTTAGACATTTAAATTTTTTAATTTTTAAAAAGAGTAATCTATAATAAAAAATAACAATAAATACAAGAACCAAATTTAATGACTTATTGGTACCGACAAAGTTTCGTTTCACTAAAAATTCTCGCATCCTCATCATAATTGAAAGATTTGAAATCAACACATCAGTCATCAGAAATGCGTATGAGCAGGGTTCGTACGCCTCCTGGAAATCCTTGAAAACTCCTTATTTTATTCATTTTTGCACTAAACTCCTGAAAATCGGAAAATACTCCTGGAAAATTGACATTGCTGTCTTTTATCTCATACTATGATCGATAAGTGGTACCACCAAACTAATAATACACAAATACTGATATTGGAAGTACAGAGATATAATCATTATGGATTTTTATTAATTCTTATGGATTTCGGAACAAAATTACGAACTACGAAAAAGACCCGTAAAATTATGGAAAATATCTATTTATTTCCCCCCCCCCCCCCCCCATTCATCCTGTAATTATTGCACATTAAATTGACAAAACTTGCATATTTCTTTATGTTGGTTTATTATTCATGTAAATATTTTAATTATTTTGACACATTTAGTATGAAGGCACAATTCAGCGAATTCTCGTGTAGTCCTTGGCTTCCTCGAGTATCCTTTTCCATCCATCCCCATCCTCTAAATATTAGTCATTAGATGAACTGAACTAGCTTATTTTCACATTTTGGTTAATTATAAAGACTATTTTTTAAATTATTTTCTTATAAATAGTGATTGCGTAACTCAGATAGTATCACGTGCATTTCCGAACGTTGACTAGTGTCTTTTTCCATCCATTTCCATCCTGTAATTATTGCACATTAAATTAACAAAACTTGTTAATTTTTATGTTTTGGTTTATTTATTCATGTTAATTTTATAATTATTTCAACATATTCAATATGATTACGCAATTCAGGGAATTCTCGTGTAGTTCTGTGAGACCTCAAGTATTTTTTTTTCTATCCATCTCCATCCTCTATATATTAATCATTTATTATGGTTATCATGGTTATTTATTAAGGTTAATTTTTTAATTATTTTTACATAAATAGTGCGATTGCACAATTCAATTTGCCCAGAGAAATTTAACAGTTTATCTAGAAGAATTTAATATTATCTGGTGATGAAAGCAATATTATTTTTTCCCAACAATAATGTTGTGTCGAAATGCATATTCCATAGCTGCCAACTATGGTTTTACCGGGAGACTCCCGGTTTTTTGCTATATCTCCCGCGTAAGTCGCCGTATCTCCCGGTTTTCACTGAGCTGCCTTTATTTTCCCACCTTTCTAGGCAGAAATTACGCAAATGCAAATCGTGACTTTCAGTTGTTTTCTGCTACTGCGGTGTAAGAATGGATCGCGATTGTTTCATTACTGATATTTAATAAATTATAGAGTGTAAATTGGCAAACTTTTCCTTTATTGGTGCGTTATAATGTAATTCAAGACAAATTTTGGAATGGTGTAGTTGATATAAAACCAATTGAAGTGGCTGAAAGAGAAACATCTATAGAATCTTAGTTTTGCTTCTACATTTAATGTTTAGAAAAACTCCTGGAAAAATGCTCGAACCCTCCTGGAAAACTCCTGGAAATGGGTTCTTGCAAAAGAGTATGAACCCTGGTATGAAGTTACTGAGAGTTTCTGAATTGAGCCTATTTCGAAATTTGCTTTTTATTTTGTTCTGAGTACTAAAACTCCTTTCTCCAGAAGTAGAGCTAATAGGTATGACTAGATCAGTGTTCAAAATTAGCGGTCGTTAGTCATAATTTGCGACTAAAAATTTCAATTTGATGGCTAGATTCTTCAATCTGGTTGTCAAATTTGACGCCTAACAATGTTATTGTTAAATATCAGTCTTCCCTTTCCCTTTGACTAAATTACGATCCCTGGTAGAGGACTGGACAGCGGTCGAAAAGAAAAAGTGGCATTTCATACATGCCCACAGTGATAAATCTGCAGGTGGGAGACAGACAGTAAAATCCTCCTCTGTCTATTCAGGGAAGGAAACATTGGGATCTTTATTGTACTTCAACTCACCCCCACCCTTCAAGACCTGAAATTACACTTCTGAAGAATTTATTTGTTTGCTTTATCCTCAGACATTCCTTCCGATGTCCAAGATTCCGGGTATTTAACGAGTTTCTATTGCTCCCCTCCCCTTTATTCCCTCATAGATCTACGTATCCCTCTTGTAAGAAAAAGGAGTGATCCTGCATGCTTTACATTCTAATTGCTTACTATTATAGAACACACTGCATTCCAGATTAAATCGTTCCAGTGTCTTGCAAATTTGGTTAGCTAATATTTTGTTATTAGACATTGAAAATGACGTTTTTATAGCTGCCAAGTGTTCAGATTTTAATGTACTTGTTCCGTTTTTTCAGTCTTGTTCCGGGAATCCGATTTGGATCCACAGTTCCGATTTGGATCCACAGTAGTCCGATTTTTCTTTTCCATAACATTTATATTTTATTGTATGCAAATCTGCATAAGAGTATCTCCAAGTCATGAAATCGGAAGTAGGTCACGAAATGAGAAATAAAGTCAGAAAGGTCATGGAGGTTTTCCGGCATTTTCATCTAAAAATCCGTTTGCACGTGATTGCTACTGTAATTAATGTGGAAGAAACACATTTGCATCTACTAAAATTTTTATGATTATTCCTTGTTATATACAAGAAAACTATTTTTCAGACGTATTATTAAAGAAATGAAGAGCTATATTGCACAAGTACCGGGTACAACTATAAACGGCATTTGTCCGCGATCTTCTTTATATTTCGTTTTATTGTGAAAATACTTTTCCACTGAATCTAATTAATGTGGGAACGCATTTGCATAGACTAAAATTTTATTAAATTATTTTGTTTTATATACAAAACTATTGTTCAAACATATTATTAATGAAATGAAACTATTTTTTTTCAGCAGTAGCGCTAAAAACTACGTTTGTGTGCAATCCTCCTTATATTTCGTTTTATTATGAAACTCTTAGCATCGTCAAATTTTTTTATAATTATTTCGTATTTTATACAAAAAAACTACTGTTCAAACATAATATTAATGAAATTTCATTTCATTTACTACATTCATTACAAACACTATTGTTCAAATGTAATATTAATGAAATGTCTTGGAAAATTTAAAAATTTGAATTTGAAGATAGCAAAGTACGCACTGGCATAGAGTCAATAAGTGTTGGCTGGGTTATGAAAGTACACAAGTCCAGTTTTAAAGAAAAACTTCGTTCACTTTATTTTGTAAAAAACACAACTAGGCATATTACACGTACCTGGTAATTTTCCATGCCGTAAAACATCAAAATATACTATGTACAAAAAGTTTGCAGTTGTAAATGACTAGACAGAGATTCCTTGAAGCATTGGTAGTAATTAACTATACTACCTCTATCACTTGCATGTATTTGCAGCCACCATTGAAGGTATCACACTTGGCAAACCAAAGCATAGAACATCAAAAAAATATTTAAAGCGACTTCCGAACGTTTGTAAGTAAATTTAACATTCAATACACGCTGGTCTGAACTGACCACATCTGCATCCGTTTCGACTTAAAAACCGTCGTCAAATGATATCCCGCAGTGCTTGTCAAAAACATTTCTGTCCGCCTGCATCAGACTATCAGTGTCTAATCGATCGTCGTCTCAAGTCTGAGTGTGTTTTGAGGTCTGTCTGCGATCTCATCTGATCGATCTGCTGTCAATCTAATTGTTTCAAGAAACCTCTGCCCTATATATCTGAGAATGGACAGCTCCAGAAACGCCCCCGTATATGCAAATCAGATGCGTACGCATTAAGAACTGATTTGCATGAAACCTCATGTTGAAAAACGTCACAGTTCACGCCGGTGAACTGGAAGAGTCGTTCATATTAAATTTGCATAAACGCCCGTTCACGGGAGCGTGAATCGCGATGTATTGATTTTTTCCAACAGTGTATTTTTTAATGAAATGAAAGGCTATTTTGCAGCAGTATCGCAAAAAACGGCATTTGTGCGTGATCCTCCATATATTTCGTTTAACCCTTTCGGGACGGCGGCATTCTGGAGCTGTCACGGCCCCAAAGACGAAGCGCTTCGATTCCAAACTGGTCGAAAAGGACTGCGCATTTTTTGCGCTAAGCCTAACACTCGAAAAAAATTCACTAAAAATCACCTATTCAACACAGAAATCTACTTTTTTCAGGAATAAAAGAAATATTTGTTCTATTTGATGTATAATTTTCATACAAATCTGAATACAAAATACTCGTTAGTTGCTCCCATTCTTTTATCTGAAATAAACGAATAATTTCACTGCCTCTAAAACCCAAACAAAAAAAAAATACTCTCTTATATTCCTATGATTCACCAACGAAATCATAATGCTGAAATAAAAATAAAAACCGAAACTCAATTATAAAATTGTTGATGCTACGAGAATTGCTCTGTTTGTTTATGTTACAAAATGATTTTCACCGCTCTAAATGGAGGAATAATTCATTCGATCCTCTTCTGCCAAGGTCATGTCTCCAGGGGTCGAAGTCGTCCAATATTTCCTATAATTCCTATATATTAAAAAATTTCGGAGAAAACGTCCTATTTTGTCCTATATTTCGCACTTGTCCTATATTTTGGACATAAATCCTATATTTCCAAATTACAAGCAATAAAATCCTTATTTCTATAATTTTATTTTCAGTCTATTTGCTAAATCTTCCCAGAATTTCAAAAACGTGGAACTACGGGATGTTGAACGTCTGCAATTGGTTTCCGATTGCACGTGACGTAATACTAACATGACGCCCGCCGGCTGGACGGAAAGCGTGGTAACGGTAGCGGTACTGTAGATTAGGGGCGGAGAAATATCGGTAATTGCATACCTGCCAACTTTTACGCATTATGTGTAAAATTTACGCATTTTAACTGCTCTTTACGCATTTCCACATTTATTTGAATTTTTTAACATTAATAGGAAATCAATCTCCGGCGAAATTCTCTGGCGTTTTATGTTTGAAATTTATCAATTAACCAGACATAGTATAATTCCTCAGAAACACCACATTTCCGCTTTTTTAGCACTAATATTTCCGGGATCGTAGCAAATCCATAATAAAATGCAGGGTAATGCCAATCAAATTAACGGAGATTTACGGCCGCGTGTAACGTAAATTAAGATCTGGATCGCAACAGTGGGTTTACGCAATTCAGTTACTTCGTGTGAATTACTGAGCGTACGTTAGTATCTTTTCCCATCCATCTCCATCATTTAAATGTTGCATATTAGATCGACTAAACTAGCTTATTTTCATATTCTGATTAATTATTACGGTTAATTTCTTAATTATTTTCACATAAACAGTGCGATTGCGCAATTCAGTTACTTCACGTGAATTGCCGAGAGTACGTTAGTATCTTTTTTCTTCCATCTCCATCATTTAAATGTTGCATATTAGATCGACTAAACTAGCTTATTTTCATATTATGGCTAATTATTAAGCTTAATTTTTAATTATATTTGCATAATATAAATTTTTCTATTTAAAAAATGGGTATAAACTCTGTGAAGGGATATTTTTCAAAAAGTGGTATTAAAGCAATGATTTAGGCAAATAAAAGGGAAAACATTATGGCAGGAATATAATTCAGTGCTATATATATATATTTTTTTTATTAAAGATCAATATTTGTTACTCTCTTTAGTGAAAACCTGTGTTTTGCCAAACATAAATATTTGTCTTCATTATAAAGTAATTCTCACCGGATAAAACCTTTATATATTTTTGCTTTATAATTTATTGTCTTGAAATTTTATAAAATTGGTGTCCTGAATTTTCATAATTTATCAGTAAGCCTGATATCTAATGCAATATTTTTTAATGCAGGTACGTGTACATACATAGTTGAATTCATTAGAAATGTCGTTTGCGCGTGTAGTTAAAGAAATCATTATAAATGTCATTCACGCAAAATTTTACACATTCCAATTTTCCCAGGTTGGCAGGTATGTAATTGCAGCAATCAATAGTTGTTATCTGATAGAATACTTTTTCAAAAATGAAAATAGCAAAATTTGTAAGATATTTATGATGATTTCTTTTGTCCTATATTTTTTATGAAAATGTCCTATATTTTTCCAAGTTACGACTTCTAACCCTGTGTCTCTGCAAAATACATTGAAGTTAGTTCCATGGACAAGTAACGCCATCTAGTACACAAATTAAAACGTTCCGCATGGTGGCACTTATAGGTGCCACTATCCGCTTGCGGTAAAATTTTTTTTGGCCTGAGTGAGTGCCGTTCGTCCTTGAATGCAAGTTCGCATCTGGCACGTGGGCGTGCCGATCGTCGCAAAAGGGTTAATTGTGAAAATAATTTCCACTTTTGCAATCTGTCTGCATCGCCTAAAATTGGGCTTATCAAAATCTTCTGGTTTTTTCATATTTTCGCACAAAAATCTCCCTGTTTTTCATATTTGGAGGTTGGCAGCTGTGGTGGTCTATTACTCTGATATGAGAGATTTGAAAACTTGTGAGAAGTTTTACTGAAAATTTCATTAAAATTTTTAACAAATGTTTCTTTAATATTTTTTACTATCATTTAATGTAAGAGAATAAAAATAAAATATGCATATTTTGATATTAATTTGATTTAAAAGTAAGTTCAGTTTTAATGTGCTTTTCATGATTGCTTATAGAAACTGTTTTTTCATTTAGCCATCCTGGTTATTTTGGTAAAGTTGGCATGAGGAATTTCCATTTGAAGAAGAATCAGAAGTATATGCCCATCATCAACATCGACAAACTTTGGTCACTTGTGTCTACTGAGACGAGAGAGAAGTACAAAGGAGATCCTAGTGGCAAGGCACCTGTGATTGATGTTGTCAATGCAGTAAGTAGTTCTTGCCTAAGGTACTTTTTGTTCAGGTGTGATTCAGATTTGATTATTTATTCACAGATTTGAAAGCTTATGCAAAGTAGCAGGGATCGCATTCGTCCTAAAATTCCTAAAAGTTTGAAGCTTCCTTTGAATTCCTAAAATTAACCTAAAATTTTGTAATGGTTTGCTGCAGCGTCAAATTTCCTCTACTATCGCCCGAATACATTCCATTCATACGGCAATTGAAGTTAAAAAAAGACTTCAGAAATTAAAACTTAGCTCAAAATAGCACTCATCTTTTACAAAGACTGCTAAAGTGTCACTCACGACAAAATCGCCGATTCTCAATAGTTAAATCTCCCTCTGCCAGCGGTTTTAGTGAAATACGATTGCAAGACGAATGGCGACCCACGTGATCGTTTACGACCGGAGTTTGGAGGAGATTCTTTTGTTTGTGGGAGTGGGAATCTCCAGCGCATGCTAACAAACCTAGAAACCTTTAACCTCTCAAAGATTTTTGAATAGTGTGCTCTCTGTTATCGGTCACTAAATATAGCAGTTGGTTTAGTTTAGACCAGGGCATACATAAATATTTATCTCTCCCCCCCCCCCCCCCCCCTGAAAAAAAAAGCACAATTCAATAACCATCAGTATACTATATCAATGTGTATATGTGTAACTGATACATTTAAATTTACTAACAGCCAAGTATATCAAATTACTTTTAAATTCCCATTTAAATTTCAAAACCAAATAGAATTCAGATTGCATTGCTCAATTTAAAATATTCCACTAAAAAAAATATTTAATTAATCTCTTATCAATAAAATAAATTATCCACTTTAACGACCAAAAATTTAAAGACAGCCTAAATATCTGATTCAGAATTAAGAACAACAATCTTTTGTCACCACTCTTATTTGAGTGTGAAAGCCAAACACATGATCAATGTTGTAAAGAGCAAGATAATTCAAGTTTATATTTATGCCACACTCATATTGGAGTGTCGAAAGCCCAGGTCGTCTGACTCATCCTCATATTGGAGTGTTGTTGTTGAGACCCAGACCGTCCGACCTACCAGAAAGGTGTAAGGTAACTGTTTGAACGGCCGGTCATATTGGAGACCATTCGACTCGTCCAAGGACTTGGAGCAACTTAATGAATGGTCGGTGTGAAAAACAACTGACATCATCCAATTTTCTTAATCAGTCATCAACTTCTCATTATTCACATTTCAGTGATCATCTCATTATTCACATTTCAGTGATCATTTAAATCTTAACTCTGAATCAGAATATAAAAAATTTCAAGTTGTATTTTCATTAAAACAATTAAGTGTTGCTGGGAGAGTGGGTTACAAAAAAATACAATTGTTAGTGAGATGGGATTAGAACAAAAATGTAAATACTATAAAGTGTGTTCTTTGTGTGCCTATAATTTCCTAAATTTTTAAATTAAATTCAATTTCAAAACTACTTCAATTAAAACAACTCAAATCAATTTAACTTAAATAAGAAATGCTTAAATAAAAAAAAATTTAAATGAAAAGGTCACGTTTAAAAATCTTTCCTCAAAAAATTCTAAATGAAAACGTTTAAATCAATTCTGTTTAAAAAAAAATCAATTTTTATCAAAATATTAAAGCAAGCCTCAGTTTAAGAACATTCTAAAATATCAACAGTAATCACTTTTAGAATAATAAACAGGCATAAAATCAATTCACTGAAAATTTCATGTTTAAGAACATGCATTATTAACAACTTTTACATTTCTGTTGGCATGAATAAGTCCTTAGACTAAACGGTGCCAATTCTGTTGGGAGGAGAAATGTATATGGTATTATATTCTAAATGACATTCTAAAATTCTAAAGTCCCTGAAAATCTGAAAGCATCAAAATCAGCTGAAAATAATCTAAAAAGGGTGCCAACTGACTAGTTACCCTAAATTTACAAATATGTAACCCTATTAAATATTAAAATGGCCCTTTCCAAAAAATAAAAACACATTTTTTAAAAACATAAAAATTTACATCTCATTAACCAAACAAATTAAACATAAATAAATTAATAAAGTGGCCGTTCGTGTAGTAGTAGTAAAAATGATTATGTTAAAATTATAGAATTATTTGCCAAACTAATAAAAATCTCAACTAAAAGTTACAGAAAACCACAGGTTCTGGAGACCTAAAATATATAAGTCAAGGGGTCTGATTCCAACCAAATTAAAATAAATAATTTAAAATAATGTAAAACTGATAAACAATTAAAATTAGATTCATGTGATTCATTAGAATTTTTCATGCATTTTTACTTTTCCTGCAATACATAATAATGTATAGGGAAAGTATTGGAATCATGCCAAAAATCGCAATTCGAGTTTTCGACGGATTTACACGTTTCGAAACATAGAATACGAAAAACTATTTTTAGCGCGGTCTGTGTAATGTTGGGTAAGTCACTTGGGTGTGACCCTGGTGCTCTGATTAGTTTTTGGTATTCTGTAAAAAAGAACCGATAGGTTATGTGTAGGATATTCCGGTGCTGATTAGATTTTGGTACAAATCAGAAAATATTTTTTTTACGAAATGTCCCCCAAAATCTAAAAACAAAGACTATGTATTCGTGTATCAATTAAATACTTGTTTTGTATGTAATTTTTGACGATAAAAAAAATAAGACCCAACTCCATTACTCGGACTAACCGTTCTCGAGATATTTCAGATTTTTTGCATTTTTGTTATGCTGCCTTTGGGAAAATGTCCAATTACCAAACAAAAATTGAACTAAAAATGCAAATCTAGTGTTATTTTGTGCATTTAAACTCAATTTAATGAATTATTAAAGGAAAAATGAATTTGAGTCTGCAGGAAAAGTCATGTGCATTTGTTACGCACAAATCCTAACATGGCATTCGTTGAGACTTTTCGAAACGTTGTCATCCTTTGTGCAAAAAAATAGCAGATTTCTCCAAATTCTTTATACCGAAGCTGTTCCTTAACTTTTATATCCATGACTTTTTGATGCGTAAACATTTGATGGTTTTCTAAATTTATTTATTGCCTAAAAATTATTTGAGTTTATGTTTTTCTGACTCCACAGCTCTGGTTTATAAATAAAATGCTACTTATACAATACCACTGTCAAACATTTTTTGCACTTTCTCTGCATATAGAGTTGCAGAAATCACTTATGTTTATTTTATAGCTCACTGATATTATTATCACATAACTGCCAAGTGTTCAGATTTGCATAAGAATATCTACAGGTCACAAAATTGCCAAGAAATAAGAAGCAAAAGTCACGAATTTTGAGATCAGAGTTGTCATTCCTGCATCTGAAAGCATATTTACTTTGTAGAATTTGATGCGTTCTTGTTTTAAATTTACCTATATTTAGAATTTTAATTCATTTGTTCATTCTTTAGTTTAAATAAAAATAGAAAACCTAATAATTTCAGTTTAAATGAGTTCTGAAAATAATAAAAATGTAAGAAAATATAGGTTCTGAATTATTGGAGCATGCTGACAAAAACTAAATCAGCTACAATTTTAGCACTTAATAAAAATTAGTTAAATAAATTATCCTGTTCCATTGTTGAATATGTGTTAAATAAGCTCAATATATTAAAGTATCGGTTGTTTTACAATTTAAGGTTTAAATGCTTTAGTGTGGTCATAAAGCTTTTCTGGTATATTGGCAGTTATGTTATCAACTCAGTTAAAGCGGTTCAAGATTTGACCTGCCAAAACCTAGTGTGGTTTTCAGTCATCAATTCTCTCTTTTAAACCATCAATAATACATTATAATTTAAGTAGAGATATTGATATGAAAATTTCCCAGTTTCTAAAGTGATGCTTTTAACACAGGTACTTTGATGGGTTTAAAATGCATAATTGTAGACTTGCTCTGATAATTTTATCAAAAGCAAGGGGAAAAGTTATGCTACATAATTTCTGTTGCTGTTTCTTTAAATGTTTTACACAGTGTATTACAAATAAGCATTAGCAGTACATTGATTTTATTGATAATCATATAACATGTTTTTACTTTTCTTAAGTATATATATAGGATGATATTAGGCTGTACTTAAAAACAGTGTATAACAGTTTTTATCGTACATAGATTTGAATAATCATGTGGAATGTTTCAACTTTTCTACTTCTGCCTTTAAAAAAACAAGAAAATTGCTTCCATTTACATTTTGTGATGATCTTGTAACATGCCTCATTGAAATTTACCAGAAGCGTTACCCAGAATGTTTTTGTTAATTTTACTAATAGTTAAGTTTTAATTATTTGCGATTACGTTATACTAATTACACCATATCACTTAGTTCTAGATCGGAATTTGGGAAATGTAGTAGTCTCCATCACAAGCATACTTGCCAAATAGTGTTATAATTTCTATAGGTTGGCGTGTATTGCTACAAAATACGGTACTTGCTATAAAATTGCTCTGCTGGGTGAAGTGCAAATTGCAAAAGAGAATAAAAGTGTCTAAACTTAATTGTGAGGAATATTGTAAAAATATTAGATGGCTATTTTTTAGTAATTATTTCATTCGCTTTTCCTCCCAAAGTATGAACCTTCATTAACCAAATCAAAACTACAAAAGAAAGAAATAAAGTAGAAAAGTAGTACTCGAAAGAAATCAAGTAGAAAAAGATGAAGTGTTGAATAATGTGTGCTCTTGGATTGATGATATTAAAATATGATGGTGTAAAGGCACTAGAGGCACTTAATAGAAAAGATGTTCAAAAGGCTACCTTCTTCCATCAATGTTTGTCTTAGTTCCACTTTTATTTATGCAAAAAAGGGGTCCTTAAATGGCAATAATAATAGAAATATCAAAAATTAGGTCCTACTTTTAAAAAAAAAAAAAATATGCTATTATCCCTGTACATTATCTATAAACACTACCCGACACTGAAAATTCAACACCATAAAAGAGCTAATAGTGTGATGATAAAGGATTTCATAAACATTTTCATCATTGCTTCATGTTCATATTCTATTTTGCTTATGCGCGTAATAGTCCTGTTTCCTGTTCTGACTTATTGGATGGGTCTAGGAGTGTCGCTGTGAACGTTCGTACTGCCTCCTAAGTTGTATTTCGTCATGTTCATTCCGGTGCTTCTAGATATTTATTATAATGTTGAGGTTGGTAGCATATACATGGTGAAAGAAGGGTTCCTGCCACATATTAATACAGATTTTCCTAATGTTTTTTATCTTCATTTTTTCATCTTTTGGTGCTTGTAGTCTGAGTTTGGACATTTATAGTAATGTACTATTGTCCAATCTGAAACATGCATTTATTTGGGTTAATTAGAATTAAATGCTCAGACCTGAAGATGAATTTAATTCTTTTTAATCTTTGAATTAGGGCTGGTGCTGATCTTCGGTATTATGGCAGTAGTTTTGCTTCTATGGTGATGTTAATATTTCACGATTACTTGAATTAATTATTTTTATTATTACTTCTTTCTAATATATATATTTACAGGGTTCATTCTAGGATTTCAAAAGAGCAGGGTACTGACTTTAAAAAAGGGGCACATTGCATACGAAAGAGCACAATTATAAATTTTAGCTAAAGAATGCATTGCATAATGTGGCCCACATGTAAAAAAGATAGATAATTTATGTATTTCAAAATTTAAATTCAAAGCATATAAATAATTAATAAAACAAAGTTGCAAATAAAGAGAAAATTTTATAATTACATATCTCTCACTTTAAAATATATTCTTGATAAATTTATTTTTCTAACTGCACAAATTGAAGATAATAGTTAGAATCCTCATAATTTAGGTCGCTTACTTAAGATCAGAAAGGTAGAAAGAAATACTTAATTACTTATGCATCATTTTATATACACAAACATAAATTTTTATATGAGGAGGGGGGTTATTCATAAGTTATTTTCTAATCTGTGTGGTAATGGTGCTTAACAACCCTGCTTTAAATAAATATTCATGTGTCATGCAAGTGCTAATACACTTCTTATTAATAGGAAACAATAAGGAACATTAATTTAAAGGGGAGGAATAAAACCCATTGTAAACAATGCCTAGGTTCAAAGCAGTCAGTCACTAGCTGGTAGGTTTCATGATGAGGCCAATTGTTGACAGCTGAAAAATGTGCGATGTTTTTTTTTAACTTGTTTGATGTTATGCAAAAATTTTATATAATAATTACAAAAATTCACAGATATATTACCCATACTTATTTATAAGTTTATTATATGGTAGACATAAGTCAAGCAACAGATCCTTCTCTCCATACCTTAAGCTGGCGAGTACTTCAGTTAGGTGAAAAACACTACTGTTTCTGTTAACAAGGAAAACAAAATAATAGATCTACTTTTGTAAGATCTATTATTTGGCCAGGGGGTGGGGTAAAAGAGTAATATTGTTAACATGCATTTATTGCTAACTTAAATTCCTTTTTTCCCATAACACTTTACTTATTTGATATTTATTTGGCTTTAATTTTTTGCCAAAATTACAGATTATTTCTGAATATGCCTGTTTAAGTTTTTAAATTCTCTTGGACTTTTTTTTCACAGCTGATGAAGCATTTACTATTAATATTTAAGCCTTTTTTATTAAAAAAGCTGACCACTTTTTTTTTTTTTAATTTATGGGATTTTACCAGTGAGTTTCTTCGATTTTAACTAAATTCTTTATCCGTTTGAAGAAATGTATCAGTTTGTATCGCCAAAAACATAGGCCGTTTTTATTGCTTTACTCGAATTTTCTAATCAATGGGATGGGGCATGAACCAACTGTGGCCGCGGATAAGTTGAAAATCAAGCCAATTAACTTTGAATTGATAATAATTGTTTACCTCTGGCACTACTGTTTGTTGTTAATGTCTGTAGATGTTTAACGTTCCGGTACAGAAACATGTAAATTTTGCAGGTTGCCATTTTTGGCGATAGACATCACATTTTACGGTTGCCAAGAATAATTCCTTAATTACCACTAATCTCCATCTTTACCTTCACCCTGCAGGGTGAAATCGCATCCATCCCTCTGAGCTTGACCACTCAGTATAGGGGATGCACTCAATGTTATCGTAAAGGTTTTCATTGTTCCCCACGCCTGGGGTGAAACACTCATTTCTCTCCAGCAATTCACACATCGGTTATTCAATTTGAAAAACTAGCGATAAATGAAATCCTTACCGGCCAAACTCAGTAGATATCATATTCATAGATATTTCATCTAATATACAGGATCCTGAAAATTCTGCAAAAAAATATTTGTGTCCTAAAATGTCCTTATTTTTTGTGCCATCCTGAAATTTATGGAGCTTGCATAGTTGCCTTCTATCGTCCTCTGAGGCGGTGCTGTCAAACAACATCCAATCGCGTCCCATACATGCTTGATGTATGAGAGATCTGAAGACATGGAGGTTAATGAAGCACCTGGATACCTTGCAAGGTTTATTTGCTGATGGTTGCTGTGTGCGGCCAGCCATGCTTATCTTGCTGGCAAACAGCATTTTGCAACTGCTGAATATATGACAGTGCAACCGGCCGTAGCATTTCATCCACATATCGTGCTGTCCTTGTGATACAAACCAGAGGTGACTGGTTATCAGAGCCAATTATGTCATGTGTATGTGTATATATATATATATATATATATATACACATTCACATTGTTATAAATCCTGCACCTATACTTTCAATGGCTAGTAGTGACTGCTAAAGAACCATCAACAATAACTTAAAATGATGCCTGCAGCACAGATACTATAATGGGTTTAAATGCATAATTTGTAGACTTGCTCTGATATAGTTGTCAAAAGCAAGGGGGGGGAAAACTATGCTATTTAATTTCTGTTTAAATGTTTTACAAGGTGTATTACAAATAAGCATTAGCAGGACATTGATCTTTTGCAGTATGTCTCATTGAAATTTACTGGAAGTTGTGTCTAGAATGTTTTTGCTAAATTTGTTAATAAAGTTTTAATTATTTGCAGTTAAACGATACTAGTTACATCATTAGACACACACTCTATTTGATTAATGTTTATATTTCATTTATACGCATTTACTTGAAATATTAATTTTCCTTTTTTTTTTTTTTTTGCTGAGTCAATGAAACCCATAAAATCAGCAGGAAAAGCATATAGCGGTAGCATAAGACTGTAAAGTGATTTAGCCATCTGGTGCAGGGATGACAAAATAAATTTACCTGTTATGACGTGGTATGGAAATGTTTTTTGCACAGATTAAGAGTTTTTTACATTTTTTAATCACAAAAGTGTCAGGCTGTGCTACATCAAGCTGAATGCTCCTATCAGGGAAAAGTTTCTTCAATGGATGCATCCTTGTCAGTGAATCAGTGCACACACTATTTATATAGATTTTTCTTTCTAAGTCTTGTATTGTAAATGTAAATTCATGATAAAACTATTGAATTGACATCTATTGAACTTCTTTTTATTTATGCAGGGCTACTACAAGGTCCTTGGCAAGGGCAGATTACCCTCTCAACCTGTTATTGTCAAAGCCAGGTTTTTCAGCAAGCAAGCAGAGGATAAGATTAAAGCAGTTGGAGGTGCATGTATCTTAACAGCATGAACATATTAAAGTTATTCCAGTTACATATTTGCTTTTGGTCATTCACTTATTTAAAACCGAGCATGTCGTGTGATAAAGTTGTGTGCTTAGCCGCTAATACAATATAGGTTTTTAAATCATATTAGTTTTTTCTGGCTTCAAGAGGACAGACAATAATGAAAATGGTATTTTTATTGTAGTTAAAACCAAAATTTCAGATTTCATTTTATATGATGATGGCTTTAAAATGATATTTAATTTTTTTTACCAGATTTTATTACAAAGGTGTGTGTATGACTACCTGAAACTTGGGTTAAGTACTTCAAATTTTAGGCTAGCATTTTCAAGGTACATACATAAAAATATAAAATTTGATGGACAACCCAATAAACACACATTATTTACAAAAGCTCATAATGATTCATTTATTGGGACCACCCATCAAAAGGAATAAGAATATGATCAGCTTCATTTTTCTGGGTCAAAAGACTGGCGAACTTCCTTCTGCAGCCACTAAGTAGGGTTTGGAGAGTTCGTGTCCAGTCGGATCCTGTAAAAATAATGAGATGTTGAACAGATATTCAGAACAATTTTCATTTTACATTCTAAAACATGCGTTCTTTTACATTTAAACTGTTATGGATTTTTTCCCAGATTTAATAGAAGCCAAACTCTTATTTTTAAAATTGATTTCGCGGTTCATTTTAAATTCACATTGGTTCATCGGTGCTTGAAAAGGTTCTGTGGTCACATATTTTGAGCATCACAAAATTTAACGAATCTTTACTTTTCCAACTTTCATTTTTGCAATCGGGGGGGGGGGGGGGGAGGGGGGTAGAGAAACAATCACTACTTAAAAAAAGGTAGATTTAACTATGTGGAACAACTAAAACAGACAGCATTAGTTGAGAAAGAAGCTTAAACTTGAAAGTAAACCATCTGGATACTTAAAATTACCAATCTTACACAAACAATCATCAGCCCTACCACATTCTGTAATATCAGAGGAAAACTTTTCATTTTGTTATAATGCAAATTCTAACTACAATTTATCACAGTCTTCAGGAAAATCAAACAGATAACAAAGTATTTCACAGAACTGTAAGAAACAGCATTTGTCACTGAGGCATTCTGATAAAACTCATTATGCAATGGTATTTTTTTTAAGCACATAATCATCACACCACGCAGTACAAAAAAACTTTCTAACAGATGCAAAAAATTCTTTAATTTTATCTGACGATAAATTTGAGCAGCTTAAATAACTACCAATAAGTTCATCATCACTTTTTTTGGTTCTTAATCTTTGAGTACTGTATATTAAAAACTTCCTCACATTTTGAAATTGCTGCTGGGGTTACAAAATGAATCAGCAGTTCAAAATAAAATTTATGGAGTTCATCCTTCAAGAGGTGGATGCAAGGATATTCTTTTTGCAATGAAGCATTTATTTTTGTAAAAGTTGGGAGAGCATTTCCCAAAAATAAACAATATAATTTGGTACACGGAGAAACAAAAAAGTCTTTAATTATTAAGCATTGTTTTGACAAAGAATCAGAATCATTAGTAAAAAATTCCAACAAAGGACTCCACTGTTCCATAACTATTTAAAACAGTTTCCAAGGATAACCAACGAGTACTTACATGTTTCAATATTTTGTGATTCTCCTCCGCACACAAGTACTGCAACTTCTGTCCAAGTAATAATATATCTGACTAACAAAAAACTATCTATTGGCCATGTTTTAGTAGCTCTCTGTGGACAAATGTGTATCAGATGATATTGCGGCAGCAGACGACTCTGCTCCTGCCAAAAGATATCTTTCATTCAATATACACATGTTCGTGTAAGCCGGTTCCAACGTCTAAATCACGAACACACACATACAAAAACAGATGAATTTTTTTTTTTTTTTCCTCCTTGGTTTTTGTGCTCATACAAGCAAAAGAAAATTCATAAAATCCATAGGATAAAGAGTAGTTTCTGTAGCTCAGTAGGTAAATCCATAGCAGTTGGTATCTTCATACAGTATCGATGATTTATTCGGCACATTTCGTATTTCAAAATGTTTGCAAAACGCCGAACGAACAGTTTTGTAAGAATTAGTCTTCAAATGATGCTCCACAATAAATACATGCTCCGGTAAACTGAGTGCCATTTTAGAACAATGTGAACTGACTCTGTACTAACAACGCCATCTATTGTGCATTATATGATGTATAATGGTGCAAAATTCAAACACCTGTCTTTATATTTATGAGAGATATCAACCGAAATGTGGGTTGCACGACTTTACAAACACCCTGTATTATTACTTGGACATAAGTTGCAGTACTTGTGTGGGGAGGAGAATCACAAAATATTGAAACATGTAAGTACTCGTTGGTTATCCTTGGAAACTGTTTTAAATAGTTATGGAACAGTGGAGTCCTTTGTTGGAATTTTTTACTAATGATTCTGATTCTTTGTCAAAACAATGCTTAATAATTAAAGACTTTTTTGTTTCTCCGTGTACCAAATTATATTGTTTATTTTTGGGAAATGCTCTCCCAACTTTTACAAAAATAAATGCTTCATTGCAAAAAGAATATCCTTGCATTCACCTCCTGAAGGATGAACTCCATAAATTTTATTTTGAACTGCTGATTCGTTTTGTAACCCCAGCAGCAATTTCAAAATGTGAGGAAGTTTTTAACATACAGTACTCAAAGATGAAGAACCAAAAAAGTGATGATGAACTTATTGGTAGTTGCACAAGAAGTTATTTAAGCTGCTCAAATTTATCGCCAGATAAAATTAAAGAATTTTTTGCATATGTTAGAAAGTCTTTTTGTACTGCGTGTGATTATGTGCTTAAAAAAATACCATTGCATAATGAGTTTTATCAGAATGCCTCAGTGGCAAATGTTTCCCTACGTGCTTCTGTTTCTTACAGTTCTGTTAAATACTTTGTTGATCTGTTTGATTTTCCTGATGACTGTGATAAATTGCAGTTAAAATTTGCATTATATCAAAATGAAAAGTTTTCCTCTGATATTACAGAATGTGATAGGGCTGATGATTGTTGGTGTAAGATTGGTAATCTTAAGTATCCAGATGGTACTTTCAAGTTTAAGCTTCTTTCTCAACTAATGCGGTCTGTTTTAGTTGTTTCACATAGTAATGCACCAACTGAATGAATTTTTAGTATAGTTTTAAAAAAATTAAACAGAATTCAGGTCAAATCTTAGTACAAAGACATTGGAAAGTATGTTTGTGGAGAAAATAAATACGGATTGTCAGTGTAGTCGAACTCAGAAATGCCAAGAGTGCATGTTATAACCAATTTCATACTCCTTGTGCTGAAAAAGACTTGACTTTCTATATTTTAGTATTTCGTGCATTGCTGATAGCTTTTTTTCATTTTATGTTGGTTATTTAAAAGTTCTACTTTTGTCAAATAAATTATGTAAATATCCAATTATAAGTATGAATTATGGAAATATGCAATTATTTGTTTTTAAAAATCATTCAAACAATAGACCACAGCATACGGCAACTTGTCCGTGGTAAGGGAGCGTTCAAGTATTACTTAAGCACATTTGTGGTAATTTTGAATCTCTCCTCCCCCCCCCCCCCCCCCAGTAAGCAAAAATTAACAGTAAGATAGTAAAAATAAGATTTTCTGTCCTTCCCCCCCCCCCCCCCCCTCCTGAGATGCTTATGTTGTTGTTGAAACCCAGACCGTCCGACCTACCAGAAAGGTGTAAGGTAACTGTTTGGACGGTCGGGAAGTGCCACCCAATTTAGACCGGTACCCAGTGGGGGAGGCATCCACAGGGACCGTACCCTCCTTCCCCTACCACCAACCTCTTGGAAGGACTTTCGGACCCACATGTTTAACGTGATCGTACTCCGCATGAACACGGCGGCAATTTTGGCAGTGGCTGGAATCGAACCCGGGCCTACCGAGTGCAACTTCAGCGCGCTAACCAATGGGCTACCGCGCCCGAGATGCTTATGTAATACTTGAACGCTCCCTAAGCTCTTTAACTTATGCTACTGGTATTAGTAGTAACCTAGTAATTTAAAACATTTTTCTGGTGCAGCCCCCACAAAACTATTTCCATTTAGCACTCGAGGTTGTATACATATTAAGTTGTGGAACACTTGCTTAAAACCTTTGGTATGTTAGATTTTTATTTCAGAAAATAAACTATATGCATTTATATATTGAAAATGCAAAAATAAAAACAAATAAACATTTAAAAAATTAAATGAAAATATTTTCATTTTCTCATACAAATTATATAGAAATCCATAAATATATATATATTTTTTTTTAAAGAAATTTCATGTTCATAAAATTTACACATTTCTTTAATATAAAAAATCATGAAAAATTTTGTGTATTGTTATATCCCAAGGAATTTAAATGTACTGAAATGATATCTCCGATCAGAAAGGTTATGGAGTTGCTAATCCCTCGACTGATATATTTAAAGGAAATATTTCTGTCATGATAGTTGTTTTGTGCTTATTTTAACTGAAGTGTCATGTGTGGGAGGGGGTTGAAATTCTTATCGCTGAAAGTTTATTTACATGGAAAGGAAGATTAGGTTTTTGGCAATATATTCCATCCAAATGCTCATGATATGGAATTAAAATTTATAAACTATGCGAGTCAATTTCAGGTTACATATGGAACTTTTTGGTATATAAGGGAGATTTGGTGATGCAGTTTCTTGGACATGAGAATATTAAATCCACATAGATTCTTTACAAAACAAACTGGAGTTTAAATCTAGGGTAGAGATATCTGATTACATAAAAAAATTGCAGGATATATATAATAATCTGTTTGTAACAATTTTATATTTAAAATAAGTGCTATTTTTAGATTCGTAGTAATATTTAGATTTTTGAGTTTAGAATTAATGTTTTCATTTAATTGCTTTATAACCGTATTTCTGCTATATTAGATATTATATTTACATTTTATATTGCTAAAAAATTACTCATTCCATCGGTAAGTTGGCATCTATGCGATAATCCAATTGTAGACATATTTCAGAGTAAAGTTGATTTAATATATTTTTGCTGTGTTAAGCTAAACTGAAAAAAGTACCCGGGCCTGGAGTAGTCACTCTCTGGTCGTGAACAGTATTTAAACTTAAAATACTATTTAGCCATAGTAATCAGACCAAAAGATTTAATTTTTCCTGAGAAATAAACTACGCTAAGGTAAAAAGAGAAGTGACGGTGAGAGTAATTGCAACAGTTCTATTAAAAATATTTTCAATGATCTGTTGTAAAATATAAGGAATACGTAGTTAAATTTAAATATGTAATAAATACGAGTAGAAAGAGCCAACATTGGCTGATTAAGACTACAAAGAATATACAGAACTAAAATATTTTAACCATACTGGCTCTTTAATGAAGCTTATTAAAAAAATCTGCGTACATTCGTTGAGCTAATCGAGTAATAACATGTCACTAAAGACAACGACGACTTCGAACGTTTTTCTATGTAACCCTGTTAATGAACATTTTTGTCAAACCGTATTCATCTTTGGGTTTTTTTGTCAAATGGTTAACCCATATACTAAATTCCAAGCCTCTTTCATATTGTGAAGGAGGCGTTTATCATTTGTTCGGCAAATCGAACATTTTAGTGAGCGGCACCCCCTACAATAACAAATGTTGGAAAACTGAAATTGCACAATTTCTTCCTTTCCAACTTTTACCAGTACACCAAATTTGAAGTCTCTATCTTATCGCAAATCATGCTTTTCTAGCATTTCATCTTTTGAATGCTTTTGTGTGGAGTACCCACCCCTTAAATATACATTTTTGAAAAACTCTATTCTTTTTGTGATTTCTATCAGGTAATTTGCCCATATACCAAATATCAAGCCTCTATCACGTTTTAAAAGGGGTGTTTCTCCTTTATTCTGAAAATCAGACCTTTTTGTGTGCGGCTTCCCTAAAGTAGAAAATAGTGGTAAACTGAAATTGTACACTTTCTTCCTTCCAAACAATCTACCATTACACCAAATTTGATATCTCTATCTCATTCCGAAGCATGGTTTTTATCAATTCTCTATTCGAACGTTTTACTCTGGAGCACCCCTTAAACGAACATTTTTGAAAAACTGTATTAGTCTTGGATGTTTTCGTCAAATGATTAGCCCATATACCAAATTTCAAGCCTCTATCAAATTTTAAAGCAGCCTTTTCTCATTTATTCGGTAAATCGAATATTTTGGTGTGCGGCACCCCCCTACAATAACAAATGTTGGAAAACTGAATTTGCACAATTTCTTCCTTTCCAACTTTTACCAGTACACCAAATTTGAAGTCTCTTTCTTATCGCAAAGCATGCTTTCCTATCATTTCACTTTTCGAACGTTTTTGGTGTGGAAAAATTCGATTTTTCCAGGGGGTTTTATCGAACGAGAGAGCTGTGTACCAAATTGCAAGTCTCTATCTATTCGGGAAGTACCTAAAAAAGTGTGACAGACAGACGGACACTTGGCTATTAGTATATATATATATATAGATAGATAGATATACAGAGTTTGTGGTATTGTATGTGTTTATGTGCAGTGAATTTATTTACTAATATAAGTGAAGCTCTTACTTTTCAACTAAACTTTTGAGATCCTAGCTTTTCAAAGTGCCAAGACGAGTCAATTTATGTTGAAGAGGAGAAAGGATTAAATTATGAACGATTTCTTGAATTGACCTTTTGTACCCTATTATTCAAATGGACTCAACCTTCTGTCATGCGCAGAAGTGTCAATTGCCCAAAAAATAAATTTGAACTTGAAATTGGGGTCAAAACACTTGCTTTTTTCTAATAAATTGACCTTTAAATGACTTTGGATTGTAAATAATATTACTTTCGCTCTTTGAATATTATAGTAGCATGCTACTCTGTTACCAAGTTCCTTTGACATGTAACCTTCAAATGACATTGAAATTCTGAGATCAGGTTGAATGGGCAGAAAAATGACCTTGAACTTGAATCAGAGGTCAAAATATTTCCTTTTTTTAATAAATTGACATCGGGAATGCCTGTAGAAAGATACTTCTAAAGGACCAGAATATGACCTTGAACTTGGGTTAGCGGTCAAAAAATTCCCTTTTTATAAATAAATTAACTTCTGCATGACATTGGGGATGCCTGTAAAGAATACTTCTAGAGGAAGCATACTTCGTGTATGACCTTTTAAATGACATTGAAACATTTTGATCACGTTCAGTTGTCCAAAATATGACCTTGAACTTGGGTTAGAGGTCAAAACGTTAATTTTATTTTATAATTTACCCTCTACATGACATTGCAAATTCTTGTGAAGAAAATCCTCATCGAATTTCGCGTAAAATTGTTATAAAGTGTCTTGATATAACCTTCAAATGAGATTGAAAAATATTTTATTCAATCTATCTATCTATATATACTAATTGCCAAGTGTCCGTCCGTCTGTCTGTCTATCACGCTTCGTTTAGAAGGGTGGCCACTCTTTGGACATATTGAAATTCCCTAATTTTTCCAGGTGCATTGAAAAGAAATTCCAGATCAGTAATTTTCACATAAAATGTGCGCACGCACGTCCCTATTTAGTTACAAATTTGATTAAAGAATCTTAACAATTTAACTCCACTATCCAAAAAAGTTATATTAAATCAGGAGAAAAAAATACACATATTTTTTTTTGTTTTTACAAATAAATTTTGACATTTTTAATAAAAAATTCATGTAAATGCAGTAAAATTGAACTACTGAAATATTTAAAAGAATTTAATGGTTTTCATTGGAGACAATAAAAAGAAATAGTCTAAACTGATGTCTATAAATATGGGCATTGCAAATTGCTCACAATGACAGAGATCATTAAAGATATGCAATAACTACACTATAACAAGCCACAGCCATTGAATAAATGTCAATTCAGCAATGTCGAAAGAGAGTCATTAAAATAGTAGTAAAATGTATATAATATACAGAGATGCCAACCTCTGAATGGGGTCATCAGTCGAAAAATTAGGTGTTTTCAGTAAAACCGCATTGACCATAAGTAAGAAGATTTTACATATATTGACAATATATATTTTAAAACCTTAGAATAAGTTCAAAATGTAGTCTTGCTAACTTAACTGAGTTAATTACAACTGAATGGTACTATCTATGTGAAAATAATTAAGAAATTAACCTGTATAATTAACCAAAATATGAAAATAAGCTAGTTTAGTCATGTTAATGTACAACAATAGGGAGATGGAGATCAATGGAAAAGGATAATTTCGTACTCTCGGCAATGCCCGAGGGGGGGGGGGGGCTGAATTTCACGATCGTACTATTTATATGAAAATAATTAAAATATTAGACTTTATAATCAACCAAAATATGAAAATATGTTAGTTTAGTCAAATTAATGTACAAAAATAGGGAGATGAAGATCGATGGAAAAGGATAATTGCGTACTCTCAGCAACGCCCGCGAAAAAAAAAAAAAAAAAAATGAATTTCACGACCGTACTATTTATGTGAAAATAATTAAAAAATTAACCTTTATAATCAATCAAAATATGAAAATAATCTTGTTTAGTCAAGTTAATGTGCTACAATATGGAGATAGAGATCGATGGAAAAGGATAATTGCGTACTCTCTGCAACGCCCGCAAAAAAAATGAATTTCACGATCGTACTATTTATGTGAAAATAATTAAAAAATTAGCCTTTATAATCAACAAAAATATGAAAATAAGCTAGTTTAGTCAAGTTAACGTGCAATAATAAGGGGATGGAGATGGATGGAAAAAGACAATTGTGTACTCTCAGCAAAGCCCGAAAAGGACTGAATTGCGCAATCCTATAATTTAAGGGAAATATAATTTGTTTAGTAAAACATTTCTTTATTTTTACGGGCACTATAAAAATAAATTAGGTCTATTGTTCTGATATGAAATCATTAGAAGAAGAAAATGGATGCAAACTGATAATTTTGAACTCTCAGCACAACAGGGAATATGAACTGAATGGTAGGATGCATGGATTTCACGAGATTTTCTGTAGTTTTGGGAATAATGTCCGTAAAACCGTAAGATAAAGTAAAAATCCGTAGAAACTACGGAAAATCCGTAAAAGTTGGCATCTCTGTAATTGGCGACATTTGTCCAAAATGGCGCACAAACTCCGCATTCTTGCTTTTACGAGTACAGCGTAATACTTGGGGAAATTTTTCGAAAATGGCATACAAACTGGGCAGTTCTGCTTTTATATGGACAACTAGTAAAAAAAATAAAATTCCAGAATTTTCACAAAATTCCCTGACTATTAACGGTTTTCTCTGACCATTCTAAAATTCCCTGACTTTCCAGGTTGAGTGGCCACCCTGTTTAGGCACTTCCCGAATAAATAGAGACTTGCAATTTGGTACACAGCTCGGTCGTTCAATAAAAACCCCTGGAAAAATCGAATTTTTCGAAAACGTTCTCTAGAGGGGGGGGGGGGGGTGCTCCACACCAAAACGTTCGAAAAGTGAAATGATAGGAAAGCATGCTTTGCGATGAGATAGAGACTTCAAATTTGGTGTATCGGTAAATTGTTCGAAAGGAAGAAAGTGTGCAATTTCAGATTTCCAATATTTTCTACTTAAGGGGGTGTCGCACACCAAAACGTTCGATATACTGAATAAATGAGAAAATGCTCCTTTAAAATTCGATAGAGGCTTAAAATTTGGTATATGGACTAATCATTTGACGAAAACACCCAAGGCGAATATAGTTTTTCAAAATTGTTCGTTTAAGGGGGTGCTCCAGAGTAAAACGTTCGAAAAGTAAATTGATGAAAAACCATGCTTCGGAATGAGATAGAGATATCAAATTTGGTATAAGCGTAGATAGTTTGGAAGGAAGGTAGTGTACAATTTCAGTTTACCAATATTTTCTACTTTAGGGGGTGCCGCACACCAAAATGTTCAATTTTCGGAATAAAGGAGAAACACCCTATTTAAAACGTGATAGAGGCTTGATATTTGGTATATGGGCGAATCACGTGATAAACATCACAAAAAGAATAGAGTTTTTCAAAAATGTATATTTAAGGGGGGTGGCTACTCCACATAAAAGCATTTGAAAGGTGAAATGCTAGACAAGCATGCTTCACGATGAGATAGAGACTTCAAATTTGGTGTACGGGTAAAAAATTGGAAAGGAAGAAAGTGTGCAATTTCAGTTTTCCTACATTTGCTATTGTAGGGGGCGCCGCTCACTAAAATGTTCGATTTGCCGAACAAATGAAAAACGTCTCCTTTATAATGCAATAGAGGCTTCAAATTTAGTATATAGGCTAACCATTTGATAAAAAAACCAAAGATGAATACGGTTTGACAGAAATGTTCATTAAGGAGGTACTATACAGAAAAACGTTCGAAAGGTGAAGTGATCGAAAAAACATGCTTCTCGATAGGATAGAGACTTCAAATTTGGTGTACAGATAGATAGTTTGAAAGGAAGAAAGTGTGAAATTTCAGATTTCCAATATTTGCTATTTTAAGGGAAGCCGCACACTAATAAAATAGGGGTGCCTCGGGATGAGATAGACTTTAATGTGGTGTACGGGTAGATAATTCAAAAGGAAGAAATGCAAAAAATTAAGTTTCCCGATATTTTCTTCTTTACGGGGTTCTGCACACCAAAATATTCGATTTGTCGAATAAATGTGAAACGCGAATTATTAAAAAAATTTACATTATTCAGGGGTTGCTTATTGCGAGACCGTTGATTTTCAATGGATATTCGGCTAGTATATACTAATTGCCATGTGTCAGTCTGTCTGTCTGTCACGCCGTTTTTAGGCACTTCCGGAATAGATAGAAACTTGCAATTTAGTACACGGGTCGATCGTTCGATAAAACCCGTTGGAAAAATCGAATTTTTTGAAAACGCTCTCTAGAGAGGCCGCTCCACCCCAAAAAGTTTGAAAAGTGAAATGATTGGAAAGCATAGTTTGCCATAAGATAGAGACTTCAAATTTGGTATATGGGTAAATCGTTCGAAAGGAAGAAAGTGTGTAATTTTAGATTTCCAATATTTTCTACTTAAGGGGGTGCCGCACTCCAAAATGTTCGATTTACTGAATAAATGAGAAACGGCTCCTTTAAAATTTGATAGAGGCTTGAAATTAGGTATATGGACTAATCATTTGATGAAAACACCCAAGACGAATATAGTTATTTAAAAACTTTCGTATAAGGGGGGTGCTCTAAAGGAAAACGTTCGAAAGGTGAATTGATAAGAAAACATACTTCATGATGAGATAGAGCTTTGAAATTTGGTGTACGGGTAGATAGTTTGGAAGAAAGAAAGTGTTCAATTTCAGTTTTCCAATATTTTCTACTTTAGGGGGTGTCACACACAAAAATGTTCGATTTTCGGAATGATGTAGAAATACTCCTTTTAGAACGCGATAGAGGCTTGATATTTGGTATATGAGCGAATCATTTAAAAGAAAACCCAAGAAGAATCAGGTTTTTCAAAAATGTATATTTAAGGGGGGTGGGTACTCCACTGAAAAACATTCGAAGGGTAAAATGATAGAAAAAGCATGCTTCGCGATGAGTTAAGAGACTTAAAATTTGGTATACGGGTAGATAGTTGGAAAGGAAGAAAGTGTGCAATTTCAGTTTTCCAACATTTGCTAATGTAGAGGGGTGCCGCACCCTAAAATGTTCGATTTCACGAACAACTGAAAAACGCTTCCTTTAGAGTGTAATAGAAGCTTGAAATTTAGTATATGGACTAATCATTTGATAAAAAACCTAAGATTATTACGATTTTTCAAAAATGGGGTGCAACACAGAAAAACGTTCGAAATATGAAGTGATAGAAAAACATGCTCCACAATAGGATAGAGACATCAAATTTGGTGTACTGGTAGATAGTTTGAAAGAAAGAAAGTGTGCAAATTTCAAATTTCCAATATTTGCTACTTTAGGTGGTGATGAATATATTCGATTTTCGGAATAAGTGCGACACTCTTCCTTTTAAATGTGATAGAGGCTTAATATTTGATATATTAGCCAATCATCTGATAAAAAACCCAACACGAAAAGAGTTTTTTAAAAATGTTCATTTATGGGTGTGTTCCAAAGAAAAACGTTCGAAAGAGCAGATGATAAAATAGTATGCTTCGGTATGAGACAGAGACTTTAATATGGTGTAATGGTAGATAGTTCGAAAGGAAGATATGCGCAATTTAAATTTTCCAATATTTTCTTCTTTGGGGGGTTCTGCACACTAAAATATTCGATTTGTCGAATAAATGTGAAACACGAATTATTAACAAAAATGATAATATTCAGTGGTTGCTTATTACGAGACCGTTGATTTTCAATGGGTATTTGGCTGGTATACTAGCCTAATACCCTAATACCCGTTGAAAATCAATGGTTTCATAATAAGCAACCTCCCGAATAATGTACATTTTTGAATAATTCGAGTTTCACATTTAATCGTCAAATCGAATATTTTGGTGTGCAGAAATTCTAAAGAAGAAAATATTGGAAAACTTAAATTGCACACTACTTCCTTTCGAACTATCTTCCAATACACAAAATTAAAGTCTCTATCTCATCCCAAAGCATGCTATTTTATCATTTCCCCATTCGAACGTATTTCTGTGAACTACAGCCATAAATGGACATTTGGGAAAAATTCTATTCGCCTTGGGTTTTTTATCAGATGATTCACCAATATACCACATATCAAGCCTCACATTTAAAAGGGAATGTGTATAACTTATTCGGAAAATCGAACATTTTGGTGTGCCGCACCCCCTAAATTAGAAAATATTGGAAACTGAAATCGCACACACATTTCCTTTTGAACTATCTACCATACACCAAATTTGAAGTCTCTATCCTATCCCGAAGCATAGTTTTTCTTTGACGCACCCTCTTAAACTAACATTCTTGAAAAAATCCTTTGCCTTGGGTGTTTTCATCAAATGAATCGCCCATATACCAAATATCAAGCCTCTATCACGTTTTAAAAGGGACGTTTTCCCTTTATTTAGAAAATCGAACATTTTTGTGTGCGGCACCCCCTTAAGTAGAAAATACTGGAAACCTGAAATTGCACAGTTTCTTCCTTTCGAACGGTTTACACATACACCAAATTTGAAGTCTCTTTCTTATCACAAAGCATGCTTTCCTATCATTTCACTTTTCAAACGTTTTGGTGTGGAACACCTCCTCTACTGAACGTTTTAGAAAAATTCGATTTTTCCAGGGGATTTTATCGAACGACCGAGTCGTATACCAAATTACAAGGCTCTATCTATTCAGAAAGTGCCTAAAAAAAGCGTGACAAACAGACGGACACTTGGAAATTAGTATAGTAAGTGGTTGAGGAATCTTCAAAACTTGAAAGTGAACTGGAAAAATACATTTTTTAAACATAAAATATTCCTAAATTTTATTTTTTACAGCATCTGTTTCACATTTTACCTTTAACGGCATTTGTTACATGTTTTATTTTTTATGCCATTTGCTTAATGTAAATACTTAACACAAAAAACCGTAGCTTATAAAATGTTATAAATCAAAATCAGGTTATTGATTAAGGACACCTGCATAAAAATAGAATATGTTAATAATCAGTATTTTTATCTTTAAAATGTTGTGGAAAGCAGTGTCGACAGGATATTTTATGAACTGAATAGAACATGTTGAAACCCAGACCGTCCGACATACCAGAAAGGTGTAAGGTAACTGTTTGGACGGTCAGGAAGAGCTACCCAATTTAGACTGGAACCCAGTGGGGGAGGCATCCTGCATATCATGATTCAGAGCAAATTTCCCCATACATTTATACATCACTATTACTCTATACCGCTAATTATTGAAAGTCGACAGCAGAGAACTTTGGCTATGCGCTCCATTCTCAGCTGCTATGCAGCACTCTTCTGTATATTTAAAGTTTTTATCAAAAATCTTTTCTAAATTTTCCACAATACAAATCTATTTCTAACACAAATCTAAATAAATACAATGCTTATGTAACTTGATGCAAACCACATTCTTTTTTGTAAAAATTGTCCACATTTTGTACTCAAATCCTGAGGTGAGGCCAAAGTACAGAAATCCAATTAGACAACTGAAAGGAATGACTAATATTTTGCATAAGAAATCGCCAATCATGAATTCGAACATAAATTTCCGACGTACGTCCTAAATGAAAAAAAAAAAAACATTTTAAATCGGACCTGCTAGAAATGAAACATTCGATTATATAAATGTTGAAGCAATAGTTTAGAAGTGATTAAATTTTTTTTTTAGCATGAGAGGTTTCAAATAGCATGTATTTAATGTGAATTTTTCTTACTTAAAATACAAAAGAAAAGTGCATTAACTCATTTTTCGCTTGATATTATAGACTACGTTACGTATTGTACGCTAGCGACAACTGATAGATTGACTCTCGCCATCAAAGTATTATTAAACGATCTTATGCTTATTCTAATAAATTTAAAAATCAAACTTACGTAAAAGTTCCGTGTAAGATGCGGCTGTGTATGTACCACGACGCCAATGCCGATAACTGCACGGCGTAAACATCGTCACTGTTGCCATTTTTGAAATGTTTTTGCTCAGAAAAAGCGTCATAATCAATCGTTATAAGAGATGAAATATTTCACTCTGAGAATAATAGATAGATCGACTGCAAATCACTCCTTGTTGCTAGTGGGAATTCGGCCTAAGTTCGTACACCCTCAGAATTAGAAAGTCGATCACCAGAAAAGGAGACCGAAGAAGATCCTCTCTGGCAGTGGATGTGTTCAAAGAGCCTCAGAAAAAAACTAACATTATTATTATTAAAATTTTGTAAAAAAAAAAATTATGCATATCAAAAAAGTTCTTCCACAAAACTGTAGTGCTGCCATCTTGTAACACATTCTGCAAGTAAAAGCGACATCGCCGAATGTAAAGCGTAGTCGCTGAATGTGTCATAAGATGGCAGCACTACAAGATTCGTCTACATTGCGATTTCGTTATACGGCCACCCATTAAGAGCGAGCGACCTGGAGGATACCAGTTACTTTATTTATCTACTTGAGTAACCAACTTTTCTAGAACAGCCTGTCTTATTGCACTAGATTCAATAAATGAATATACACGCTGAATTATGCCAAAAATGTCCATTATAACAGACGTGTAATGGACTTTTAACAAGCACATACTAATACTAGGTTACAAACAAAATTTGTGAATGGTACAAAATAGGACGTGATTCCGGGGATGGGAACACTTAAAATCTGTCCCTGAATGTGCTCTTATCGGAGAGGATATGAGGTTCTGAGTAGACATGTTTTCTGGTCGCTGTACTGCGTTCACTGTGACCTCCTAATATGGAGGGCCCGCAATGTGATGCGGGAGTTTAATCCGAGTGACAACCATCCGGACAGAGAAAGGCATTAACGAGATAGCTTGGCTCGCCAACAGTCTTGTATCAGCATTTTGAGTATCAATGACTAGACGGTCAAAGAGTTGATTTGCGGCAGATCTTTTGTTGCTCAAGTCTAACATGGTGAGACATCATTCTTCGGAGCACAACAGAGTGTATGTTGCCCCAAGACTGGCACGTTTTCACAGCTATGGGTAGGATGTTATGCTTTCATTCGTTCTGAAAGTAGGGAATTTCGTCTCGTTGCGTCCAAATCAAACCCAGTGGATGGCATTATTTCAATCAAGGCGTTCAATAAAAGTTTCCATTTCTTTTTCTGTATCAAATCGAGTGACACAGTTGTCAACATAAAAATAGTCTTTTTTCAATTTCTGAGTCACTCCTTGTTGATGAACCAAGTGATAAGGTACCCAGAGGACGAAAGGACTCGCGTTGATCCCAGACACTGCACATGTATGACGACAGATCCTTCATTTTTCTGGATCCCAAAAAACTTGCGTAATCTCTTTCCTTTTTGTTAATGCTAATTTGAAGGAAAGTCATCCGGTCCGAATGTTCCCAACTTGAATCCGGCCGAGGTGCTCGGGATCCATTCCACTTGATTTTGAACCTTCTCGATGCAGTCCATTGAAGACGGGCCGGTTTTCTGTTTAGCGAAGGTATCGAGCACTGGACGAATCTTTGTAGTGGAATGTTCTTTTATAACGGTACGACGAGGAGGGTAAAGACAATTCCAATTTCGAAAATATCATGAGGTTCAATAACTCCCGTTCGTAGACCTCTTCATAACCACTGAGAAGAATTTGCTCACTGGTCTTTACTGTCATTTTCAATCATCTTTCATCACTGGCTGATGTCCAGGGAAGAGATGCTTCGCAACAATCATCTGGATGCATCTTCAGCGCTTTCACGAAGGATTCCTCTCGGTCTCCTTTCAGCTGCTCCTCAGCCAGTTCCAGTTGTCTCCCATTCCAAAGACATCCCAAATCATTGGATGACTTCTAATGTGTCTTACAGTGTTGCAGTCAAGTTCATTTTAATCATTTCTCCAATTGCAATGGCGCCCTATTCACAAAATTGGATTCGGCCTAACTCCGATTCCACGCAGGTCATACCACGATTTTCCATGCAGAAAATTCGCGTTTTAAATTCCTGATTACATATCTTTTGGGAACACTTTCCCACAGAGGGGTAAAGTGTTTAGGACTTTGTGCATTCTGTCTGTCTGTTCGCACGATAACGGCCGTTAAAA
This sequence comes from Amaurobius ferox, assembly GCA_951213105.1. Lineage (NCBI taxonomy): Eukaryota > Metazoa > Arthropoda > Arachnida > Araneae > Amaurobiidae > Amaurobius > Amaurobius ferox. The sequence goes on along the minus strand of OX578151.1, from coordinate 2,353,889 downwards.
TGATTGTAGTATGGGGTTGAGACGGTCTGTGGGACACATGGGAATGAAAATAAATATCACCCAATTAGTTTTAGATTAGTATTCGACAGAAGTAGCTTCAAGTTAGAAAGGGTCCTCCGTGTCGGTTTATTCCGATTACATTTTCATAATGGCGCGCCATCTTTTCGATGGGAATGACATCTATGCTTGGGGTTTCTGTGTCGATCTCCGAACCTAATGGATAAAAATGGAAATCATTTTTGTTGTTGTTTTGTCGGAAATAGGGTCTAGATTATGAATATATAAAAATAATTTCAATATTTTAACTACTTTTTTTCCCCGGAAAACTCCGAGCGAGTTTTTTTTCTTTTCTTTTAATTTTCACACGAAATATGTTTAAAACTGTAAAAGATAGATATAAATAGTAAACGACAAAAATAAGTATTAGGAACTTCAGTTATATAAATTTATATGCATTTACAAAATAAGCTCTTATCGTTTTCGAGCCATCTTATTGAAGACCCAGGCCACACGACTGGCCCAGAGGCGTACAGCAGCAAAATGTATGGCCGGGCGAGCCATCCTGTTGTCAAACGGAAGAAGATTGGAAAGTTTCGATTTTTGAAGTGTGGCATGTTTATATCTCCAAAATCTTAGCTAGCTATAAACAGTGATAGAGTCAGCGTTTTGGAAGCCTGTAAACAAAACAAATGAGTTTGAAAATATCGAATCCACTTGTGGAGTTTCATTTTACAAAAACGATTCATCTGATTTTTGTAGGAGGACTATGTGGAACTGTTTTAAGCTCCGATGAAAAGTGCTCTGCTCATCCGTCTCCACATGTTTGTTTGCTCGTTTTCCAGCCAGAGGGCGGAGGAAGCTTCCAACAAAAATAACAACTTATTTCTTGGCGCGTGCGTTTCTCCCCAGAGATGAAGTCCGCGCTCCCTCGCCTCATGCGGATAGGACAGTCGGTGAACTAACACAATTCTTCCATCCGTCTTTTCCGAAGTCTCAAAATAGTCGTTCCTCTTTGTATCCCATAATATTGGAAGGGTTTGTTCTTCTCGACTCATAACTTGAACAAAAAACAAGTTCTCTCTGCCTGTTCTGTTATGTCTGGAATTATAAATGGACGAAGCAAACTATTTTCATTCCGATTGATAAACTTGAACTTTTCTTTTTGAGTGTGAAAACGTACCAGCGATTCGAAATGAAAAGTCCGCTGCATGAGTATCTTTCTTTGACCATGGTGCGTTTCGATCCTCTGCCCTGTTGTGACGCTAAGATTCTGAACGGATGTCGTTAGCGATTATCTATTAGAGGGATAGCCCCATTTCCCGAGAAGTAGCAGGCGTCTTTTCACCGAATGGAAATGGATAGTAATGCCATCCCTTTTATGAGTTTGGACGGGAAAACATTCAGTGGATGTCTGTCTTAAATGCAACGTCTGAATGGAAGAGAAACATCGACAATAAAGTGAGTGGCTTCCTTTCGAAAAGTATAGAACGCTGCGCCTCGAAGAACCTTGCAAACTTGAAATGCTATCTCGACCAGGGTCTGACATTTTTTAAACCGACGGAATTTAAGAATTTCATTTTTGAGGATTTTGTGCAAACTTCATCCCTTTCACAGAAATTGTGAGGAAATCGAACGTTTATCTGTTATTGAAATGGATAGAACGTCGTTTTCTAATACACTAGCATAGACATTTTTCTATCGAAGGGGTCGGTCATGCCCGAACCGAGTTCCTCCAAGTTGGCCAAGTGCCGCTACTACTTCCGCATCTTCATCACCCACCTGTTCTCTCACGTTGGCCTGTGCGGCTTGGTCGTGGGCTACGCCATCGTGGGGGCCCTCACCTTCGAGCGCTTGGAGGCGGAGAACGAGCGCAGCCAGCGCTTCACCATCCAGAGCAACAGGGAACAGTGCCTCCGCGACCTGTGGAACATCACCCTCAACCTGAACGTGCTGTACGAGGACAACTGGACGGCGCTGGTCGGAGTCCGGATGAGGCTCTTCGAGCAGGAGGTGGTGAACGCGGTCAAGAACGAAGGCTACGACGGCAAGGAGGTGTCCGACGACGAGCTGCAGTGGTCCTTTTCAGGGGCTCTTCTCTACTGCATCACGGTCATCACCACCATCGGTGAGTCCCATTCCTGTCATTAGAATAATTGTTCCTAGTAAAAGCGTAAACTTCCCAAAATATAATCAACCTCATTTGTATTTTGTATTGGTGTGCAACTAACAGTTCTCATTAACAAGCTGATTTTTTAAAACTGTATGACTTCAACAATTCCTAAATCATAGTCTACTTTATTATTGAATCAGGGGTGGTCCATGTTTACTTTTGCTAACTTAAATGCGAACTGCCATGCTGCCTTTTTTCGTCTCCCAATACAAATTTGGACCCAACTGTTTTGGTGTTTGCCTGTACTATTTAACTTGACACATAACTTCCATTAGAAAGAAGTGGCTATTTCGCAAATAACTTCCATTTAAAAAAAAAAAAAAAATCCTTTGAATCTTTTGAAGGGATGCGTGTGCTTACCCAGCTGTTTCGGCCATGGTGATGCGCCATTTCATCCTGTCTGCACCCCCTCCTAATTACCTGTTGGTAGAGGGGAAAACTGTGTGCGTTCCCCAATAGTCTCTTCCCTTCGCAGCTCTTCTCGCCTGTTGGAGGAAATGGGTTCCCCTTTGGCCGTTCCATTTGGAATGGCTTTACTTGTCAAAAAAATATACAGTAAAGATAATTTCTCTTTGGGAAGATATCTATTTTATACATAACTAGCAGTATACCCGTTTTCGTACTGAAAATATATTATAAAGAAACTCAAAAATCACCATCAAGTGCCAATTCCTATAGCATTCTAAATGACATTGCTATTCAAAACATTCTATTCAAATAATTCAATTAAGGCTCCAAAAAGAAAGTTCTCTATTCTGGTTATACAAAACTCAATATTTAGGGTAGTAAAATGAGGGTCACGTGTCCTGCACCCTATTTAAAATGGCTGATGAGTAGGTCATAGAATAAAGAAAATTTTATTGTTAATGAAGACAACATAGAATGAACGACCTGAAAATCTCTCTCACGAAGATGGTTAACATTCATTGACTTATTTTTCTAATTTTTAACACTTTGCAATATAGTTGAAAAGTGTTTATGGCTTTGTTCATTCTGTCTGTCTGTCCGTTAGCACGATAACTGCCGTAAAAATGACTTTATCAAAATGAAATTTTAGTATGTTGTTCAGACGGTCTGTGGGACCTATGAGAATATAAATAAATAATATCACCCAATTAGTTTTTTATTGAACCCGGGTTGAAAATGAAATACATTGAACCCTATGGGACCTAATTTTTCAAAAAAAATTTTAAGCAAATTTAAAATTCATAAATTGCTTCGAAATTTTTAGGAAATATTCACATTATCCCCTAAAATATATATAAAAAATTTCAGTAAAATATGTTAAGTAGTTTTTTAATTAAAAATTATTTAATATAGGGAAAAAAAACAAATTCAATTAAATTCAGACTTTTGGGATATCCTCCAGAAAGAAAAAAGAGATATGTTATATAATAAATATCTTTCCAAGAGTTTAATCATTTTGTAAACGAGAGAGGCTTCACATTTTAAAATAAATTTGATAGTTAACAATTTTTCAAATTTTTTTTTAATTTTATATAACTCTTCATTATATACTTATTTGATGGCATTTTTAATGCACTTTCCTACTTCCTAGAGAGTTAAAATTTGGTACACAGCTTAAATTTGTTGAACATTTTATTCTACAAAAATTTGGTGGATCTTTAAATATAGATCTTACATTTTTTTTTCGAAATGGCCTGCAAATAATCCCCGTTCACTTCTATAAATCATTGTTGTAATATTATTAAAAATTCTGATGTGGGCAGCACATGTCTTTCCCTGCAGACTCATATTCACGTTCTCTTTATTTCTTCAATAATAATTTGAGTTTATCTGCACAAAATAACAGCCATAAGTATTTTAAATGACATTGAATTTGCACGTTAAACTTAAATTTGGTTCTCATTTGATAGCTGGATGTATTGTCAAAGGTGGCGTAGCGAAAACGCGAAAAAACTAGAATATCTCAAGAACGGCTAGTCTTAGAGTAATGGGGTTAGTCTTATTCTTTTTGTTGTCAAAAATCACGTATAAAATAGGAATTTAATTGATATAATTGAGCACACGTAGTCCTTTATTTTTATATTTAACGATTTTTGCGGACCATTTCGCAAAAATATCCCGTTCCTTTTTCCTGAATCGTACTAGAATAACCTACAAATGATTTATGTACCAAATTTTGTTTTAAATTTGGTATATAAATCACTTGTAGGTCATTGAAATATTATACACCAAATTTTGTTAAATTTGTTCCATTAGTTTTTAGCTAGAGTGGATAAAGGCAATTTCTGCCGGCCATTTCGCAAAGAAGGCAGGTTCTTTTATTACGAATCGTACTATAATCTAATGAACATCAGGATTTCCCACAAAAAACAGACCTACCAAATTTTATGAAATTCGGTCGATTAGTTTCTCAATTAGAGTGAATGTAATATCCTCACAGACATACAGAAACATACACAGATACACTCTTACACACACAGACGTCTTCCTAAAAATAGTTTTTTCGTGTTCTAAAAGTCCCAAAACGTATAGATCCTTCGAAAATTCGAGTTCCGATTTTCGGCATGATTCCAATACTTTGAATACATACACACACACACACATATATTATCTGCGTATCTGTGTATTATCTGTGTATCTAAATTCCGTGCCTATGCAATTACAATAGTTGTGATTTTAAATGATCCCTAAACTTTTATTATTTCTTCAACGAAGCCTAATTTTAACTTATGCAGAATGCAAATATCTGAAGCGATTGGAAGGTGAGTTACATAAGAATTGCTGAATGTTTTTCACACAAAATTATTTAGCTCTGGAGTCTGGAATACAAGTTATATGAATGAAATATTCATTGATTTTGCATAGAGAATCAGATGATTTATATTTCGATACAGTTTTAAATATTTAAGTATAATAAATGACTGTAGTACTGTGATAATGTAAAAGATATCACCACTGAATGTATCCCATTTTAAAATTTTTTAAATGAAATTGCATTTCAGTTGGAAAGTGTTTCATAATCAATGCTTATGCATGATTGATCTTTCTTGTTTTTATTTATTTTAGGTTAACTCATTATTTACAATGGTTTATCATTGATTGATTGCTATTAATTATTGTATGTTAAAGGAAAGCAGGCATTTTACCTTATACATATACATGTTTTTTTTTTATTTGTTGTATAAAAATAAAGAAATTTATCCATGTAATAAAAACAGAGAAACTAACTTATTGTATTAAAATAAATAAATTAATCCACTAAATATATCATTAAATGGCATTCAGATTAACGCATATAATTCAACATTTTGTTGCATATTCGATCGTATGAATCGCGAATTTAAAAAATTTGTCATTGACATATGGTTGCTTCTCTAACACTCACCTTTTTTTTAACACTTTACAACATAGTTGAAAAGTGTTTATGACTTTGTTCATTCTGTCTGTCTGTCTGTCTGTCCGTTAGCACGATAACTGCCGTAAAAATGACTTTATCAAAATGAAATTTTAGTATGTTTTTCAAACGGTCTGTGGGACCTATGGGAATATAAATAAATAATATCACCCAATTAGTTTTTTATTGAACCCGGGTTGAAAATGAAATACATTGAACCTTATGGGACCTAATTTTTCAAACATTTTTTAAGCAAATTTAAAATTCAAAAATTGCTTCGAAATTTTTAGGAAATATTCACATTATCCCATAAAATATATAAAAAAAAATTCAGTAAAATATATTAAGTAGTTTTTTAATTAAAAATTATTTAATATAGGGTAAAAAACAAATTCAATTAAATTCTGACTTTTGGGATATCCTCCAGAAAGAAAAAAGAGATATATTATATAATAAATATCTTTCCAGGAGTTTAATTATTTTGTATACGAAAGAGGCTTCACATTTGAAAATAAATTTGGTAGATAACAATTTTTCAAATTTTATTTTAATTTTATATAACTCTTCGTGATATACTTATTTGATGGCATTTTTAATGCACTTTCCTAAGTCCTAGAGAGTTAAAATTTGGTACACAGCTTCAATTTGTTGAACATTTTATTCGACAAAAATTTGGTGGATCTTTAAATATAGATCCTACATTTTTTTCGAAATGGCCTGCAAATAATCCCCGTTCACTTCTATAAATCATTGTTGTAATATTGTTAAAAATTCTGATGTGGGCAGCACATGTCTTTCCCTGCAGACTCATATTCACGTTCTCTTTATTTCTTCAATAAACATTTGAGTTTATCTGCACAAAATATTTATCTGCACAGCTATAAGTATTTTAAATGACATTAAATTTGCACGTTAAACTTAAATTTGGTTCTCATTTGATAGCTGGACTTATTGCCAAAGGTGGCGTACGTCTATAAATCATTGTTGTAATATTATTAAAAATTCTGATGTGGGCAGCACATGTCTTTCCCTGGAGACTCATATCACGTGACCCACTTCAAAATGAAATATGGCATCCATCTTGTCCCAAAATCGTGATTTTTAAAGTTCTTTTTAATTCATATTGAGTGTTGTATCCGTTATAAAACCGCTTTATTTTTGCTTAAATTCTGTGCATCTACATACTGAAACAACGCAATTACAATATATTTGAGTTTAAATCATCATCCAAATTTGATTATTTCTACAACGAAGCCTATTTTTCATTTATATAAAATGTAAACAGCAAAATATGTAGAATGAGTTGTATAAGAATTGCTGTATTTCTTTAACGCAAAATTATTTAGCTCATGGAGTTTGTACAGCTGATATGAATGAAATATTCAAGGATTTTACAGAGAGAAGGACGATTTTTTTCAATGAAGTTTTAAGTATAGAGTTTAATTACTTGTAGCTCCATGGTCTTAATTTTTAAATAAAATAAATTATTATATGATTGTGATGAATGAAATAAATGGGAAAATGTTATGAATAAAATGCTGCTTTTATAGAGAGAGCCAGGCGTGTTACTTTTTCTATGATGTCATTTGAATGAATTTCAGTTGTTTTTGATGATGTTTTCAAATATAATAAATTATCGTAGTATTCTGATAATTTTAAAAGTATTACCGAGGAATGTATTGCATTTTAGAGATGTTTTTCAACCAGGCAATTTATATTTCAATGCCGTTATTTGAATGAAGTTCATTTTTTTCGATGAAGGTTTAAGTTTTCAAATATAATAAATTAATATAGTGTTGTGATAAGTTTTAAAATATTACCGAGGAATGTATTGCATTTTAGAGATGTTTAAATAAAATTGCATTGAAGTTGGAAAGTGTTTCATAATCAATGCTTTAAGCATGATTGATCTTTTTTGTTAATTTCTATTTAGAATAATTTACTTGCCATTTCCCAATCTGCCTTCGATTCGACACTATCTTTGACATTTAGGTTATTTTTTCATGACAAACGATGTCTCAAAGAAACCAGATTATTTCAAAGTAGGAGCTAACTGACGTAACATTAATAATGGATAAGTGATAGAAAAGCTCAAAATTAGTTTCTTTGGACATTCAATTTTGCAGCTTTATTTTACGAAATTATATGACTCCAGAACAGTATTATAGTTTTTATTTTTAAAATACTAGCTATTTTAATGGAAGCGCTACGACCCATATAAACCCTTTGGACGTTTATATCTCCAAACCTAACAGTCAAATAGGCAACCCATTTTTTTACTTCTTTTGTTGAAAATAGGGTGCACATTATGAATATATAAAATGATTTCAATATTTAAATATTTTTTTCGAAAAGACCAACGTTTTTGTCCGAGCCATGATTTGCTTCACTTTGATTATTTTCACTCGAAATAGATTCGTAAATATAAGAGATGATATAAATAGTAAGCGACAAAAGATTCAATAGGAAATCTAGTTTCTAGATTTATAATTTGTTTTCTCAGTTTTGAGAAATCGTCTTGCAAATTGAAGAATATTAAAAATTTTTCGTTTTCCAAGTTCGTAATACTTCAAAAACTGAAAATACTAGTTATAAACTATGCAAAGTAATGTGTAGCCCTTTGAAAATTCTAAATGGATATATAATTGGATTTTGGAGTTCTTAATTAAAGATCTGTAGTGATTCTAATTTCGATATTTTATTATTTCAAACTGTTTTGAAAATGTTTAAAAAAGACAAACCACACACAAAGAAAGATGTTGCTACTGTCGATTCCCTTTTAATAAAGTTGTGTACTTCAATAGCGTTTCAAAATAATCAAATACAAAATTATTATTAATTGCATGAAAAAAATTGACATTTGGTTGAATATTAAAGATTTTTAATGCTAAAAGGAACGCAGATTTGCTGCATATATCATGTTGGTAAAAATGCCCATAGTTGTAAATATCATGCATATATTGATGGTACTACACAACAAATAGAAGCATCCATTTCATAGGGATATCTGACAAGATAGGATTTACGCTCTCTAAATTATTTAAATATATTTAAATAACGCCAAACAATATATTTACAAGTCATGTTTTTAATGTGTTCTCAACACTAATATTACGACTGGTGAATGTCGTTTGGATTGGCTCCCTATGAGACACCTGCAATCACGAGACCATTTTGAAAGTGATCGCAAGTGAGAACTCATCCCCTAATTGCAATGAGTGCAATTAGTCATGTGCACCCCTCTCAGTTGGGAGGAAATACTTTCGATAAGGGATGAAATGCTACAATTTTAAAATCGGATGCAACGGGCATAAAGCTCGGTCATGAGAAAGCTTCCACTCCAAACCCCTCTCTGACTCGACGCATCACGGAAGGAAAATGTATTGAAAAGAGAGGATGGACGAAAAAAGATTTGGAGGAGCCGTCCACGAGCCCATCCGTTACAGATATTCTACGTTCATATAAAGAATTTGAATACTACCCCGTTTTTTACTTTCTACTAAAACTAAAAGTACTAGTACCAGAGAACAAAGAAAGAAGTGTTTTCTCAAAAAGGTTACATTTCGATGCCAATACAGACACGTCCTTTGGGAGTTCGTCTTATCTAGGGTCCATTTCTCGCGTACTCGACACATATTGATGGATTTTGACGACTTTGGGATCGAAAAAAGAGGTAGCCTTTCCTTTCTTCAGCCATCTTCTTCAGCATGGCCAGTATTCTTTCTTCAGCATGGCCAGTATTCTTTCTTCAGCATGGCCAGTATGTCCCCTTTCGGTTCTACAAATGAGTGCCAGATTTGGCACGGTCGCGCTAGAACGGCGCATTATAGTATAAGTTTTAGAAAATTGTAAAAGTGTGCCATTGTGGTAGTTTGTTCATTGTTATACACAACTTTCTTTCTTAAGAATCTCAATACAAGTATTTTTAAATCTCTAAAATATACAGGTTCAAAATGTGTGGATTAAGATTCTGCAACACTTTCTTTTCTTATTACATTTATTTTCAAATGTTGTTCTCTAGAGGGGGTACTCCACACCAAAACGTTCGAAAAGTGAAATGATAGGAAAGCATGCTTTGCGATAAAATAGAGACTTCCAATTTGGTGTATGGGTAAACCGTTTGAAAGGAAGAAAGTGGGCAATTTTAGATTTCCAATATTTTATACTTAAGGGGGTGACACACACCAAAACGTTCGAAAAGTGAAATGATAGAAAAGCATGCGTTCCGATGAGATAGAGACTTCAAATTTCTTGTACGGGTAAATCGTTCAAAAGGAAGAAGGTGTGCAATTTCAGATTTCCAATATTTTCTACTTAAGGGGGTGCCGCACACCAAAATGTTCGATTTACCGAATAAATGAGAAAAGGCTCTTTTACAATTCGATAGAGGCTTGAAATTTGATATATGGGCTAATTATTTGACGAAAACACCCAAGACGAATATAGTTTTTCAAAAATGTTCGTTTAAGGGGTGCTCCAGAGTAAAACGTTCGAAAAGTGAATTGCTAAAAAACCATGCTTCGGAATGAGATAGAGATATCAAATTTGGTGTAAGGGTAGATAGTTTGGAAGGAAGAAAGTATACAATCTCAGTTTACCACTATTTTCTACTTTAGCGAGTGGCGCACACAAAAATGTTCGATTTTTGGAATAAAGGAGAAACGTCCCTTTTAAAACGTGATAGAGGCTTGATATTTGGTATATGGGCGAATCATCTGATAGAAATCAAAAAAAAGAATAGCGTTATTTTAAAAATGTATATCTAAAAGGGTGGGTACTCCACACAAAAGCATTCGAAAGATGAAATGCTAGAAAAGCATGCTTCGCGAGACTTCAAATTTGGTGTACGGGTAAAAAATTGGAAAGGAAGAAAGTGTGCAATTTCAGTTTTTCAACATTTGCTATTGTAGGGGGTGCCGCTCACTAAAATGTTCGATTTGCTGAACAAATGAAAAACGCCTCCTTTACAATGTGAGAGGCTTGAAATTTAGTATATAAGCTAACCATTTGACAAAAAAAAAAAAAAAAAAAAAAAAAAGATGAATACAGTTTAACAAAAATGTTCATTAACGGAGTGCTACACAGAAAAACGTTCGAAAGGTGAAGTGATAGAAAAAACATGCTTCTCGATAGGATAGAAACTTCAAATTTGGTGTACGGGTAGATAGTTTGAAAGGAAGAAGGTGTGAAATTTCAGATTTTCAATATTTGCTACTTTAAGGGGTGCCGCACACTAATATGCTCGATTTTCGGAATATATGAGGCACGCTTCCTTTTAAATGTGATAGAAGCTTAATATTTGATATATGGGCCAATCATCTGATAAAAACCCAAGACAGAGTTTTTCAAAAATGTTCATTTATGGGTGTGCTTCACAGAAAACAGGAGCAAAGGAGAAATAATAAAATAGGGGTGCCTCGGGATGAGATAGACTTTAATGTACGGGTAGTTAATTCGAAAGGAAGAAATGCGAAAATTAATATTTTCTTCTTTAGGGTGTTCTGCACACCAAAATATTCAATTTGTCGAATAAATATGAAACGCGAATAATTAAAAAATTTACATTATTCAGGGGTTGCTTATTGCGAGACCGTTGATTTTTAACGGGTATTCGGCTAGTTTTTCTTTCTATTTTCATTCAGATCAAATAAAAACATATTAAAATAACTCATTTTGACGGCAATGCGATATGCCTAAAGTACGATTTGAAAACTATAATTTGTTTCCATAGAGACGTCAAAATGCGAGGGAAGTCAGCGACGTACCGCATACCAACTTCTTTTATAATAAAATTTATACAGTATGCCAAATGCAATGCAGTTATTAACTTAGATGCTTTTATTTATAAATTTTATATGCAATTTGTTCGATATCAATCCCTTACATTTTCCAGTACGTATGTTAAAGGACACAAAGTTAACAGTTGCTTAATAACTTTGTGTTTTTCCAAACACAAAGTTATTAAGCAATTTAAAGAAATCCTTCTCAAAATGAGTCTTCGCCAATTTTCTCTTTTCTGTATTGAATTGGATGTATTTCTCCAACCAGGGCTTCTGATTAAATTTTAAGACCTTTTGAATTTTCTTGAGTCTTAAACCTAATGATAGGTATAGTTAAAGATTGCGAAAGTGAACAATATGATGTTTCTTGTCGTGTAGATTGGGCAGCAGTTTCGTAGTACTAACGAAATGCCCATGATGTAACTGTTGAGTTAACCGTTCAGCATAGGGGGGAGAACATTGCTGGCTCAATCTTCACCCTTTCAGGGGTATTTATTATGGTAATCATGTAAGGATTCAGGATACTCTAGATCCACTTCAAATATATACCCCTCTTAAGTATTTTCCTTTAGGCTCATTTTCCAGGGTTCATTCAAATTTTCTGCAGGTTTCCATTCAAACCCACCATAGGGTAGTGGTCGGGACATGGCCCAACCATATAGGTTATTGGCATCAAGATAGATACTGTGCTTATCGGGCTCAGTAGAGTCGTCATTTTCCAAATAACGATTATTAGCCTCGGATCTACACTGGCTAATCATACATATGCCGCCTCGAATCCCGCGTTCTATGTACAATAGCATATTTTCATCTGTGATCAGTTCTAGGGTTTGCTCAGCCATTTTCAAGGATGCCTGCCAAGCCAGTCATCACATGAGCGACGTCTAAATCACACTTCTTCTTACAAATTTTTCGGAAAGTTTCAAAAATATCGGTTAACAATAGCACATCCGTTTCGACAAATCGCGATATTCTCCCAAGTTCCTTATATTAAAGGTATTCTATAAAGTTTGGGCATGTGGATAGTCTTCACTCTTCGCCTTTAATATCATTATGAAATGCAGAAGGGGGAGGGCATACATCTTCATCGAATTTTTGAAAGGATGTCATATAACTATAGGGATATACACCCTTCCTAATAAGAGTATTCTGCTGTATCACATCAGGGAAACTTTCTCTTAGAATATGAAATCCATCTAAATTGGAAACTAACTTTTCCAGGGAAGCATTCAGAAACTGTAGACTATCAATAAATTGTAAGTAGAGACGGGGCCCCGCCTTCTTTGAAATCTTGAAAGATATGTATTTTTCGATATTAGTGGCAACCACATCAATGCTATAATCTTGCAATTTCCCAAGGCTCACCATAATATGGTGAACATCCTAATTTTTCAAATTATGAAACACTACAGGTATATTAGTAGTTTGCCTATAGTTAAGATTGCAGCAGGGCCGATCCTAGCAGGTGTGCAGCGCGTGCACCGCACGCGGGCCGGCCAAAACAAGGGTCGGCCGCAGGCCGCATATAGTTCTATCAATCAAGCAAAATATTTTAAAACTTATAATAAGTCGAATAAATATGCTGAATTTTAAATAGTTATTGAAAAATCAAAATAAGTCCCATAGTTTAAGAAAAATAGAATGTTAGTGCACAGTGTGTTGGTCCATTGTCCATTAATGTCTACTCTTTACACACATCCTTCATTTGATAGCAAAATTCGTGGCAGAGCCGGTAATACGGCATAGAAAAGGATACCAAATTTTAAATTTCTATCTCAAAAAATAACCAAGGGGCATATTTTTGAGACGCCTAAGGATGTTTCGTTCCACTGTGCGGCGGCTTATTTATGTATACCACGGTCGGCACGCGGCTCGCAGATCAATGGTCAAAAGAAACTTTATTTTAGCGGTGTCCTTTGTAAATTAGAACTGAATTATTTCGGCAAAGTTAACCCTTTCGCGACGGCGGCATTCTCGAACTGCGGCGGCCCAAAGGACGGAGCGCTTCTTTTTCGAACTGTTCCCAGGAGACGGCAATTTTATTGCGCTAAGCCTAACTCTAAAAAAAAAATTCACTAAAAATCACCCGTTCAACACAGCATTCTACTATTTTCAGGAATAAAGGAAATTCTTATTTTCTATTTGATGTATATTTTTCTTTCAAATTTTCTTTTATCAAAATATTAAAAATTTTAGCGTAATAAAAATAACTTACCTTGAATAAAATAGTTATCAGTTAATCAGGAGTGTATATAGATTTAAATCAGTTATCAGGAGTGTATACTGATTTAAATTTTGAAACTAATGCATCTAAAACGGGTTTCAATTTATCTAGTTTTTGGGCATTACTATCAAGAGTAAAATGAAGGTAACGTAATATTCTTGGCCTAACATTTTAACGAAAAAAATATTGATTTATTGGTAGAACATGGTCCCAAACAAGTAGCAAATTTTAAATTTCCGGTCGATGAGAGTGGCAGAAAATTTAGCTGTTCATATTATAACAAAACTTTAGTGAACGGGGAGAAAATAAATCGCGCGTAGTTCTGATATTCCATAAAACTAAATCGTATTTTTTGTTTTGCATGTAAATTGTTTGGTAAAGATAGTTCAATACAACTTGTAAGTACTGGCTTTTCTGATTGGCGTCATTGTTCGGATTACCTTAATAAGCATGAAAACACTCTAAAAAACACGTAAACTCGTAGAAAACACGTAAGATCGTAGACACGTAAACACGTAAGATCGTAGTGCGAAATAAAGACGAGGCTGGAAAAAAATTGTACTATTCACGCGGAACAGCAAAATGTTTACAATCGAGAGAAAAAGCGATGGCCCGCCATCATTGAAAGAATGATTGCTGTAGTACAATTTTTAGCCAGTCAAAATTTGGCATTCAGAGGAACTAGTACGAAGTTGTATCATAGAGATAATGGTAATTTTTTAAAGGCAGTGGAGATGTTGGCCAAATTTGATCCAGTTATTTCAGAACACCTTAATAATGTCAGTAAATACAAAGATAACAAAACACGTATTCCACACTACTTAGGGCAGCATTTTCAAATGAAATAATTAATATTTTAGCCGAATCTATTCGTAATGAGATAACACGCATTGTTAAAAAAGCCAAATATTACACTATAATTCTTGACTCTACACCAGATGTTAGCCACACAGAACAAATAATGTTTGTAATTAGATGTGTGAACACTACTGATGGTAAGGTAGATATTTAATAATTTTTTCTAGGATTTTTTCCAGTAACTAATACCATTGGAGAAGGTCTGTGCAATTTCCTATTAGAGAAGCTATTACCTAGTCTGCAGCTCGAAGTTAAAGATATACGGGGTCAGGGCTACGACAATGGATCGAACATGAAGGGGAAAAATAGAGGGCTTCAGAAATGGATTCTCGATATCAATCCTAGAGCATTATACGTGCCATGTGCGGCTCATACATTAAATCTCGTCGTTAATGACGCTGCCAGCTCCAGTGGTGAAATTTCTGGTTTTTTCTATATGGTACAAGAGGTATATAATTACTTTTATGCGTCCTCATATCGATGGGATTTACTAAAAAAACACGTGAAAAATCTAACTTTAAAATCATTAAGTGAAACAAGGTGGGAAAGTCGTATCAATGCTATTAGACCTCTAAAACAAGACCTAAAAAACATTATTACCGCATTAAATGCCTTAATTGAAGATACCACCAGAGACATGAAAACAAAAATGGGTGCTGAATCAATAATTAAAAGTCTTGAAACATTTCAATTTTTGTGTTCAATTTTTATTTGGGATGATTTATTATCAAGAATTGATGTATTGAGTAAAATGCTTCAAAATCCTAAACTAAACAATTCGGAATGCATTGAAGGCTTAGATAATCTTAAAAAATATTTAGTTTCCCAAAGATCTCACGATAATTTTAAAATATTTGTCGATTCAGCAACAACACTTGCTAGAGATTTAGGTATTGATCCCGAATTTCCCATGTCGAAGCTCAGGAAAAAGGTCCGTTTATTTGATTACGAGGGCAGTGATGAACCAGTTTCAAATCTCTTCCAGCAATTCAAGACTGCTTTCTAATTTTCAATTCTTGATCACGCGATCTCTTCGGTAAATGAAAGATTTACCTTATTATCTGAGTGCCATTCAATATTCTGCTTTCTGTATGAGTTTCACAACATTTCTAATGATGATCTCATGAAAGCCTGCATGGACTTAGATATTAAGTTACAGGTACAGGAGGAAGGAAGTATTGTGAAAGATATAGACGGTATACAACTCTTTAATGAAATAACTTCATTCAAAGATATTTTTCCAGGTAAAAAACATCCAATTGAGATATTAGAAATTATAGTCAAAAATGAACTCATTCCCTGTTTTCCAAATTTTGCTTTAGCAATAAGAAATTTTTTAACCTTACCTGTTTCTGTGGCTTCAGGTGAAAGAAGTTTCAGTAAATTAAAAATCATTAAATATTACTTGAGAAATAATATGACAGAAGAAAGGCTTTCAGATTTGGGCATCATCTCTATTGAATCCGAAATCTCTGAAAAAATTGATTTCACCGAAATTATTGACAAATTTGCTTCTCAGAAAAGTTGTTTTATAGTTAATTATTAGGTAGTCTTTGTAGAAGGACTGATTTATATACTTTTCGTTTCACGAGATTTATGCTTTAGTACTTTTTTTTATTAGATTATATTTTCTGAGAAAATACTGTTGTTTTGCATTTCTAATTATAGAATGTCTATTTTTATTTCAAAGGTAATATTTTGTTTGTTTATTATTTTGTTAAAGTATTTTGTCGCTATTATAACCTATTAGCTGGCCAAAAAATAAAGTTTTGCACTTCAAATTTTATTTGCATTTTTATTAATGTTTTACTTTTTACTCTTATACAGGTAGATGAATTTATAAAGTCAACGTTAAGTATTAGTCAAAATATGAAAATTTCTCTAGAGGGGCGGCACATTAGGTCTTTGCACGCGGGCGGCCGACACCCTAGGATCGGCCCTGGATTGCAGGCATTATGCAGGGCACCTCTGTATGCTCCAGTCACGTGATTGTGATCACGCACACGATCTGTTTTCAGTTCACGATGACACACATTACAATAAGTAGCTCTTTCAAAGTCAATTTCATTCTCCTTAGTCATTCGCAGTGGTTTAACATAACGGGATTTCTCTCCAAAATACTGTTTCTCCGCTACCAAGTTCTTTAAGAAATGGTTCACAGGGTCGACGCCACGATACACAGTAGCTGCTTTTAAGCACTTTCCATCAGCTCCTACGATGACATAAGCATATCCACGAGGCTCATGGATCGCCAGGCTATGTGTGTAAGATACGAGGGCTTAGTAGTATCCTCTTTAACAATCAGGTCTTCAAAGTTAGCATAAATTATGAAGGGGATAGAATGTTGGTACTGTTTGTTCGTGAATTAGAGATATTTCTGATCTTCTGAGGGCATTTTGATGCGCTGTGGTGCATGCTCTTTGCAATACTGAGCATGATCTTGTAGAAGATCATCTCTACTGTAACGATGTAAACATCTATAGCACACATATTGGACTCCGTTATGTTTAGTTATATCTCCCAGCCAGCGTGACATATTCCTAATCAGTGTATAGTGTTGCTTATCTTCATCACCAATCAGCATCAAATTCACACATTCCATATCCTTTCGTTTGGAAATATGCAAAGGAAAAATTTCCTCATCTTCATATCCATACACATTAATCCGTACATTATTTAATTTCTCAATCTGAGGAATCTTCACAACTGAGATAGGATATTGAATCTCTCCCAGTTTAATGTCATTCTCATAACTGAGGTAATGTGATACTCGATGTGGTTGATCTTCACGAGATATATAGTATTTGTGAGCCAGTAAGCACTACACCAGGCATTTCTCGTCTTCATTTCGGATATTTAGCAGAGCTTTCTGGGTTGCAAGTTTTGATGGCAGGAGTATATAGCTAGAAGCTGCAAGGGGGTTGTACTTCGCACAGTAAACATCTATCTTTCGCATCTTTTGTAAAGTCCATCCGGAGTCTCGGCTAAGAAATTCTTCGAATAACTTAGATTTGGGAAAAAGACTCTTCAATATTGCCGGGTAGGGTATCCTCACGAAGTTCTGTCACAATATCTGTTGTAAAATATGAGCTCGGTACCTCTTCACCACTCGCAATGTTACGAATGAATGGCACATCCGCAATAAGATACCACTTGATAGATCTGTATTTGCCAAGTTCATCTTTTAATATCTTTGATAGCTGAAGGCGAATCTCATCAAAACATAGCATAAGATCCCCTTCTGCCTCTTCAGTGGGCTCCAGAGTGTGTACAGAGAATACATCCATAGCCTTCTCCACTTTATTCTTGCGGCGTTTATTAGAAGTTGGGGCTAAAGCAGGGACTTTTCTCTTTTTAGAACCGTGTTCAATACGATGGTGGTGCAGGGCTTCACTTTTCTTGCTGAATAAGTTCACAATGCTTGCACTGGATACCATCCTTCAGATGAAGTTTCAGATGGCGCTTTAGGTTATCCCTTCTGCTAAACTTCATAGAACATGGAGTGCACTCAAACATTTGAACGGGGGTATGTGTGTTTGCAAGTCGAGCTAAATCCTTCTTCCAGACAAATGCACGCTCGCACACGTTCCATCGATAATTCGATGCATCATCATTAGAATGCGTCTTCAAATGCCGCACTAAACTCCGCTTTTTCGTAAAGCGGTACATACCGACGTTCAAATGTTTGAGTGCACTCAATGTTCTACGAAGTTTAGCAGAAGGGATAACCTAAAGCGTCATCTGAAACTTCATCTGAAGGATGGTATCCAGTGTGAACTTATATTCAGCAAGAAAAGTGAAGCCTTGCACCACCATCGTATTGAATACGGTTCTAAAAAGAGAAAAGTCCCTGCTTTAGCCCCAATTTCCAATAAGCGCCGCAAGAATAAAGTGGAGAAGGCTTTGGATGTATTTTCTGTACACACTCTGGAGCCCACTGAAGAGGCAGAAGGGGATCTTATGCTATGTTTTGATGAGATTCGCCTTCAGCTATTAAAGATATTAAAAGATGAACTTGGTGAATAAAGATCTATCAAGTGGTATCTTGTTGCGGATGTGCCATTCATTCGCAACATTGCGAGTGGCGAAGAGGCACCGAGCTCATATTTCAGAACAGGTGTTGTGACAGACACTACCCGGCAATATTGGGGAGTCTTTTTCCCAAAAGTTATTCGAAGAATTTATTAGCCGGGGCTCTGGGTGGACTTTACAAAAGATGAGAAAGATAGATGTTTACTGTGCAAGGTAGAACCCTCTTGCAGCTTCTAGCTATATATCCCTGCCACCTAAACTTGGAACCAAGAAAGCTTTGTTAAATATCCGAAATGAAGACGAGAAATGTCTGGTGTGGTGCCTGTTAGCCTACAAATACTATAATATCTCGTGAGGATCATCCTTATCGAGTGTCGCATTATCAAAGTTATGAGAATGAAATTCAACTGGGAGAGATTAAATACCCTATCTCAGTTGCGAGGATTCCTCAGATTGAGAAATTAAATAATATACGGATTAATGTGTATGGATATAAAGATGAGGAAATTTTTCCTTTGCATATATCCAAACGTGAAGATGAAGACTGAGTTAATTTACTACTGATTGATGATGAAGATAAGCAACACTATACACTGATTAGGAATATGTCACGCTTGCTGGGCGATATAACTAAGCATAACGGAGCCCAATATGTGTGTTATAGATGTTTACACCGTTACAGTAGAGATGATCTTCTACAACATCATGCTCACTATTGCAAAGAGCATGCACCACAGTGCATTAAAATGCCATCAGAAGATCAGAAATACCTCCAATTCACAAGTAAGCAGTATCAGCATTCTATCTCTTTCATAATTTTATGCTGACTTTGAAGCCCTAATCGTTAAAGACGATACTTCTAAGCCCTCGAATAGTAGATCTTACACACATAGACTGGCTGCGGAGTACGATTACGTTAAACATGTGAGTTCGTAAGTCCTTCTGAGAGGTTGGTGGTAGGGGAAGGAAGGTACGGTCCTTGTGGATGCCTCCCCCACTGGGTTCCAGTCTAAACTGGGTGGCATTTCCCGGCCGTCCAAACGGTTATCTTACACCTTTCTGGTAGGTCGTACGGTCTGGGTCTCAACAACAACACATAGACTGGCGATCCATGCGCCCTGCGGATATGCTTATGTTATCACAGGACCTGATGGAAAGTGCTTGAAACCAGCTACTGCGTATCGTGGCGTCCACCCTGTGAATCATTTCCTGAAGAACTTGATAAAGGAAAAACAGTATCTTGGAGAGAAATTATGTTATGTTAAACCATTGCGAATGACTAAGAAAATGAAATTGACTTTGAAAGAGCTACTTATTGTAATGTGTGTTATCGTGACCTGAAAACAAATCGTGTGCGGGATCACAATCACGTGACTGGAACCTACAGAGGTGCCCTGCATAATGCCTGTAATCTTAACTATAGGCAAACTACTAATATACTTGTAGTGTTTCATAATTTGAAAAATTAGGATGCTCACCATATTATGCTCAGTCTTGGAAAATTGCAAGAACATGACATCGATGTGGTTGGCACTAATATCGAAAAATACATATGTATTCCAAGATTTCAAAGAAGGAGGGGCCCCGTGTCTACTTACAATTTATTAATAGTCTACAGTTTTTGAATGTTTCTCTGGAAAAGCTAGTTTCTAATTTAGACTTGAGTGAATATCATATTCTAAGAAAACATTTCCTTGATGTGATACAGCAGGATACTCTTATTAGGAAGGGTGTATATCCCTATTGTTATGTTACATTCATTCAAAAATTCGATGAAAATGTACTACCTCCACCTTCTGCATTTCATAATGATATTAAAGGTGAAGATATTAAGAGTGAAGATTATCGACATGCCCAAACTGTATGGAATACCTTCAATATAAAGAACTTGGGAGAATATCACGACCTATATGTAAAAACGGATGTACTACTATTAGCCGATGTCTTTGAAAATTTCCGAAAAATTTGTAAGAAAAACTATGATTTAGACGCCGCTGATCTCGTCAGGACTGGCTTGGCAGGCATCCTTGAAAATGACTGAGCAAACCCTAGAACTACTAACAGCCCTTACAGCAAAGATCGTCACATGTGTGACAGTGACGTTGTAGTCCCGTGACACCTTGGTCACAATGTGACATCAACATCATATTTGTGACTTCTATGCGACGTTACGTATCAGTAACTTTGTAACTTCATTGTGACTATATTCTGTGACGTTTCCACAATTTAATTAACATGTAACAATGTGACGACTTTACAATGGCAATTACAATGTGACGTCACAAACAAGTTAATATGCGGCGTCACAAATGACCAAGAAAATGACCAAAATGAATTCGCTGTGACTTCAATATGACATTGCCAAGACGTACTGTGATGTCCTGTGACGTCCCAAAGTCACAGTGTGATGTAAATCTTACGTCACTGTGAAAAAAATGCTGTTAGGGAGATGAAAATAGGCTACTGTTCATAGAAAGCGGTATTCGAGGCGGCATATGTATGATTAGCCAGCGTAGATCCGAGGTTAATAATCGTTATTTGGCAAATTACGACTCTGAGCCCGATAAGCACAGTATCTATCTTGATGCCAATAACCTATATGGTTGGGCAATGTCCCGACCATACCCTATGGTGGGTTTGAATGGAAACCTGCAGAAAATTTGAATGAACCCTGGAAAATGAGCCTAAAGGAAAATACTCAAGAGGGGTATATATTTGAAGTAGATCTGTAGTATCCTGAATCCTTACATGATTATCATAATGAATACCCTCTAGCCCTTGAAAGGGTGAAGATTGGGCGAGAAATGCTTTCCCCCTATGCTGAACGGCTGGTTCAACAGTTACATCGTGGCCATTTCGTTAGTTCTACGAAACTGGTGCCCAATCTACATGACAAGAAACATTATATTGTTCACTATCGCAATCTTCAACTATACCTATCATTAGGTTTAAGACTCAAGAAAATTCACAAGGCCTTAAAATCGAATCAGAAGCCGTGGTTAGAGAAATACATCCAATTCAATACAGAAAAGAGAAAGTGGGAGAAGATTTCTTCAAATTGCTTAATAACGCCGTGTTTGGAAAAACCATGGAAAATCTTCGAAATCGAGTGAATGTTGAGTTAGTGAATTCTTCAAAGCGAGCCCTGAAAATAGTGGCATCCCCAGCTTATAGAGCTAGTAGAACTTTTAGCGAAGATCTTGTGGGTATCGAGCGTGTCAAGAGTTGCATTTTGATGAATCGTCCTATATAGGTTGACTTTGCTATCCTGGAGCTGTCCAAGCTACTCATGTACGAGTTCCATTATAAGCATATTAAAAGCCAATAGGGTGAAAAAACTTCACTTCTCTTCGCCGATACTGATTCATTGGCTTATGAAATCCAAACTGCTGGTATCTATAAAGACGTGAGTCAGCATAAGCATCTCTATAATTTTTCTGACTACCCCAAGGACCGTCCCGTCTTCAGTGAAGGCAATGAAAAACGCATTGGATACTTTAAAGACGAACTGAATTCAACCCCCAATCAAGAGTTCATAGGACTTAGACCTAAGATGTACTCTATTCTATCATCTGCTGGAGAAAAGAAAAGAGATAAGGGTGTTTCTACACATGTGGTTGCCCGGAAAATTACGCACAGTGATTATAGACAGTGCCTGCTGAATGTCAGACCTACCACGGAAGAACAGATTAGAACTGACAGCAGCCATCCTAAACTATTCACCGTATGCCAGAACAAGGTGGCCTCGTCATGACAAAATATATTTACATGAGAACGGCATTACGAGTTATGCTTACGGACACGTGAAAATCAAAAAATAAAAATAAATACAAAAAATCTGATGTGGGCAACCCATGACTTTCCTTATATAATGCAATGAATTTACTACTTTTACAGTTAAAATAAATGTTATTCTTGTAGTAGATACTTATATTCTTTCCAAGATATTGAATTTTCTTCAATGAGTCTTCATTTTCATTGATTTAGCATCATTTTTATCCATTTGGCGAGATTTTTGTTAATTTGGCAACAATTAAAAATATCGCCAAGTTGGCGACATTCCGCCAAATTCGTCGCCAAAATCTCGCCAAGCGTTATGGACGGAGAAATAAGCTATTCTTACAGCAGATAAATGACTATTGGCGTTCAAATACTCTATCTTTTTTCATGAATGGAACGAGCTAGATCCACGAGAATGATGTCACCCAATTTATCGCATGACATTACATATGAAAAGTGAACATGTTTCTCAATAGGAAATATATATTTTTTTTTGTTTTATATAACTTTTTGATAATTTTTTTAAAAAATGTGCAATATCTCGAGAACGGTTCATGTTAGCGTTCTAAAATTTATGTCAATCGTTTTCTAATGAAAAATTACATAAGAAATGTCTATTTGCGTAACTTTATTAGCAGTTTTGATTTTTTGACGATTTTTTTAAAATTTCACTCAAAAATTTAGGGGGGGGGGGGGTTCTGAACATTCGATTACGTATAAAAACAATAGGCTTCCAGTGTTTACGGATTGTGATTTTTGTACCAAATTTGGTTCGAATCGGTCCATTCGTTCGTCAGTTATCGTTTCCACAGACTCACTGACACACACACACACACACACACACACACACACACACACATACTTTCACACACACACACAGACATCACTTCAAAAATGTTTGATTCGTGATCAAGGATGCTTGAAACGTGCTCTCCCGTCGAAAACTCGAATTCGAATTTTCGACCCCGTCACAATACTTTCCTTATGCATTATGTATATAAGGAAAGTAAAAATTAAGACTGTCGCGGTGCATTTATGCATCGGGTGGTGGGGACAATCTTTTTAAAAAATTACTTTTTGTAGCAAATATCATAATACTGAAATGAATGAGATCGGCATTACAAGCTACGGTTACGGGCATTTCAAAATAAAGAAATAAAAAAATAGAGAAGATAGAGGTTGTCGTTTATGCATCGGGTGGTGACGGGGACAGCCTTTCAAAAAAATATTCTCTTTTACTAAAATACCTACATGTATTACTATTGAGGAACAACAATACTCTATACGTAATGAACTCCATCCTCTTCTATGACATCATCCTTCTATCCATATCTATCTTAAGAAATCATAACTGTGCCGGCTTCTGAGGACCTCCCCATATTAGAGCATAGCACTTGAATACCCCCACCGTTAGTGCACTTATTTATAGCTTCCGAAGATACCCATGTTAAAGTACACCACCCAATGTTGCAGAACTCTCCGTATATATCTACTTTCATTATTTTATTTACTTTTATAAAGATTTTTATGAATTTAATGAAATTTGTTGAGGTTTTAGTATCTAGGTATATTCTTTAACTTGATGATTTTATTATTTTGGGGTGATTCCTATCGGAATGGTATAAGGAATCTATGATCACTTTAAATAAGTGATTAAAATTTATTACATTGTTTCAGAAAATAGTGAGTTTATACTAAAGTCTTGTATATTTTAATACTTTACAACATAGTTGAAAAGTGTTTATGACTTTGTTCATTTCGTCTATCTGTCTGTCTGTCTGTCCGTTAACACGATAACTGCCCTTTATATGAAAAGATCACGTGACCATTATAGGAAGGGATCACGCGACCCACTTCAAAATAAAACAGGGCATCCATCTTGTGTCAAAATCGTGATTTTTAAAGTTCTTTTCTATTCATATTGAGTGTAGTATCCGTCCTAAACCCGCTTTATTTTTGCTTAAATTCTGTGCATCTACATACTGAAACAATGCAATTACAATATAGTTGAGTTTAAAGGATCATCCAACTTTGATTATTTCTACAATGAAGCCCAATTTTTCCTTATGGAGGATCTAATTACCAAAAGATGTAGAATGAGTCGTCTAAGAATGGCTGCATTTCTTTAAAGGAAAATTATTTAGCTCATGGAGTATGCAATATAGCTGATATGAATGAAAGATTCATTGACACAGAGAAACAAACGATTTTTGCGATGAAGTTTTAAGCATAGAGTTAAATTACTTGTACCTCCATGGTTTTAAGTTTTTAAATAAAATAAATTATTATAGTATTGGGATGAAAGGAATGGAAAACAGTTTATGAATGAAATGCTGCTTTTATTGAGAGAGCCGGGCGTGTTATATTTCGATCACGTCATTTGAATAAATTTCATTTGTTTCCAAATATGATAAATTAGTGTAGTATTGTGATCATTTTAAAAATATGACCGAGGAATATATCGCATTTTAGAGGTGTTTGCATTAAAGTTGGAAAGTGTTTCATGATCAATGCTTTATGCATGATTGATCTTTCTTGTTTCATTTCGACGGAGTCTTCATGCACCTATTTCTTACGCACTTCTCTCCAGTTTGCACACATATCGAATAGGTGAGATGGTCGGGAGCACGAGGGTGGTCGTGTGTGCCGGTCGGCAGACATCCCCTGCGAAGTAGCTCGCGAAGTGAGCTCATTCAGCGTCAGCGCGTAGGCGACTACCGGGGTGGCAAACGGAGTTTAAAAAAAAGAAACTGAGAACGGAAAACGTTTTTTTTTTCCTTCCGGCGGAACATGTGTTTAGGAATGTGTTCTCTGGAATGCTTTATTTTATTTACTAAATTTTTATTTGAAAGATAGGGAGCGTAGAACATGATTATGACATCTGTTTTGTCCGATCGCATTTTCCAGCCCTCATTTAGCCTTTCCCGAGCCATTCTCTTATATTCTAATTTAAGCATGAAACGAGATTCAATTGGAATCCTTCTTCGTCAAAATGTTCCAGTTTCCAAATAGGGTTGCACATTCCAGGGCATAATAGGCACTTAAAAGACTGACGGCCACGCATCCCAATAATGGCGCCACTCCACTACAGCTGGGCTCTTGGTTTGGGTGTCATTCGATCCGTCTCAGCTTCGAGACCCGGGAAAAAGTCTCCCTTTTCAAAAATTCGATGCAAAGGGATCATCCGAAAACTCAAAATCACTTTTCAAAAGGAACGAGCCATCTTCTGGATCCCATTCGAATTCATGGTCCTGATAGAAGAGGATCAAAAGAAAAGAAAAATGGCTTTGCTTCCCCCAAGCCATAAATGCTGCCAACCCTTAAACTGAGAAACGAGATCGAATTTATTTTCCCGTTGAACGTTTTAACAGATTTCTAAAACGGCCCGAGCCCCTTTTCATGAGGTCTCGCATCGCATCTAAAATGTAAAATTGCGAATAATGAAATGGGAAGTCCGAGCCATTACTTGATTGTCACGCGAACCTCCCGTCACACCCGAAACTCGAGTGTTTGCACACAAACTGTCAACGAGGGAACTCGGTCATGACGCGACATCCGTCACCGAGTTAATATTTTAGCGACTTAAGAAAAGTTCCTAAACTTCCCAGGATCGATGGAGGGACGATTCGACGAAGCAAAACGTATACTGACATCGTTTAAACATGCCCCACGCATAACTGACACGACGACGTCGTTTAACGAACATTGATTATGAAACACTTTCCAACTGAAATGCAATGCCATTGAAACAAATGCGATACATTCAGCGGGCCTATTTTTAAAAGGATCGCAATAATACAATGATTTATTACATTCGAAAACTTAAAACTTCATCGAAAAAAAATGAACTGGATTCAAATGACGTCATTGAAATATAAATTGCCATGGCTCGCTATGTAAAAGCTGTCAATATTTCATGCATACACTTTTACTCCATTCTTTTCATTCATCACAGTACTACAATAATTTATTGTATTTAAAAACTTAAAACCATGGAGGTACAAATAATTTAACTCTATGCTTAGAACTTCATCGAAAAAGTCTGCTATAAAATCGTCTGTTCTCTATGTAAAATCAATGAATATTTCATTCATATCAGCTATAATAGAGACTTAAAGAGCTAAATAATTTTGCGTTAAAGAAATGCAGCCATTCTTATACAACTCATCTTACATCTTTATGTGTTTACATTCTCCATAAGAAAAATTAGGCATCGTTGTAGAAATAATCAAAGTTAGAGGATCATTTAAACTCAACTATATTATAATTGCGTTGTTTCAGTATGTAGATGCACAGAATTTAAGCAAAAATAAAGCGGTTTAAGGACGCAAATACAACACTCAATATAAATTAAAAAGAACTTTAAAAATCACGATTTTGACACAAGATGGATGCCCTATTTTATTTTGAAGTGGGTCACGTGATCTCTTCATATAATATATGTGTCATCATTATTTTAATTTTTATTTAAAAAACTCCCGAATATATTTTGCCGAATTTTTTTTCATATTTTTAGGAGATCATTTGAATATTTCCTAAAACTTCCGAAGCAATGTGTGAATTTTAAATTCGCTTAAAAAATGTTTGAAAAATGAGGTCCCATGGGGTTCAATGTATTTGATTTTTTCAACCCGGGTTCAATCCAAAACTAATTGGTTGATATTATTCATTTATATTTCCATAAGTCCCACAGACCGTCTGAAGAACGTACTCAAATTTCATTTTGATCAAGTCGTTTTTACGGCCGTTGACGTGCTAACGGACGGACAGACAGACACACAGAATGAACAAAGAATGAAACTCTTTTCACCCATGTTGTAGAGGTAAGAAAGTTTCCCCTCCCATCAAGAGAGAATTCCCATTTTGGAATAGAACTGGGAATGTGGAATAGCAAAATTTTAAATTTGTAGCGAGAAGATCTGCATATTGTACGTTACGTTATAGAAAACCTTTCAGCAGCAGTTTGTAGTCAGGAAATGAGCCTTCTGCAAATTGATCTCATTAAAACAAAATATAAAATTTTGAAACAGCTCACCAGAATGGGTCCTGAAGGGGGTGTCAAAGGCGTAGAAGGCTGCAAGAAAATGAAATTTAAGATTCAGTAACAAAATATAACACAACAAACAATACAAGTGAGAAAAACGAAATGGGCTAAATATAGGCTGTGTTATTGTATAATAATTCGTCGCTTTATATTATTTGTGTTTTATGTGCTTATGGAAAATCAAAATTATCTAAATAATAGCAAGATTGGATATTTTCGCAATTTTTTTATAAATGCAATTTTTTTTTATAAGTGCTTTTTCCAAAATTCATAGATTTTATGAAAAAATTCGAGAATTTTATGAAATAATGTGTGCTTGAGATAATGCGCATCATTTTCAAGAAAGAGCACTCTAAAAGTCTAGATTTTTTTTTTTTTTTTTTTTTTTTTTTAAGAACGCTGAAAAGCGCCATTTCTTTTAAATAGCATTAAAATGGGTGATATTTAAAAAAACGCTGAAATTTGCGATTTTATTAAAAATTGCTAACATGTACAGGGATGTATCTAGAGAAATGTGAGTGGTGGTTGATTTTCCAGAACAATTATAATTGCAAATATAAAATTTCGAAACGAGCTTCGCATTAATTCGCACACATAAACAGTATTAGTATTGTATACTTTTATATTAAAGAAAAACATTTGATAAAATTGAATATAACTTTTTTTAAATGTAATTATAATACAGTACAACCTCGAAAATCCGGACTCGTCCGGACCATGCCGATTCCGGATTTTCGATTTTTCCGGATTATAGAATTTGAATAAAATTCAGATTTGATATTAACTAAATACACTATAAAGCACTATTTTTAGTAAAAATAATGGCAAAAGTTAAGTTAATCAATTAAAACATATGATTTAATTTAAAAATAGGACAAAAGAAATTTCTAAGAAAAAATATACACATTAATAATTTAGAATGTGTGAACGAAACGAAACGATAAAATTCCATTTTATCATTTCGTTTAAATATTTGAATTAACATTTGTTATTTCATTAATTTTGGTTTATGGGAAAGCAGTTTTCTTTACCCTGTAGATGGACATTACTTCTGCTCGGTTATAATGCTTCTTTGTTCAAGACCTTTAATTGCATGATCGATTTTTTGCATAAGATTATCAATGGGTATTTTTTCTTCTCCACATTTATCGTCACTACTTCGATCTTTTTTTATTTAATATCATATCGCGAATTTCGCCATCATTCAATTTATTTACGATTGGCGCATCATCATCAAAGTGCAGAACTTCCGTTATATCGGCTTTGTCGAGATTTAATGAAGCGCCGGATTTTTAATGCAGTGCCGAGATTTAATAAAGATCGAGGATTAACACTTTTAACGATATATTTAAAGGTGTAAATGTGTTTAAACCGTTTTCGCTATTAACGAACGAAAAACAAAAAATAAGAACTTAAAAGTTTTATTTATTATCTAGCATCTATATAATGTTATGTTTAAAAAGACTGATGACTCTGAAAAAAGTAAAAACTTTATTAGTAATAGTCAAATATGTAAAAAATATCGCAGTAGTAGATAAAATAAATATCTTTTCCAAGAAAGAAAAATCTCTCTCTCAATAATTTTTCTAAATTACGATGAGTCATTACTAGGTTACAGCAGCGCCCGGACGTGGTGGGGCAGGGAAAGCGAAGAAAGGAATTTGCTTAGTTCCTAATCGCAAACGCAGCAGACTGTCACCGGTGGCAAGCCGACCCCTTTGAGAGGTCTGTGCGATACGATATTATTGAGTTATTTATTCGCTATTTATAGCATGTAAATATGGCTTTCTAAACAAAAGAGGCAAAATATACAGTCGATTTCAAGCTGACACGTTCGACGAGAACCAAAAAATCGTCAAATATCGGGAGGGGGAGGAGATTCTGAAGACAAAGCAGAATACATTGAAGAATGGAAATCGTACTATGAAATGAACAAAATAAATTTCCGGGAGCGTTAATATGAATTCTCGGGATTTTTAGATTTAATTGAACATCTGTGATAAAATGTTACGATAACGTTTTAAAGTTATATTAAAAATTACATTGTTTCAGAAAAATGTCTTTTTCAATAATGAGAAAAGGAAATTTTGATAATAAAAATTCAGTATTTAAATAACGATGTATATTTTACGCGAAATAATTCATCAGGAGTTGTGACTTGAGTAAGGGGAGAAGGGATTAACGCTAACAACGCAATTCACGCTCCAACCACGAGCCTATCTACGGCCGTCCATCTAAACTTTCGTTTCATTTCCGGGTTCAGAAAGTCGATCGGAAAATACGGTAACATAAATAATCTTATGTATAAAATAAATAATCTTACCCACCCTGTTGTTTTTTAAATCCGCGACTTCGTCAGTCTGGGAAAAAAAACCGAAAATTTGGAAAACGTCCGGATTTTCGAGGTTGTACTGTACGTATATTTTTTTGGATGAGTGGTGGTCGGCAATTGAGTGGTGGTCGGAAATTCTGAGTGGTGGAAACCCCGACCACCGCCGACCACTGTAGATACATCCCTGCATGTATGATTTTATTTAAAAGTGCTATCCATCAACGGAATGAATTATTAAGGAAATAAAGAGGAAATGAATTTCAGCGAATATTTTCTCCGTAGTCAAACATTAAATATAAAGGATAGATTTGAGCCTCTGTTATTTCAGATTTAGACGATTTTTGAGGGCCATATCCGGGGCAGGTTCTTTTCTGGTACAAAATCTAATCAGCACCAGGGTATTCAAAAAATGACTTAAATACTCAGTCAAACAGTTTTCTAGCTAGAGTCTAGCATTGTATTAATAGACACACGCACAGACGTCACGCTAAAAATAGTCTTTCCGTGTTCTAGAGGGCCTGCTCGATACGCCGACACAATTCCAATACTTTTCTTATGCATTGTAAGGAAAGGAAAAACGTGCTGGATTGCAATCTACTGGATTACCGTGTTTTTTCTTCGTCGACCCAGACCGTCCGACCTACCCGAAGGTGTAAGGTATCTGTTTGGACGGCCAGAAAGTGCCACCCCATTTAGACCGAAACCCAGTGGGGGAGGCATCCACAGGGACCGTACCCTCCTTCCCCTGCCACCCACCTCTCGGAAAGACTTATGAACCCACCTGTTTAACGGGATCGTACTCTGCGTGAACACGGCGACCGTTTGAGCAGAGGCGGGAATGGAAATCGGGTCGTTCGAGTGCCATCCCCGCGCGCTCACCACTGGGCTATCGCGCCCACCGCGCTCTCTTCAGCCAACACACCATTTTGAAGCCACTTCAATGTCCCCGTGAACGTACAAGTTCATAAATCACGATCGCGATCTTGAAGTGCCGAAGAAACGCAAACAAAGCGAACTCTTCTTAATTGTTTTGCAACTCTTGACGCGTCGGGGTCAAGTTCTCCGGTGATAAAAATCAATTTCTATTTGGGGCTTCGTGCTGTCACGGCGTGTTGCAGATATTTTGGCACGGGCACCCCATCTTACGCGTTAATGTGCAACTATTTCTCAGGAAGATGAAGCCATTCTTTTATAGTCATTTGAATTTCCCTTTTGACGACATCTCCCCCAGTGTTTCTTTCAGCAATTTTTGGCAGGGGGGGGGGATGAAATTTTAGGGGGAGGGCAGTTTCTGTTTTCCCTATTTAAATATATCTTAATGCTGAGTCACATAAATAGAAACTAGGTTAACATAACATGTCTCCGAGGGAGCGTACCCCGGAGTTAGGTCAGAAAGAAACACTGTCTCCCCCTCCATTGTCTGTATCGCCATTTGGCTGAAGTTGGCGGAAGTACAGTCGCGACTCGGGAGTTCTCCTTCTGACATAAGAAAAGGAGTGTGGAAACCCCAGGTCGTCCGACTCGTCCAGAGGACTTGAGTAACTATTTGGACGACCGGGAAGGAAAGTTAGCGGAAGCCAACTCCCAAAGAAAAGGAGTGTAAAGACCCAATATCACTAACGAGATGAATACCACCACGATGAAAGTCATTCCAGAACTTTGTAAAAAAGAAAACATTATTTCAGATGTACTTATTTTAAGTGCACATGAAACAGAGTTTTTTCCATATTTGTAAAACAAATAAAATATAAGTATTCAGCTTAGCAGGCATTTCTTATATTCGTCTTAGCAGGCATATCTTAGCAGGCATTTCCACCCCTTTAAAAGTTTTTAAACATAGCATTTAGCTGAAAATCTAAAGTACCATCCTTAAAACATGACCCTAATTCCCATTTTCACCGATAGGCATCGGTGATGGTATCATTCTATTCCAACTTAATACGGAATTTCTAACCATTCGGAAGTTCCTAAACACTCCCATTTACGTGAAAAATCAAAATTATACTATTAAAAACCTGCTTAGTTCTACTTTCGCTACAATCTGCGGATGATGTCGCCTCAATCTGCGTATTCTCCCGTTTTAAAGTTTTGAAACATGTCGTTTACCTAAAAACCTAAAGTATCACAACTTAAAATATTATTCTAAATCCCCATTTTACCAATAGGTGTTAGTAATTATTCCACTCTATACCTTCAGTATGTGTTTCTATCCCCTTAAAAGTTAGTAGAAATCCCTATTTAGCTAAAAAAAAAAAATTATCAAAGTTCCCTTAAAAATTTACTGTATGCCCTTCAGTATGCGTTTCTATCTCTTTAAAAATTAGCCATAGTTCGCCATTTTACTGTTATATATAGAGCATGTGTATCATACATAGCCCATTAAAAGTTTCCAAACACCCACATTTACTTAAAAATTTGAAGTTCAGGCTTTAAAAAATACTGAAGTTTCCCTTTCGCTGTCCTATATTAGCTGTGTGTATCATGGATACTACTTTATCATATGTTTATATCTCTTTAAATACTCCTAAATACTCTATTTACTTAAAAATTTCAGAGTGTTCCCCTAAAAATACTACCTTAGATCTGCATTCCACCGGTGGGTGTTAGTTATATGTATTGTATATAACCCCCTCACTAAGCATTTCTCCCTTTTTAGCAGTTAGTAGAAATCGCATTTACCTGAAAATTCAAGTTCTACCCTTAAAAAACTCTGCTAGTTCTCCATTTCACGGCTATGTATCGGTTATGAGTATCAGACATGCCGCCTCAGTAAGCGTTTCCAACCCTTTAAAACATTACATTTAGCTAAGGAATTTAAAGTCCCCATTGTAAAAATATTCTTCTAGTTCGGCACTTTATAGTTAGGTGTCGGTGTTGGATTCACTTCATACTCCCTCTGTAGGTGATATCGCCTTATAAAGTGTTAGTACATATTACATTTAGCTAAACACTTGAAAGTCTCGTTCTTAAAAACCTGGCCTAGTTCAAGGGCGGATCCAGCTTTGGCGCCAGGAGGGGGTCACATAGTCGTGGTCAAGTCAAGAACTTATAATTTAATTTTGATAACAATAGATACAAGTAAAAAGTAGGTATTTTATTAATGTACTTAAGTACTGTACTTAAAAATATTTATTCTTTATTGTACACTTGAAAAACTTAATACATAATAACTTGTACATATACACGTACATATTGCCATCTTCTCTTGAAGACATCCAGAGAAGCACTATCACGCACGGAATGAGGCAGCCTATTTATATTCCATAACCGTGGTGAATGATTTGTCATAACAGCTAGAGGTATGTCGAGGGGTATGACGCAAAACTCCGCAAAAGTGAAGAGGTGGTACGACAAGGGTTTCCAACAAACAAAATAGAAACAGACAAAATACAGATATTTAAATAACAAAATCAATTTTTCTTTTACGTCTTCTCCCGAAACGCGTTATTACGTCATTTACGTCAATGGGTACGTTTTTATGAACGTGGAGAAGTGCCAGTCCGGTTAGGCGATCTTCAACCATTGAAGATCTTAGCCACGATTTAATTCTGCGCAACGTAGAGAAAGACCTTTCTGCTGTCGCTACACTGACAGGTAGTGTAGCCATAAGACATAAAAATTTTCTTATATTAGGATACATATCGATGTCACAATTTAAAATAAGATCAGAAATCGACTGCGGTATGTCCTGGCTCCGCTGCCACTTCACCATCCACAGCCGATATTCATTTACAATGACAGAAACTGGAGTGTTATCTAGTAATAATGTATAGTCGGTAGCTAGTTGTTTCACAGTTTCAATGTCTTCATTACTATATTCGCTTTTTGGCATGAAAACGCTTAGCTGAAACAAATTAAGTACATCAGGAGACAGGCGGTCCTGGAGATCACTTATTATTGAATCTAGAAGAGGGATGTATATAGCTCTGCGGAAATACTCTTCAGCAGATTGAGCAGGTTGGTTATTGGCCCTATGTATTTGTTTTGATACTATTCTGGGGCATTTAATTTCTACATCTAGCTGCTCAGCTACTTCTTTAGCCTCTTCAAAAAGCTGTCGGTAGATATTTTTACTTTCCCTGCAATACATGGTAATGTATAGGGAAAGTATTGGAATCATGCCGAAAATCACAACTCGAGTTTTCGACGGATCTACACGTTTCGAGGCCTCTAGAATACGAAAAAACTATTTTTAGCGTGACGTCTGTGTGTGTGTCTGTCTGTGCAGATTTTGTATCCACTCTAACTAAAAAACTAATGGACCGAATTTCACAAAAATTTGTAGGTAAGTCACTTATGGCCGGGGCTGGTGCTGATTAGTTTTGGATACGATTCGGAATAAAACAACCCGCCTTTTTTGTGAAATGGCCCGCAAAAGCTTGTATCCACTGTAGCTGAAAAACTAATGGACCGAATTTCACAAAATTCGGCAGATGAGTCACGTATAGGTCACCCTGGTGCTGATTAGATTTTGGTACGATTCGGAAAAAAATGACCTGCCTTTTTTTTGCAAAATGGCCCGCAAAAATCGTCCAAATCTAAACTAAAGAACTGGGTATACTCAAATACATCCATTAAATGCTGATTTAATACGTAATTTTTAACGACGAAAAGAATAAGACCAACCCCATTACACTAGGACTAGCCGTTCTCGAGATATTTTAGTTTTTCGTACTTTCCCTACGCCACCTTTGAAAATAAGCCCGGTCACCGCATGAGAACGAAAATTGAATTAAAAGTGAAATAAATTTAGTTAAAATAAAGAGAACGGTAATATAGGTCTGCAGGGAAAGTCATGTGCTGCCCACATCAGATTTTTACTTTCCCTGCAATACATGGTAATGTATAGGGAAAGTATTGGAATCATGCCGAAAATCGCAACTCGAGTTTTCGACGGATCTACACGTTTCGAGACCTCTAGAATACAAAAAAACAATTTTTAGCGTGACGTCTGTGTGTGTGTCTGTGTGTCTGTCTGTCTGTGTGTCTGTCTGTCTGTCTGTGCAGATTTTGTATCCACTCTAACTAAAAAACTAATGGACCGAATTTCACAAAATTTGGTAGGTAAGTTACTTGTGAGCGAGTCTGGTGCTGATTAGTTTTGTGTACGATTCGGGATAAAAGAACCCGCCTTTTTTTGCGAAATGGCCCGCAAAAGCTTGTATCCACTCTAACTGAAAACCTAATGGACCGAATTTCACAAAATTCGGTAGATGAGTCACTTATGGGTTACCCTGGTGCTGATTAGATTTTGGTACGATTCGAAAGAAAATGACATGCCTTTTTTTGTAAAATGGCCCGCAAAAATCGTCCAAATCTAAACTAAAGAACTGGGTATACTCAAATATATCCATTAAATGCTGATTTAATACGTAATTTTTAACGACGAAAAGAATAAGACCAACCCCATTACACTAGGACTAGCCGTTCTCGAGATATTTTAGTTTTTCTTACTTTCCCTACGCCACCTTTGAAAATAAGCCCGGTTACCGAATGAGAACGAAAATTGAATTAAAAGTGAAATAAATTTTATTAAAATAAAGATAACGTTAATATAAGTCTGCAGGGAAAGTCATGTGCTGCCCACATCAGATTTTTTTGTTTGTTTTCCTTTTTTATTAACAACACAATGCGGGAAAGTATAATTAGGGGGAGGATGCCAATGCTTTTCAAGCAACATAGCTTTAGTTGAATCATCTATATTTCCCCCTATATAACAAGCAATATCTGAAGCAAACTTTGGTTGAGAAAGTGAAGTCTTTATCTGATCAGAATCAGAAGTCGATGTACATATTGTAGGCTGAATATCGTTAGTAACAGGAGAGCATGTTTTTTCTTCATCTATGGTTAATGTAGGCAATGTAGCTGTAGAAGCAGAAGCATCGGCAATACAATTATTTTCATCTGTAGTTGTTGTAGGTGAATTTTTCGAGTGAGCAATCTCAAGCCTTGGTTTCTTTGGGAAAAATGAATCTATTTTTTTTAATGAACGTTTCAATCCACCACTACCATCTCCTTTTCCCTTAGAATCACCCTGCAAGCAAAACCATGCAAATTTCACACCCCACAACAGACAACAGACTGTTGAAAATACATATTAAATATATATACATAAAAACACCCACATTCGCTATAGTGCAGGCTGGTGGCGCAGGCGCATTACCTCACAAACAAAGCACAATTTATATTATATTAAATTAATTAAATATTGAAGGTATGTAGTTACATAAAATCTGTATATAAATAAAATCATTATGTTCAATTAGTGGTCCACCTAAGTCCTGGAACCAGCTCGGGGGGGGGGGGGGTCATGCCCCCCATGCCCCCCCCCCCCCCTGGATCCGCCGTTGGCCTAGTTTCCTATTTTAATTGCTATGGACTGATCACATAACCCAAAACACTCTATTTATCAACAAAATTTCAAAGTCTCGTCTTTAAAAACTAGCCTAACATTCATTTCTATAGCTTTGTGCTGGTTGTGTGTATCACACACATATCACCTCATTAAGTGTTTCCGCTCCCTTAGAAAGTTATATGCGTTGAATTTAACTCGATGCATAGTTGTTTGTGTTAAATTTTAACACTCAGTACAAAATCACGTTTAGCAGTTTTTGAAACATTGCAAATTGTATTTGTCAGTTTTTTGAAAGATAAAAAGTTGTATTTATTAAATTTCACTTAAAACTAGTATGCATACGAAAATATATGTTATTCTCCGTAAGAAAATGTTGTTTTTTTAAACGTTGAAAATCACAGGACAGCCTTTTTTTAACTCTATAGTTAAAAAAATAACTCTATAGTTAAATATATGTGCAGATTCACTCACACTTCGATAAAGCCATTCCTTACCGAGCAGCGCCTCATGTCATCACGCTTCTAGCACGTTAACTTAAAAGATAAACTTAAAGCAGATCCCCTCTGTCTGTGCAAAGGATTGGGAGGGCTGTATCATTTTACGAGTCTTAAGCATTAAAAGCCCTAGGATGTTCCGTCATTTTTAAAGGGCTGCTTTTTAATAATAGTTCATTTTAGTTTAGAATGAACATTTAGAAAAGCCACTATCTTGTAGCAAGAATACATTGCACTAGAAACAGAGTGAAGTTTTTTGCTAATTCCGAGAGCTCTTGTTAAAAAATAGAAATTCGCGTATTCAGGGTACTTGGGGGGGGGGGTTAAACTCAGGTAGTTCAAAACTCACATTCACTCGGTACTTCCAGAAATTCGCTCGAAACACGTGTTTCCGAAATTCAAGTAGTTCAAAACACGTCTTTTACAAGTTCGAAACGTGTATTTGGAGAAATTCAGGCACTTTAAAACATACATTTACGAAATTTCATTAAGAGGGAATGCCACCTCCGCTCGATACACGTATTCAGCTGGTTCAAAACACACGTTTCTGTTAAATTTTACACGTAAAAAACATATTTTTGTTAAATTCAAACACTTCAAAACACATTTCTGTTAAAAATTTGCACAAGTGTGAAACTTAAGTGGCTTAAAACACACATGTGCGCTTATTCAAGAGCATGAAACGCGTATTTGTAAGCAAAAAACTCACATTTGTTGAAATCTCGCCGGATACATTTTGGCTCCGGTTGTTCAACGGCTTATTTTGGATATATTTCTAGTAGGAATGATCTCTATCATTATTCCACCTGATGTCCCCATCAGGTGTTATTAAGAAATTTAAAGGCAGACACCTCAAGTATTAGTTTTTTTATACACTTATTCTCCGGCAAAAGCACAGTATTCTAGAGGGTGGACGTTCGTGACGTCACTGGTTTAGAAGAAATGCCAGTTTCTCCGAGCAGTATTGAGTTCTATGGGGAAAACAGAGACTGTGTCAGTCGTTGTTTTAATATAATTTGTAATTCTATCGTAAAAGTATGTAAATTTGTGTATAGATGTATATATATTAGTATTTTCACGCATATAATGTATAATTTTGATTAATTGTTGTATATAAATTGTGTTTCGTGAGCGCAGAAATGCCTGTTGCTTTGTGTTCAAATCATTATAAGAAGTGAATGGGATCTCTCCGTTTTCATAGATTTCCAAAAGATCCCACACTCCGAAAATGATGGATCATGCAGTACAAAAGAGAGGCCAAAACAACCATTGCCAACGCAACTGTCTGTTCGAGTCACTTTTCTGATGAAGATTTTGAAGATTTTCGGACTGAATTTTTGAATTTGAAGCCGGTTATTGTCGGGGCTACAATTAAAAAGCGCTGATTACAAACATTGTATACACCCGCATTTAAAAAATGTCTGAGACGCCATATACTTGTATTTTAGGGAATGTTACATTATAGTATTCCCATTTAAAATCGCTCACATTGTATACACTCGTATTTTAGATAATCACGAGATTTAAATAAATAATTAACAACTAGGATGTGTACACCTCTAATTCAGAAATGTCTACGACACCGCATAGTTGCATTTTGGGATTTAAATAAATAAGATGCACCTACCTGATTTTCAAAAGTTTAAAACAGGTATTTGTTCATTCTTAGAAATAATGATTCGATTCATTGTAATTCGTTAAATTAAATTCACAGCTAAGTATTCGCAGTTAAATTCATGGATAAGTATTCGCAGTTAACTTTACAGTTAAGTTTTCGTAACCGCGATATAGCGGAGGGATATTCAATATTAGAAATAACCTTGTTACACCTTTGGCGGAGGGATATTCGATATTAGAATTGACTTTGGCGGAGGGATATTACAAGCTTGGGTAGTTCCCCCCTCCCCATCATGATGATGTTGGAATTCTAATTTTTTTAAGTTTCCACCAGGATGTGGCGCTGGGGTATGCATATATCGCATCTTCTGCCACAGATTCTAAGTCTCTGGTATAGAAATCCAGGTGTTGCCATAGCAACCTGAATGCTAGCGTTACCCTAGCAACCCCCATGTTAAACACAAACTATTTCTATAAGTTCCAACTACAAAATTTAAAATTAGAAATTTAATTAGCCTAGAAATATTTCATTTCTAAGTTCCAACCTTTAAGTTTCAGCCGCTAGGGGGTGCTGGGGCTTCTGCTTCGCCTCTGTCACAGAAGTTCAGCAGTTGCCACCCCTTAAAAAGTTTCTTTCCCCTAGGTGTTGCTATGGCAACCCCAATGCCCAACAAAATGAAAATCCAAGATGGCGACCATACCACTTCTGGCGGTAAATCCAAGTGTTGCCACCTCCAAAAAGTTTTCTGCTCCGCCTCTAGCGGTGTTGCCACCCCGAAAAAAGTTTCTTTCCCCAAGCGTTGCTATAGCAACCCCCATGTTAAACAAAAAATATCACAAATTCAAGGTCACAAATGTAGGTACCAAATTAGTAGACATTGTACTACTTATCTTTCAGTATACCCTCCTTGGAAAAATTTCTATTGACGCCTTTGCCATGGGCGCCCATACGAAATGCTGATAATAAGGTGTTGCCCACAGGGTGTCAAGCTAGTCGATATTGTCGCCCTTGAATGTGCCCCGCTGGAATAAGTTCCATAAACGCTTTTGCCATGGGCGCCCATAGGGGGTCTTGAGGGGGAACTTGCTATTCCGTCGACGTTCAAGTTCACAGATGTAGATATCAAGCTAGTCGATGTATGTCTCACCCTTCAGTTTTCCGCCTGTTATATGGGTGCTCTTTCTATGGGCGTCCATAGCAAAGGAGACCATATAACTT
Source organism: Amaurobius ferox (assembly GCA_951213105.1). Classification (NCBI taxonomy): domain Eukaryota; kingdom Metazoa; phylum Arthropoda; class Arachnida; order Araneae; family Amaurobiidae; genus Amaurobius; species Amaurobius ferox. Next base: position 2,314,623 of record OX578151.1, on the reverse strand, counting down.
ATTAAAACGGGGCGAACTCAAGGACGAAATGTACAATATCGATTACCTTGATGCCTACGTTTGTGGCTTTCAAAATTTGTATGGGCTCCCAAGGCAAAGACGTCCATCGAGTTTCTTCTAAGAGCATACACAAGGATGAGACGCACAATATATGCTAGCTTGACACCTACATTTGGGACCTTGATGTTCACGGGAAGGCAAGTGCTCCCTTATGCTCCCCTATGGGCGCCCATGGCAAGGACGTCAATAGAACTTTTTCCAGCGGGGACAATCTCACGGACGAGACGTACAGTAAGTATTCATTAGTTTGATATTCGTGAAGTTCAACATCCCTATGGGCGCCCATGGCAAATGTTGTTGTTGAGACCCAGACCGTCCGATCTACCAGAAAGATGTAAGGTATCTGTTTGGACGACCGGAAAGTGCCACCCAATTTAAACCGGAACCCAGTGGAGGAGGCGCATCCACAGGAACCGTACCCTCCTTCCCCTATCACCAACTTCTCGAAGGACTTACAGACTCACATGTTTAACGTGATCGTACTCCATATGAACACGGCGGCAGTTTTGGCAGCGACAGGAATTGAACCCGGGCCTACTGAGTGTAATCAATTCCCGCGCGCTAACCACTGGGCTGTCGTGTCCCACTCCATGGCAAGTGTGCAATGTTTCAGCCTTTTATGTCACAGAGACTTTAGGAGGATCTGGAAAGACTGTTTACTACCCCTGTGGAAATCGAAACTTTGGCTCCGTTAGGTTCTAGCCTGAGGGCAATTGTATATAAGCTGGGATCTCATGCGCTGGGAGCCCATAAAGGACTGCAAGGGATCACTTAAGCTGAACTGGATATTCAAGGTTACAAGCTAGCGATATTGAACTCTTCATCCTTGAGTTCCCTCCTGGAAAATGTTACATGGGCGCCCATAGTGGAGGAAAAGGATCCCACTTGCCGTCCCATGGACGTTCAAAGTTAGACATGTAAGTCTCAATCTAGTCGATATTGAACGCCTCATCCTTGAGTTTATCGCCGATGAAATTAGTTTTACGGGTGTCCTTGCTATGGGCGCTCATAAGAGAACGCTTGATGGAACTTATCATACCGTGTACATTTAAAGATATAAATGTAGATTACAAGCAAGTCAATATGGAACGCCTCATCCTTGAGTTTGTCATCCCTGGAATTAGTTCTATGGGCGTTCTTGCCATGAGCTCCCATAGCAATTCCCGCGTGCTAACCACTGGGCCGTCGCGCCCCATCCTATGGCAAGTGTGCAATGTTTCTGCCTCTCATATATAACAAACTTTTGGCGGGTCTGGAAAGACTGTTTACTACCCCCGAGGAAATCGAAACTTCGGCTTCGTTAGGTTTTGTCCTGAGGGCAATAGTATTAAGCAGAGAGCTCATGCAATGGGAGCCCATAGAGGACTGCTATGGGCGCCCATAGGGGAGTGTAAGGTTCGTTTACCCTCCCCTGGACGTTTAAGGTCACAAATGTGAACATTAAGCATGTCAATTTTTTCCGTCTCATACTTTAGTTTGACCACAAGGTCGACTCCCTCCTACAATTACCACACTATATGCTCTTGATAGTGCAATATTTTTGACACTCTCTCATCTAATAAAAGCAGAAGTAACTCGTAATACTAGTAGTTTGATAGCTTTGAAAAGACTTTAAATAGAAAATAAATAAATAATATAATAGGAAAAAGTAATAAAAATTATTAATGATAAAATAAAATTTAAATTATATATATATATATATATATATATATACATATCTGTGTGTGTGTTTTCAATATCAAAATCGCGCATAGACTTATTGAACTGTAAATTTCCGCATAAAGAAAACAAAGATCTCTCATCATCCAACTGCCTCCAAAAGGTCAGATGAAATTCGCGCCTGACGTAGATATCACGTGGTGTATTTTCCCGGGAGTGCGTTGCAGTGAATAAGCGGTCGTACGAAAAGGGGTGCATGGGTATTTGAGGATCCGGGACGATGCGCCACGGTGAGAATTTCTTTTGTCGCTGTTGTGATTGTTAAGTGTGCGTATTACAGAACTTCGTTCACCGGAACTCGTAGCGATTTCTCGAAAACCAAAGGAAAGCTTTATATACGCTCGCTCATAACAATGAAATAAATAAACAAACTACGTCACGACTCCGGTTCGAAGACGTTCCACTCTTACGGGCTCCGAATGGGTTGGCAGGCGCCCACACGAAACATTTTAATTGACAGGCAAACATCCCCGGTGAGTGGCATCACCTGCCGTTCGCTCCTCAACTAGAATAGACTAGGAATTCTCGCCTCAGCCTTATTTTGGAACACTGTTTCGAAGGGGCTCCAAAATGGCGCCGCCCCATTCCAAACATCGGATCGCTCCAGATCTTACTAATAAAATGAATAGTATAACTCTTTGAGTTGAATGTCTGCAAATGACTACGAAATGCTCACCCCTTTTCCTTAATGAATGCTATGAATCGACTCCTTTTACAGTCAGAAAATAATGCACGAGATCCACGATACTGTGTTTTTAACGTTCAACGCTTTTAACATGAGGCGATACTATTTCAACTTACATTGAGCGCAACTCCAAATCAACAACGATCCATGTTGATGGCATCCTCAAGAAGAGATATTCAAATATTTTAAGAATCAATTCATCCATTAGGTGTCATTTTCGTGAATTTAACGTCATTTTTGCAATCAATCAAGTTACCGATCATTTACTAAATCATTCGTCAAGTTTGCCAAATACATCACCAAGTCTTACAGACAAACGGAGAGAAGAGCGTTTCCTATACACTAAAAGAGAATGTCATATGACGGAAATCAGAATTGGCGAAATAGGACTTCCCATTGGGCGATATTTTAGTTCATTTGGCAACTTTTAAAAAGTCGCCAAGTTGGCGACATTCCGCTAAAATATCGCCAAGCGTTATGGACGAAGAAATACGTTATTCTTATAGCAGATTACTATTACGTCCAAATACAAAAGTAGTACCCAAAGTATTTTGGCTCATGAATGGAACGAGCTAGATCCACGAGAATGAAACATGAAAAGTGAACCTATTTCATTATAGTTATTATTTTATTTTATTTTATATGATTTTGTTGATAAATTTATTTTAAAAATGTGCTGTGTCTCGAGAACGGTTCATGCTAGCGTTCTAAAGTTTATGTCAATCGTTTTTTAATGAAAAATAACATAAGAAATAGCTATTTAAGTAACTTTAAAGGTTTCGAATTTTTTATGATTTTTTCAAAATGCCACTCGAAAATTTAGGGGGTTCTGAACATTCGATTGCGTTTAAAAACAATATTCACAGATTGTAATTTTCGTTCGGATCGCTTCATTCGTTTGGGAAATACCGTCTCCATAGACTCACTGACACGCACATACACAGAGACATCACCTTAAAAACGTTTGATTCGTGTTCAAGGATGCTTGAAACGTGCTCTCCCGTCGAAAACTCGAATTCGAATGTTCGACCCCGGCACTATATTTTCTTTATACATTATACTATGTATATAAGATAAGTGAAAAAGAGGGGGAGGGGGGGAGAAAGCACAAAAGCATAGACTAGATTAAAAAAAAATAATTCAGAACTATGTTTTAAACAAATCTGTCTAAAATCATAAAATAAATATCTGATTCGGACAGCTCATGCCTTTTCTGCATAATGCAATGACTTTTGCAGAGACAATAAGCGCTGGCAATTTCGTCCCAGTAGCTCAACGGTGGAGAGCCACTTCCAAGATCCAGGGTTCGATTCTCGGTTGGGACAGCAAGGTTCTTTACACTTTACAGCAAACTAATAGTGTAGAAGATCCACAGCTCAATGTTTTTAGCATTGAATGAAGTCCTTTAAAATGGGGGAAAATTATGTAGGATTGAAAACAGAATGAATTGTTTATAAATTGGAGGAATGGCTTCGTCCAAGACCCAATGCAACGGACATTTGGTTTTTAATTTTATGTCATTTCTTTTAATCCATTTATTTCAAAAACAATCTCTACGACGGATTGGAGCCATGAAAATATTCCTTTTAATACACCGTTTATGTCTAACCATTTAACAAAATATTAACATTTGAAACTGAGATTTTGAATTTTAAATTTGATTTGAATGAATAGAAACTGGATTTTGTACTTTATGTATTCGTTCCGCTGCGGCGCGAAACCGGTTCAAAGAGAGTGCAATGAGAGCGAGATTCCAGCTTTGCAGGGTTCTCAGAGCATGAGCAAAATAAGCGCCCTCTTTCTGAACTTCTAGATATTCTGCTATGAGTTCGACCCCAATCAGGTCTCATTTAGGATTTTTAGGATTCCGCGACGTAAAATGTGTTTTTATTCCTGTTATAATGACATGATTGGTAAAAGGTGTACATTTGGTGTCTTTTTTTTTTCCGTAATCATTTTGAATTGTTTCAATTATACATTTTTTGAAATAGCGAAAATCTGTGACGCCTTCACAATGAGCGGCACTTTTCGGGGGCTCCCTTTAATAGGGACGAAAAATATGAATTTCAAATTGTTAACAAAAATAATAAATGGCAAGCACGTATCCCAATTAAAATGCATTTTAGATCCGTAAGCATGTAAAACATTCATTTACAAATCAGTTCTATGTTAGAAGAGTGACAAAACCCCCAAAATAACAGTCTGAGTCTTTTGGCTTCCTCTTATCCATCCTATCGGAGGTTTGATAAAGACATTTCTTCAGCAAAGACTCCAAAGGAATTGCCTAGGAAGTCCTATAGGCGGCCGAGGGCGGACGAAAAAGGGGTTAGATGAGATGCAACCTTTGGAATTCTGCATCATCCTATTAAGTGGCGACGACAGAATTTTGGGCTCCTATGCAATTCTTGTTATATTAAAACAATGCCATGTTTTAAGCATAATAGAGTGTACTTAAATATATCAATACGCACTGAGTGTGACCGTTATGGTTTTGTGCAGAACTATTTTGGTGATTAAAATCTAGAATGTTTACGACATGAGAGTGGGATCCATTCACGGAACAATTGAGAACAATTCCGTGTTTTCCAAACTTTTTGGGTCGTGGGACCCTTTCCACATTCAATTGCGTGTTGCAACGCCAAACTCGGAATGAGTCGATTGGGCTTCAAATTATGCATTCGAATTTTAAGGGCACTTTCCAGAGGCCTTCCTTCAAGGGCAGATATTTATACCAGACTATTTTGTCTCGGAACCCCTGGAATTCTGTCACGGAGCGGGACACACTTTGAAAAACACTGCTATAAAGTATCGTTCAAACATGGAAAGAGCGAGTCAAAAAGTGGGATCGTTTTTCTTTGGGCTTCCACCCTAGATAAAACATCTACATCCCTATGTATCTACACATAGTATCTATACGTAGGTTAGGTCTCTCGAACATTCGGTTTCGTTTCAAATTCATAGGGCTCCAGTATTCACCTATCGTAATAATCGTTTGCTTTCGAAACGCTCCCTTCGTTCGTGCAGACGATCTTCACTACAGCCCTTTGTTCATGGATGAGAAATAAAACTATCACAGCCGAGTACCGTCCTAGAGATAGGGACTCTTCCCCTCGCTTCTCTTAAACATAAAAGCACTTTTCTTTCGAGGTGTTTGCCTATCGCTCCATTTTCGGTTCGGGATATACTCTCACATTATCTGTCCCCCGACGTGTTTACGTCCGGGTCCAGATAAAACGCTTCGCTATTCGCGACATCCGATGTCTTGAAGGTGACAAGACACCCATTAGTTATATCGGTGGCATAGGCGTAGAGTTAGGGGGGGGGGGGGACGATGCCCCCCCAATATTTCACGTGGGGGGGGGGGGGGGCAAGAGTTAAAAGTAGTTTTTAAATTAGAACTTTCCCTGATGTTCCGGCTAGTTTTAAACAAGATCCCATAACATTTTTTTGCCTCAGCGAAGTAAAAAAAATGATTTCATTAATATTAACGATACCAGTGACATCGTGCTCATCAGAAAGATCTTTTAGCATGCTTAGAAGATTAGAAACTGACCTGCGGTCAACGATGACTCAAATGAGACTTAACAATTTAGCCATAATTAATTTTTACAAAGAGGAAGTTGACAATTTAAACATGGAAAAATTAGCCAACGAGTTTATCATATTAAATGAAACCCGAAGAAATACTTTTGCTGTAATTTAAACAATCTTTATACACAAGACTAAAATACAAAATGTTAATGAAAGCTGTCTATTTGAAAAAGCTGTCTATTGAAAATTGTGATTGTAAATTAAAGATCTTATATTTACATTTTATTTTAGGGTTATAACATCATTACTATTTCAAATAATGTAAATGCTTCGATTTTGTTATCAAATATTAAAGTCAAATCTTTTATAAAAATTTTTAGGTGTTGATTTTCTTCTCTCACATTCTTTTCCATATACACATTTTTCTTTACATTATAGATACATACAACTATTGCACTATGTATATCATCTAAAAAATTATTATATAAAACCATGTTTCAATTAAAAAATGTGAAATAAAAAATGAAATTACTGGCGGGGGAGTGGGACCTACCTGCTCTCCCCCCCCCCAGCCAAAATGAAAAGTCTACGCCAGTTTTCGGTAGAGTTCGAAAGGAACACCGGCGAGCGAAATGGGGTGTCATGGGCACCCATGGAACTTTTTCTAGGAGAGGAGATGACGGGGCAACTCAAAGACAAACCGTACAATATCAGCCAGGTTGATGCTTGCCTTTGTGACCTTGAACGCTCAGGAGGGGGACGTGCCCGTCGATATCCTAGTGACACGCAGCAGGGCCTGACGCACGAGTCTCCGGAGCTAGGTCCTCCATTTTAAAAGGTCACCCATATTTTACATGTGATAAAAAATTGAAGCAGAAATCATTTTTTAATTTATTTAAAACTAAAAATTTTACTTTTTCTTTTATTTTAAATTATAAAACAGGTTAATCGTTTTAAATGTTATACATTCTTCAAAGTCTTCCTATATTTCTTTGAAATCCAAAGTTCAGATATGTTTTCTGCATGTAACAAAGGGCCATCGGAGTTCTGATCCCGAGCAGGGCTGTAGTGGAGGGTATACGGCGGTATACGCCGTATACCCTCTGGTTTTTCCAGCAAATTTCGTATACCCTCTGTTTTTTCTTAAAAACTACTAATACGCTTTTCAAAACACTTTGCTTAATGAACAACATAGTAACAGATTTGAGATCCTCTTTATTGATTTCAAACGTCTCCAATCTAATGTTTATGAATGCAAATGCACCACCTATAGAACACTTTCAACCGGAAAAATTTGTTAATTCTTTTGTTTGGCCAACCATCGCTCTTCAGTTGACAATAGATCAAGAGTATGCGCTACAAAAAAAAGCACAGAGACGGATATCTCTCGTCAAGCAGTTTGGAAAATATTTCAATGAAAATGATAGAGGCAGGCCTTAAAATTTGTTAAAGTAAAACAAAATTACATCCTACTTTATATGTGTTTACATATTTTTCTCTTAAGATTTCCTGTAATTATTTTAAATCATTGTTAAATATTAATAGAGTGAGATTTCCTGTAATTATTTTAAATCATTGTTAAATATTAATAGAGTGAGATTTCCTGTAATTATTTTAAATCATTGTTAAATATTAATAGAGTGAGATTTCCTATAATTATTTTAAATCATTGTTAAATATTAATAGAGTGAGATTTCCTGTAATTATTTTAAATCATTGTTAAATATTAATAGAGTGAGATTTCCTGTAATTATTTTAAATCATTGTTAAATATTAATAGAGTGAGATTTCCTGTAATTATTTTAAATCATTGTTAAATATTAATAGAGTGAGATTTCCTGTAATTATTTTAAATCATTGTTAAATATTAATAGAGTGAGATTTTCAAATTGGAATATCACTCGATGCTAGTCTGCATGTTTTGTTTTGCATAAATACAGTAAACTCCCGATAACTCGAACCCTGTGAACACCGATTTTTGCTTAAGTCGAAGTTTCTTCAAAGTTCCACAATTCCTTTCCTGTAATATAAAATGAATAGCCTTTTTTTTTTCTCGATAATTTGAACTTCGATTCATTCGAACATTTCCCCCGGTTCTTCGAGTATACCCCATAGGCGCCCGGAGGGGGGATCACCCCCTGGCTTATGGATTTCCTATATATATATACATGTATGTACGTGTGTGTGTGTGTGCATGTTTTTTGCCCCTCCCCCGGAAAGTGTAAGTAGTAAATACTTATTTCGCCACCTCCTGGAAAAAATTCTGCGGACGCCCATGGTAGACCCTCTGTTTTTTTTACGACTACAGCACTGATCCCGAGCCCCCCCCCCCCCCCTTTGTTATAGGCTGATGTCTCGCATGTGTTTGGTACACCGTAAATGTTGTGGGGGCCCTCGAACGAAGGGGAACCTGGGGTGGAAGGTTGCAGTGATGAATTTCGCACAGGAACCTCATGTTCCCCAATGAGTACGTCCTTTAAATGAGACATCATTCAATTGTTTAAACATCCCGTGGATATGTGACATTATTTCCAGATATGGAAATGTCGGCGTCCATACCGTGTCGTTCGCTATCGAGACCGGGCTTCGTAAATAACGCGCTTAAAGTCAAAAGAGTGCCCACGAGTTAAATATCTGCGGAGATGCGTCATCCAGGGTAAAAGATAAGCGTCAAAAATAATGAAGGCGCCCTAAATGGTAAAATGCTTTTAAGAAAACCATTTCGGGGGTCCATTTTTAACCATTTTGGGGTCACACCGAATGGACTGCCTACCCCAGACACTTTATTTAACTTTCCGCATTTTTTTCAATTTTCTGCATGAAAAATGCTTTTATACGAAAGAAGAGAAAACCGAAATATTGGAAATTTGCACGTCACTGTTTTCTGCAGTATAAAATGTTTGGATGCATGAACACTTTATTGACACCCATTCATGTCGAGCCAAGTCGTCATCCAACCTATCATCGAGCTTTTCGAATTTCTAAGAAATGATATTTGGAGAAATGGAAAACAAACTATGGGGCTTTCCCCAGAATGATTTTCTGGCTACTCCGAGCCAATTAACAAAAGGTTTCGTGAGGTCGCCAACATTTTTCTCATAGGGCAAAAAGTTCGTAGACATGGGTGCGTAGACATGTCGGGTCAAGTGACGATTGCCAACATGATTTAGAAAACGAGCCTCGAAGTCTCGGCGGAAGTCAGGAAGGAACCTACTTTAAGGGCAAAATGTAATGCAATAACCATGCCGCGCAGAACCGTGGAAGAAACGCTTCCAACACACACCCCTCATAAAAAAAACTAAATAGGTTCAAATGCGCATTTTGGGCGATGAAAAGCCCGACTTCATTTTTCCGAGCCGAGGCGTTTTTTTCTTGCAAGTTCCCGACGTTTCACAATGCGATAAGGCGCCAGATGAAAAAATTAAAACTGTAAATGAAATACAATTTCAAACAAATATCCGTGCCATTCAATTCAATTTAAGGGAATGAAGTTGGGTCATTTTTTGTTTCTAGATTTAACATTTTCATTTCGGAACGTATTGAACGGTTCTCCAAAATGGAACGCATTCTTAAGGATAATATAGAGTCAAAATGTTAAGTTCTTCGAAAACAAAACATTCGATTGAGCAGTGTAGAAATATAATCATTACATATTAAAAATGAGTGTTTCTAGAAAACTTCTTCTAGAAGCGAATGTTTCCGGACTCGGCCTAGGGGGTCAGACCAGCCCGAAAATTTGCCTATTAGAAAGCCGTGATGTTAGATCGAAATCTCACTGTTTCTGTGCAAGGGCTGGAACCAAATCCATGAATGTAAATATTTATAACATTGATTGGATTGTAGAATAAATCGAGCAAAGTAGAAGCAAAGTAGACCTCGAATGAAAGAGGATAGGCCTGGGGATTTAAAAAAGTCATTGATTTGAATGCATCTACGCTATCAAAAGCCAAACGTCCGGGCAGCTAATGGAACTCGTCCGTTCTTTACTGACCACATTACTTACCGGCTATTTCAAGTCAAAACTATTTTTCCGCATAAAATGAATACATCTAACTAAGCTTCGATAAACTTGATTAACCATGCGTTGAAATGAAACTTACTACATAAATTTAGTCATTTTTTCGGGTAAAGCATTTACCTATAAGTAGAAGAGGAAAGAGAGTTCTGCGGCGGAGGAGGTATGATGAGGTATGGTCGCCATCTTGGATTTCGTAATCCTGAACGAGGGGGTAAAAAGGGGGGGAAGAAAAATAGGGGGGTTAAAAAATTTTAGAAACTTTTTTGTGGTGGCAACGATTTTATAGTCTTGTACGAGGGGTTTAGGAGGAAATGAATTTTTTCGAATGAGTTTTTCAAAGTATTGGAGAAACTTTTTTGGGGGATGGCAACACCTACTCACCTAGGGAGGAGGTATGGAGCCATCAGCGCCTCCTAGCGGCAGAGAGCGGAACTATTGAGATGAAACTTCAGATTTTTTTTTCTTCAGATTTTTTTTTCTTTTTTTTTTCTAGTATTGGAGAAACTTTTGGGGAGGGGTGGCAACACCTCCTCACCTAGGGAGGAGGTATGGAGCCATCAGAGCCCCTTAGCGCCACATCGTGGTATTAAAGTTGGAACTTGAGATTTTTTCTGATATTGAAGATTTTTCTAAGTAAATTAAAGGGTGTTAGTTAAAATTGAGCTAATTAAATTACGTGATTAAGTATGGAATATCCCTCCGCCTTCTAAAGGGAAAAAAGAGTGCTTACACTATCCGTATGCCAAGGTACCTCCTTAGAAAAAGGCGGTTACGAAGTTAACTGTGAGAATCTCGTATGATGAAGGGAGATACTCGATAATTTCTTAAAACATGGGTTTTCGAACTTGTAAAATTTCGCAAAAAGTTTCAAAAACTGTAAAAAACAGTAAAAATGTGTGTTTTTCAATAAGATGAATTTTTGGGGTTGTCTGATTTCTCTATGGGAAATAACATGGGTTTTCGCACTTTTACACATTTTTTTTTACAAAAATGTGTGTTTTTTTGTAAAAAAACGGCCAAAAATGTGTTTTTTGACAAATGCGGAATCGGCCGATTTTTTTTTAAATGTCGGATTTCTCTATGGGAATTAGCATAGGTTTTCACACTTTAGCAATTTTAAAAAAAAATGTGTGTTTTTGTAAAAATGCGGCAAAATATACGTGTTTTTGAACTAGCAGAATCGCATGATTTGACTTTATTTCTCTATGGAAAATAACATGCGTTTTCGCACTTTTACAAATTTTTCTCAAAATTTAGTAAAAAAAAATGTGCTTTTATGTTTCAAAAACTGCAAAAAACGGCCAAAATGTGCGTTTTTTCAATAAGTTGAATTTTGGGGATTGTCGGATTTCTCTATGGGAAATAACATGGGTTTTCACACTTTTGCACATTTTTTACAAAAAATGTGTGGTTTTTGCAAAAAAACGGCCAAAATTGTGTTTTTCGAAAAATGCGGAATCGGCCGATTTTTTTATGTCGGATTTCTCTATGGGAATTAACATAGGTTTTCACACTTTTGCAAATTTTTCAAAAAAAAATGTGTGTTTTTGAACTAGCAGAATTGCATGAATCGGTGTTTTGAATGAGTTGAATCGCATCAATTGGAGAGGGTGTGTATATCCCAATAATCGTGGAAGTCTGTTTATCTGCAAAACACTTAAGTGTTACGAATTATACATTCATTTTAGTCTTGAAATTCAAAGGGGTCGGTCAGGATGGAGAGAGTTCGATTTCGTGAGGCATTACAGAGAGGCCAAAAGGTGAAGATCGAAGGGGTTCGGGGAAATGGACGGCCAGCATTTTAAGATTTGGAATTATTTTTAAATCTCTATGTAAGAGGGAGATTAGTTTATTCGGAGTGATGTCTTCGAGAGAGGAGGTTATCGCGACGTCTGTCTATCTCATTACTGTTTTAATAGTATACATTACAACGGATTGATTTAAATATACCAAGGGATTTTATTCTACATTTAAACGAATCTGCGAATATTTCCATGTCGGAATGATGGATGTAGTCTATCAAGACCCAAAGCACCCCGCAAGTTTCGGTAGAGTAGATAGCATATACCGTGCTCTTAAAGGAAAAGTACCCAAGAAGGATATCCAGAATTGGTTACAAGGTGTGGATGCCTATACATTACACAAGCCAGTTCAGCGGAAATTTAAAACCAACCGTGTTATAGTGTTATATATTCTATGGATCAGCAATGGCAAGCCGATTTAGCTGATATGACGACATTCAGCCGGCAGAAGGATGGATTTCACTACACCTTAACATGCATTGACATTTTATTCAAGTCTGCATGGGTTATACCCCTGAAGCGCAAGAGAGGGGTAGATATCGTGAATGCCTTTCGGAATATATTTAAAGAGAGCATTCTAAAATCTCTACAGGCGAATGAAGGTGCAGAATTTAAGAATCAGAAATTTCAAAAATTTCTTAAACAGCATAATGTCAAGTTTTTTACAACGTTTAACACCACGAAAGCATCTATTGTTGAGAGGTTTAACAGAACCCTTAAGACAAAAATGTGGAAATACTTTACCAATCAAAATACTTATCGCTATTTGGATGTATTGGACTCCTTGATGGTTAGCTATAATCATACCTATCACTCCATCATTAAGAAAGCTCCTGCGAATGTTCATTCGGACAATGAACAAGAAGTGTGGTTTACGCTCTATGGTAACCTGCTAAGGGTGTTGAAGACCCAGACCGACCGGCTCGTCAGCAAGGACATGAGCAACCGATTAGTCGGCCGGGAAAAAGATAGCAGAAGCTAACTCCAATGGCCCCCGTCCCACAGTCCAACCAGCACCGACCAGAAGGCGGGACCCCACGAGCGGCCCACAGCGGGCGCCGAAACAGGGCAAAGTTTATTTAAATTTCTTAAAAAGTTTTACAAAGATATTTACAGAAGTTCCACCACTTAAGGCAAAAAACTTCAGGTGGAGAGCACGAATCAAAAGGTATACAAGATCTTAGTGATGACGCTTAATTAGGAACAGTTTAACTTTGAGATAATATAAACACAAATAAACACATATAAACACAAGGCCAACACAGTCAAACAACAGATACCAGCAGCAAAAAGGAACAATATACAAAAGCAGTCCGCACAAAGCGGAGGAGCGAAGGGAGGGCAACACCTCCAAGGAATACAGTGCCGAGACCAAAGGGGAGAGGGCTCACAGGCTGGCTAAGAGATTTGGTTGGAAATTTCCCTAGCGACGAGAACACAGTTTTTAATTTTTTCAATCGAAGTATAGTTAGAACTGACTCTCGAGAACCAGGCTGCAGAGTTCGCAGGGGAGGGTTTTGTCAAATGAAATTTTTTAGTGTGGGGGCAGGAGAAAACGAAGTGGTCGGCGTCGCCGAACGATCCGCAAGTGCAACTGGAGGTAGATTTGTGTTTAAAAAAAAATAAATAGTCGAGAAACGGGCCGTGCCCAGTTATAAAGTAAATTAGATATTTATTTGTAATTTGAAGGGAGGGATTGACGATGGGGAGGAATAGAGAGATACGGGCAGGGTCATGTGTACGTGGAGAAATGTAGGAATTTAGATAAGCTTGCCACTGGAGAGAGATATTTTGTTTGCAGAATTTCTTAAGTAGGGAGAATGGGAAAGGAAGGGAAAAGGGGGAGCCAGAAGAGGTGGCAAGTTTAGCATATTTATCTGCAGTCTCGTTACCCGAGAGACCAGAGTGGGCCTTGACCCAACTTAAATTTATAAGATTTTTGTTTTCTATGGCATTAAGTTTAATTTTGGAAAGGAAGTTAGATTTATTTTTGATTGAGTTAAGAGCCGAAAGGGAAGAAAGACTGTCAGTAAAAATGTTGATTTTAGTATTATTCGTTGAGGCCCAGTTAATTGCAAAGTTAATGGCGGCAATTTCCGCCTGGAAAACTGTGTTCTCGTCAGCTAATTTGAAGGTGAAAGTTTCCTGAAGGGATTCGTTTTTGAAAATGCAGATGGCAAAACCAGTTTTTTCATCGATAGAGGAACCATCCGTGTAAACATTGATTTCGGAAAATGAAGAGGGAGGGAGAGGAACAAGATTGGCAATACGGTGTGAAGGGGGAAAGGAGGAGAGAGGGCGGTTAAAGTCGAAAAGGGCGGGAGAAGGGACGGGCAAGTTAGAAAAGAGGTTCACGCGATGTTTCCAGAAAACATATTTTTTATACATGGTATTAATAACAAAGTGAATAGGGGGAATTCCAGTAATGGAGTAGAGAGAAATGTTAGAGGTGGTCCGGAAGCCAGCTGAAATTTTTAAAAGAAAGATTCTCTGTAAAGATAAAAGTTTTTTAACCTGGTCCCCCGTTAAAGCACTCCCCCAAATACCCGCCCCATAAGTTAAAGTTTTTTCAATTACCGCCAAATACCATAATTTTTGATAAGATTTATCAACCCCCCAATTACTGCCAGACACCCGGCCAAAGGTGTTGGCGACCTTATAACATTTCTCCCTACCTGCTAAGGGTGTATCCAAATGTATTTTAAATGCGGGAGACACTGTGCGAGTATCCAAGATTAAAATGACCTTTGAGAAGGGGTATGAAAGAAATTGGTCGGAAGAATTATTTAAAGTGACGGAATGTGTGAAACGAGAGCCTGCTGTATACAGAATAAAAGATTTATTGGGAGAATCCATACACGGTACCTTCTACCTGCAAGAACTTTAAAAAGTGAGAATGAAAGAGGAATTCCCCATTGAAAAAGTGTTAAAGAAACGTTTCAAGAAGAATAATATGGATTACTTTGTAAAATATCGAGGTTACCCCCACAAGTTTAACCAGTGGATACCTGCTTCTGAATTTATACACCCTATAAAAGAAAGACGTGCCTGTTTCTGAAATCAGTTGGCTAGATGAGTTTCTACGTGACACTTCCTAGTGATAGCTCAATGAGCTACTTTACTGAGAATAAAATTTCTCATTTTATTACGAGATGACCCACCCCTATAGAACTAAAGGGAAGCTGGGAAATTGGAATTACGGAGTTTTTATATCCCCATACATGGATGAATATCACTGTCGAGAAAAAATTTATTGGATTTGATCTAGGTGATGGTAAATGCTTGTACGTGGAATACCAGCAGGATATTACGAAACCATTCCAGACATTTTGAAAGCCATTTTCATCAAAGACCACTGTGGGGATTGGTTGTGTTTTGTTTTGATTGATTGGGCTAAACCTGACATGCGGTATCAATGCCCAGCACAATCCCCCGACATTTGTTGTTGTTTTGCTCTGTAGGCAGAACGTTAACTTGCGTAAAATAACATTTATTTACATTAAATTTTACAAATATATATACAGCATACTAATACTTTGCAGAGAGATTCTGCGGCAGGCGGATAAATCCTGATTGTTGGAACGTTAAGTTCGAAGCAGTCGAAAGGAGGTTTCGACTGCGTAGTTCCAAAGTTCGAGAGCAAGTCGACCGATCAAGTCGAGATTTGAGGATCGAGTCTCTGTCCAAAAAGATGAAAGTTCTTTTCCAAACTGAGTTTTGCAAACGCCCCAGAAGGGGTGACCGACCCTCTTATGGGTCGTCGTTGGTCTGGGGCTCATTCATGGAGGTGCCCCCCATGCACGCCACGTGTTTTCGGTGTGCACCATCTCATTGTTTTTCACACATGCCGGTGACGGAAATTATGACTTTCACATGCCAACATACTGTCACCAGCGTTAAAGTTATGTGCAAATCCCCATCGGGAGTCTTTGGAAGTCAGGCGTCCTAAAACAGGAAACCGTATGCGGTTTCCTCAGTTATGAGATACACAGAGAAAAGCCGCTTCTACTTCGTTTTGGTGCAGGTGGCATAAATGGCGATAGTTAACCGCCACACACGCCCCTCCTTAAAGGTTTCCAGTGAAACCATAACGATCCGTGAAACGAACACGACGGCCTGATCGTGTCGTAATTTTCGGAGGCATTTTTGGCACTGATGAAGCTTGTGTGGTCGAAACCGGTTGGCCGGTTGTTGTCGATGCATGAATTTCATCATTATTCACATAAAATGCCGGTTTAATACGATCAGGTGCAATGTTCACTTTCCTACCTTTGATCTCGATTTTAAAAAAAATTTATCGTTTTTCTTTAAAACCTGATATGGTAAATCGTATGGAGCTTGTAGTGGAGCTTTAACCGCATCATTACGCACAAACACATGCGACGCTGTGTGAAGAGCGGGTGGGAGAAAAATTCTCGGTTTCCGATGATGAGAAGTGTTGGGGGGACGAAGGTCCCGCATCGACTCTCTTAGCTGCACTGTGAAGTCTGAAGGGTCAGGGACTTGAAAGCTATTGGGGAAAAAATCGGCGTTTCTCCGTAGAGAAGCTCAGCTGGCGTTGCACCTATGTCCGGTTTGATTGGAAGGCCCAGACCACACGACCAACCCTAAGGCTTACGGTAACTAACTATGTGGTCGGGGTCTGCTTTTATTGAACAATCAAAATATTTTTACATTGGTGATATATTTTATTACATACAGTTTTACAGATAAATTATTATACAGTTTTTCAGGGGAAATAGATGCAGCAAAAGGGCCAGGTTGGCATAAATTGTAACCGAATGATTAATTTTTTATTTATAAATTTTGGCAAAGCTAATTGCAGTACAAGAGTAAAAACCAAAAGGCCTAAAGGGTGCCGAGTAACTGCAAGAGAGAAAGGGGGGGGGGGAAACCCCAGAAACAGAACAAAAAACACAACAGTAAAGAAACAAAAAAAAACTACTGAATACATGAAGGCCACATAGCCCATATAACAATATATATAACAATGAGAGGCAAAACAAAATGCCACCACGAGCAGAGAACTAGTAACTGCTTCCATAGTTCAAAGCCGGCAGCGAAGTACAACAAGCGCAACACAAATATACTAAACACTTCTGTACATATTTACAGAAGGCAAAGAGTCACCTGGAACAGTTGAGAAATCATTGACCGCGTATGATTGAAAGCAGAATGCATAAAGCTTGTCACTGAACCTGGTTTGTAATTTCTTTGGAAATGAGAACACAGTTCTTCAACTATGTCCGGTTTGATTGTAGATCGAAGCCCCAGCAAAACTATTGTCAGTGTCTTAGTCCACTGTTTATTACCGTGTGCTTTTAAGGCTGCTTTCAGCGGTCGGTGGAAATTTTCTATAATTCCATTGCTAGAAGGATGGTAAGCAGTTGTGCGTATTCGCTGGACTCCCAAGCACTGGGCTAAAGACTGAAAAGTCTAGATTCAAATTGTCGGCCTTGGTCACTGGTGATTCTGGAAGGAACACCGAAACGAGAAATCCAATGGTCGATCAGAGCTTGTGCCACTGTAGAAGCCGTGATGTCTGGGATTGGGATTGCTTCCGGCCATCTTGTGAACCGGTCAATCATAGGCAGTACATAGGTCATTCCTTCAGATGGGTGAAAGGGGCCCACGAGGTCGATATGTATGTGTTCGAACCTCTGAGAAGTTTTGGGGAAAAAACCAATGTGTGGGACAGTGTGTCGTTGAATTTTACTCTTATGGATGCATTTTCTCGCCCAATCGTTAATATCATTATTCATATTTGGCCAGACAAAACGATCGCGGACTAACTTCGAAGTTTTCCTTATACTTGGATGAGATAAATTATGCAAGTTTGAAAAAACGTTGAATCTCATAAGCTGCGGCACATAAGGAGGCGCCGTACCCGTGGATACGTCGCAAAATAATTTAGCCGACGCATGTGGAATAGCGATTTGCTTTAAGTCGATCGAGGATGTTCCTTTTAAAATATCTAGAAGCTCCGGATAGTTGCTTTGTAAATCTGCGAGTTCTTCATAATCAATTGGACCAGGTACCGTAATCACATGTATGCGGGACATTACACCGGCCGGGATGTTATTAGTACCTTCCATATGACGTATATCAGTAGTGAATTCCGATATAAATGCGAGTTGCCGATTTTGGCGAGGCGAACATTTGTCCAATTTTTGTTGAAATGCGAACATTAGCGGCTTGTGGTCGGTAAACAGGGTAAAATTTCGCGCTTCCAGCATATGCCTAAAGTACTTGATAGCAAGAATACGCAGCTAAAAGTTCTCTGTCGTAAGTACTGTATCTTGTCTCTGCCGGGGATAATTTCCGCGAGAAGCAGGCCAGGGGTTCGATACCCGTATCAAGAACGTGATTCAAAGAACCACCTATCGCAAAATTTGATGCGTCGACGAATCAAATTAAATTCGCCTCTTTAGCCGGGTGTGCGAGTAGCGTTGCCTCAGCTAATTGATTTTTACATGCTACAAATGCGTCCGTAGCCTCATTAGTCCAATTAACTTTTCTCTTATCGTTCTTTCGTGCCCTCTTTAGATACTCATTGAGGGGCTTTTGCGTGTGCGCTGCATGGGGTAGGTGTCTCCGATAAAAATTCATCATGCCGAGAAATGCGCGTAAATCCTTAATTGTTTCAGGTTGAGTGTGCGGCAGCAAAGACATCTGATCAAAGATGCTTAGAACCTGTACCCAAATTATAAGAACGGAGGAAAAGCTAGCTTTTGCTCAGTGATTATAATGTCGGTCTTGTAAGGTCCCGAGTTTGGTCCTGGTTCGGGACAGGTGACGCTCAATCGCCACACTACCAAAACAAGATCTCCTTTCATTATAATCCTGTTACGAAGCGAGTACGCATTAAAGTAAAAAACAAGGCAAGAGTGATTTTAGACAAAGGAATGACCCAGGTACTGGGTTTTGATCCCGCGGTGTTTCAATCGGACTCCCATTTGGAAATCAGCGTGGAAGGACCCTACGTTGCAGATGTAAATGCTCATTATCATGTGTTGTTTGTGTATTCCGACATTGTAGAACCCCAAATTGTGGAAAATGTACTAGCACTGTTGTATGCTCCCGATAGCATACAACTGGCAATGATCGAGAGGAGTGGTTAGGCGGTCAGTTGACGTGATACGATGCCAACAGTGGTCACCCTGTAAGGAATTCTCCTCAGGCGGATTCTCTATCAAACTCCAGGTAATGGAACAGCTTTGGACGTGGTTGATTTTTTGTATCATACTTGCGTTGTGTCTAAAGGTCTTGGATGTCCGAATGAAGGTGAAAAGAGTGACGATACAGCTTGGAATACGAAAGTTTGAATGACCAGGCAGATATATTCCATAAAAATAATGACTTCTTTATTTTTGTCGAAACATAAATATTCATCTCATAGAATCAATAGTACTTCTCCACGAAAGGACGATAAACATTAACATTCATGAATCAGGTCATATTTCCGTTCCACAATTAGAATTACTGGACATCTCATAATTTCATTCATATGTACCAATTCCATTTAAATCTTGAAAGAAAAACGCGGCATTCCGTTATTACATCAATTATTCTTAATAATTCAATTTAGAAAATACAATTAATTTATAATAAGGTATTTTCGATTTCATGCCCAGCCTCGCGGGCTAAACGCGTCTTATCTCCGTGGGATTACATCGCCAACTGAAACTAATCACAATTTCTACGACGAAGCGTCCTGCGCACGTTCATGACGACAGAAAAAAGAAGTTCCCATGTTAAAGAATATGAAATGCAAAATCCGCGGTACATGTACAAACACGCGGGAACGAAACACTACGTAGAGGTTTACCGAAACTGGCGGGAAAGATCCAAAAGGCTGAATTACAGAATTGGCGCGTTATCAATTTGGAATACAATTTAAGAACAAGTTTTAGAATCGAAAGTAAAATGAAATTTGCGGAAAGTTAAATTTAGACGAAAATAATTAATAAACAAGGCATGCATTTCATAACAGCACCCCTTCTACGCATAGCGAAAGTGGCCGAAAACGATGGTGAATTGGTTTCCTTAAAGCCCCCAATACACTGGAGATACAAAGAGACGAGTTATATTTCCAGACGATACGGGAACTACGGGGGATCGATCTGTCGTCCTCCGAGACTCTCGAAGTCATCCATCTTGAAAGGTCCGAGAAAGTGACAGAGTGAAAGTGTGCTGATTTGGCGGGTTATCGCCAAAGAGTGATAAATAATAACTTTGGTTGTTTCTTTCTGTCGTGAGTTTTGATCGCATTCCTATGTGACTGTCATTTATTTGCAAAATGTCGCTTGATGCTGAAATTGCCATTGCTGTTGCAGTCGAAGACGATCCGCCTCGCAAAAGGACAAAATGGGTGAAGGGCTGGTTATTAAAAACAGAAAACTTTTCTCATATCAACTTGATGAGGGAATTGGAGAATTTCCCCACTGTTTTTTCAAATTTTGTCACAATGGATGTGGACCCATAGAGAGAACTGTCGTCTGCTGTCACGCCTTCCATTGTAAAACACAATGCGGCAAGCGTATCTCCGCATGAGAGGCTTGTGGCGTCTTCTCTCAACAGGATGCTCTTATGGAGGTTTGAAGTTATTATTCCAGATACTTGTTCGGCCATTATCCAGGTTCTTCGAAAAGACTTCAGGAAGGTAAGTAATATATATTTAAATTGAAATGACATGTATATCTAGCTGAAAAATAATGTTCTTAACTCTAATTCTTATTCGGTTATTTTTATATATTTTTACTTTAATAAGTTTCAGATTTGTTTATTTTGCAGAGATTCGTATTTTAACACAAACATTCTAAAGCGTGAATAATCGTTAACGATGAAATTTAGATGAGGGAAAAAAATAAAGAAAATTTTAAGGAAGTCTGATTTATAGATGTGTTATAACCGGGTGTACTATATGTTATAAATATGTAAACATCGAGTGAAAGACCGACTCACCGTAGGGTATGAGCAGCTGGTTGAGTGGCCGGATGTAAACATCGAGTCGAAAACCCAGGCCGTCCGACTCATCCGAAGATATAGAGCAGCAAAAATGGGCGGCCGGGAAACTGTAAACATCGAGTGTAGTAACATCGAGTGTAAACATCGAGTGTAACAAATGCACTGAATCGGGATCCAAACCACGGATCTTCTAACTGCTGAATCGATACTCTGCCCACTGAGCTACTAGAAAGAAATTCGTATTTTTTATAGTCAAAGCATGCTCTTCATACTCTTCCTTCACATTTCAGATTAACAGTAAAACTTATGATCTGAACAACTTCCTTTTTTACTTATTTGTCATCTTAATCGATGGCTCTCGTAAGATTATAATTTAAAAATTATTAAGTACAGAAACTGTACTAGATAAAACCTCAGAACAGTTAGTTCACTCGGGTGAATGAGCTCGATTCCCGGTTCTGCCCAAACTGTCCGAGGAGTACGGGCACGTTAAATATATGGATCCGTCCGAGAGGTTGGTGGAGGGTACGGTCCATATGGATGCCGCCCTCACGGGGTTTTAATCTGAATTGGATGGTACTATCCTGGCCGTCCAAACAGATTTCAAATATATTATTAAAATATAAAATATATTATTAAAATATTAAATATATTATTACAACGTGAATCAAAATATCGATTAAATATATACATCTAAAATCAGTATTTAAAATATTTATGGCAGTTCCCCAGATGTGAGAATGAGTGGATCCAGACTGCAAAAGATTTTGAAGAGAAATGGTTCTACTCTCTAACTCCTTGGCTCCTCTAAACGAAAAGGTTGGAAATCGTTTGTTTAAAACATGAAAGTGAATTAAAACTTTATCTCTGAGTTTGGTGGAAGATTTTTGCGCTAATGAGTCACTTTCTGATAACATGAATTGCTTGAAGCATGAATTTGGAAAAATCTATTACCATGGTTTATTTTTCACAAGCTTTTACTCAACAATAAAAAGTATTAAGAAATCAAAATGGTTATTTAATTATTATTAGCATTTTATGAGGAAGATTCTATCTTATATCATGTTGCTCGGCAACGCAATTAAATTAAATGTGTTTGTTAATGTTTATAATTAATTTTTCGATTTGAATAATAAATAAATGGATATAAAAATATATCTTATAAATGAACGGTTTGATTTTTCTTTTAATTATATTAATTGCGAACTGCGTACATCACTTTTATTTATTTTGCCAAAGAGTTTTCAAGCCTATATATTGGCCTTATACCTTTCTGGTAGGTCGGAGAGGCGAAAGGCCAGAGTGTATACCGATTCAACAATTTCAGAAGTAATCTCTCATGCCACACGCCAAACGTCGCTTTATCGCCAGTTCTGGTTTATTTTCGCTACGCGTGCAATTGGAGGGGAAAGACGAATTGTTTAATAAAGAATATTGTTCATAATTTGATTGCATATCAAATTGAGTATGAGAATGTCGTTAGATACATTTGTATCAGATTACTTAGAAGATTATTATTTGTAACAGATTGTTTAGAAGATTATTTGTATCAGATTATTAGGGAAGATGTTAGGAAACTTATCAAAATATACAGTAGTATTTCAAAAACTGGTTTGATTATTTATAAATCAAATAACAATCCGACTAATGTGGTTTTCAAGTAATACTATTAAAATACATGTATTTAAAAACTTTGTGTACTGCATACGGATTGTTTGAAATTAGTTAAAGAAATGTTCGACACACATACATATAATTTATTATTTGAATGAAACGATTCTAATTTCGTAGAAAATATATGTGTAGAATCCGTATAATATTCAATTCTTATATAGTACAATAATCCGTAACGAAATTTGAAGATTATTTGAAAGGAGGAAATAATAAAATATTTGTCATTTTAAAATGCAAAATTTGTAACATTTTAAGGAAATTTGCTTGACATTTTTCAGTTTGTGGGAGCAATGTTGCTTTTTCGACACACGTAGGATAATGCAGCGTTTTTCAAGATGTGTTTGTTCTGCGGAACCCTTGGGGTTCTACGACGTGATAGTTTCAAGTAAATTTTCTTAAAAATTTAAAAACGGGTAAAGTTTTAATGCTTTTATACTTTTAAATTATTTTAATTTTGAATATTTTATTATTAAATTGAAGAATTTTAAATGTTATTGGAAAATAAATAAAAATATTTCCTAATTTAAATATGGTAAACAAATATCAAAATTAATTGCACTTTGCATTTAAAAATTCCCTGGCCAATTACATTTCCAGCAACTTACGTACGTGTAATCGTTCATTCAAATTAGTAATATATTTTACAATTATTTTTACGTCTAAGTTTGGCAAAATTGAAATTTTTAATACAAAAAATTAAAAAAATATGAAAAAACCTTTATGCAATGGAAAGTGATGTGTACACTTCAATTTCGAAATAACTGTTAAGTATTTCTATACTTTTTAGCACACTTATTTCATGCAGTCATATGAATTATTGGACAAACCAGAAGTTACATATTCAGACCAGGAAATCCTTAGTGAACCCTACCAATCCCTCCGGAATTCAATATTTAATCTATATCAGTCTTCATCTAAGCTGTACCTAAAGCAAAGTCTGAAAAACAGATGTTGAAATGAAAATATAAATTTTTGAATAGGAAGTGACATCTCTCTCCCGAACAAGAAGTGGAAATCCTTCATGAACCCTACCTCCTCCGTAATTTTATGCTGCATCCATATTAGCCACTATATCTTTTTAAACATCTAAATCCTACGAAATAGATGTTTAAAAAAAATTCGTTAAAAACAATGGCAAATTGTAAAATTTTCCCACCAAAATCTGCATTTCAAAATTATTTAGAGTAAAATTATATTATTATTTTTTGTACACACATGAGATAAATTGTCTGTGACTTACAGTTTTAAGTGGGTTGCCAACAATATACATTTACACTCAGTTTTATCCGTCACAGAAATGGATCTAATATAACAATTATAGATCTGAAGGACTAAATAAACTTTAATTGTTGTATACCGATTTAAAGGTATATTTATGCCGTAGAATGTAAAATCTCACTAATTTGATATTAATGGATTTTTTTTTGTGAAATATAAAGATATATATATATATATATATATATATATATATATATATATATATATATATATAATATATATAACATACATATATATATATATATAACATACATATATATATAAAAGTAAATACATCATCAAATTGAAAAAGGGGGGGAGGTACAAAGGAAAGGGGGAAAAGAAAGGAGAGTGTTTACAGGAACGACAGAAAAAAGGCCGGGGGGGATAGTGACCCCCCGTTCCCGGTTAAAGCACTTTTACTCTAGAAACACTCCCGGTGCCTCTGTCTTCCTGAAGCACTCCTCCGTCCGATGAAATCTATGAAACATCCCGAAGTATATAGACCATGAAGCAAAAAAAGGGGGCTTAAGATTGGAATAAACCTAACCTAATTACTCAACAGAATACTTGAAGTCCACAAGCCATGCCGCACAACCTTATCTCACCGACCTGCTTTCATCAAAAGAAATTGTTTGTCTTTCTGTCAAATATCAAGTCTACATAGTGCCTTAGATAACGATGTGGGTAATTGCTTTTTGCTGCTTCCCTGAGTAATTTATTGACGCTGTGTTGCTGTTCTTCTTTTTCAGTGTTGAGACGTCTATATCGATTTAGATGATTTATTATAACACTAGCCGCCTTTGGCGACCAGCCTGTTCGCTACCCTTGAAAATTCTGCCCGTGGCAAACTCGTTGGCGCGACCTACCAGAAAGGTGTAAGGTAACTGCTTGGAAGGCCAGGAAGTGCCACACAATTTAGACCGGAACCCAATGGGGGAGGCATCCAAAGAGACCGTACCCTCCTTCCCCTACCACAAACCTCTCGGAAGGACTTGCAGTCCCACACGTTTAACGTGATCGTACTCCGCGTGAACACGGCTGCAGTTTTGGCAATGGCGGAATCGAACCCGGGCCTACCGAGTGAAATTCCCGCGCGCTTACCACTGGGCTACCGTGCCATCCGCGACAATCTCCATAACTTTATTTTTATTCGGCAATTTTGGGAATCGAACCCGGGCCTACCAAGTGCAAATCCCGCGCACTAACCACTGGGGTACTTCACCCTCCGCGATATTCTTCATAACTTTCATTTTATTCACCCAATTTAGACCGGAACCAAGTGGGAGAAGCATCCACAGGGACCGTACCCTTCTTCCCCTACCACCAACCTCTCGGAAGGACTTACAGACCCACATGTTTAACGTGATAGTACTCCGCGTAAACACGGCGGCAATTTTGGGAATCGAACCCGGGCCTACCGAGTGCAATTTCCGCGCGCTAACCATTGGGCTACTTTGCCCTACGCGACAATCTCCATAACTTTATTTTTATTCATCCAATTTAGACCGTACCCTCCTTCCCCTACCACCAACTTCTCGGAAGGACTCACGGACCCACATGTTTAACGTGCTCGTACTCCGCGTAAACACGGCGGCAATTTTGGGAATCGAACCCGGGCCTGGTAACTGGTTGGACGGCCAGGATGTGCCACCCAATTTAGACCGGAACCCAGTGGGGGAGGCATCCACAGGGAACGTACCCTCCTTCCCCTACCACCAACCTCTCGGAAAAACATACGGACCCATATGTTTAACGTGATCGTACTCCATGTCAGTGGCGGAAATCGAACCCGGGCCTACCGCGTGCAATTCCCGCGCGCTAACCACTGGGCTACTTCGCCCTCCGCGACAATCTCCATAACTTTCTTTTTATTCACCCAATTTAGACCGTACCCTCCTTCCCCTACCACCAACCTCTCGGAAGGACTCACGAACCCACATGTTTAACGTGATCGTACTCTGCGTGAACGTGGCGTAAGTTTTGGCAGTGGCGGGAATCGAACCCGGGCCTACTGAGTGCAATTCCCGCGCGCTAACCACTGGGCTGCCGCGCCCTCCGCGACAATCTCCATAACTTTCTACATATTCACCCAATTTAGACGGGAACCCAGTGGGGGAGGCATCCACAGGGGCCGTATCCTCCTTCCCCTACCACCAACCTCTCGGAAGGACTTACGGACCCACATATTTAACGTGATCGTATTCCACGTAAACACGGCGGCAGTTTTGGCAGTGGCGGGAATCGAACCCGGGCCTGCCGCTAACTTCCCGCGCGCTAATTTGCAATTTAAAATGACCATATGCTTAATTCCATCATCCTCATTCCATTGTTTCATTGTTCCATCATTTAAAATATCCATAAAATTAAAATATCCATTTAAAATATCCAAAAGTTAAAATATACATTTAAAAAATCCAGATCGTCCCATCATTTAAAATATAAATATAATAATTTATATAGCGCAAAGGCGCTCTATTCAGAACCGTGACGTCACCTCCACCTTGACGTCCCCACCCACCACCTTCCCTGCTTCAGCGGGGGAGAAACGAACGGAACGCCGAGAAATTTAAAATCATGACGTCTTTAAAATTGCGATCCTGAAGGCAATTTTCATTATTTCTGGACCAGATTAGACTTGTAAGAATGCCAGATATTTCAGCTTTCTAAAAATGTAAATTATTAGTCGAAATTATGAGTACTTTTTACTATGCGAGAATTTAAAAACCAAAAATCGTTTTTTTGAGCCAAAAGTGACTTTTGTTTTAAAATCTTTAAAAAATATTAGAAATCGAAATGGAGATTTGAAATTGATATATTTTTACTCGTAATTGTCTGCTCTTTCCGATGGTGTGAGTTGTTTTTTTCTACGACGTCTGGATCGTGGAGAAAAAAGGGCAAAAAGGGCAAAAAAAGGTCGAAATCGCATAAAACATTAAATAAATAAAAAAATAATTAGAATTTTAAAAATCGGTTTTCACGTATCCCCTTCCCTCCCCCCCGGGTCTCCGATTGCCAAATTTCGTAGCTCTCCGACGCGCGGTCGCGAAACGTATAGTGTATAAGACAGACAGACACACACACACACACACAGACATTGCCTTTTATTATTTACTAGCCGCCTTTGGCGACCAGCCTGTTCGCAACCCTTGAAAATGCTGATCGTGGCAAATTCCAACTGTGGCAAACTCGTTGGCGTGACCTACCAGAAAGGTGTAAGGTAACTGGTTGGACGGCCAGGATGTGCCACCCAATTTAGACCGGAACCCAGTGGGGGAGGCATCCACAGGGAACGTACCCTCCTTCCCCTACCACCAACCTCTCGGAAAAACATACGGACCCATATGTTTAACGTGATCGTACTCCATGTCAGTGGCGGAAATCGAACCCGGGCCTACCGCGTGCAATTCCCGCGCGCTAACCACTGGGCTACTTCGCCCTCCGCGACAATCTCCATAACTTTCTTTTTATTCACCCAATTTAGACCGTACCCTCCTTCCCCTACCACCAACCTCTCGGAAGGACTCACGAACCCACATGTTTAACGTGATCGTACTCTGCGTGAACGTGGCGTAAGTTTTGGCAGTGGCGGGAATCGAACCTGGGCCTACTGAGTGCAATTCCCGCGCGCTAATCACTGGGCTGCCGCGCCCTCCGCGACAATCTCCATAACTTTCTACATATTCACCCAATTTAGACGGGAACCCAGTGGGGGAGGCATCCACAGGGGCCGTATCCTCCTTCCCCTACCACCAACCTCTCGGAAGGACTTACGGACCCACATATTTAACGTGATCGTATTCCACGTAAACACGGCGGCAGTTTTGGCAGTGGCGGGAATCGAACCCGGGCCTACCGCTAACTTCCCGCGCGCTAATTTGAATTTAAAATGACCATATGCTTAATTCCATCATCCTCATTCCATTGTTTCATTGTTCCATCATTTAAAATATCCATAAAATTAAAATATCCATTTAAAATATCCAAAAGTTAAAATATACATTTAAAAAATCCAGATCGTCCCATCATATAAAATATAAATATAAATATAGAGCAAAGGAGCTCTATTCAGAACCGTGACGTCACCTCCACCTTGACGTCCCCACCCACCACCTTCACCGGAAGGACTTCCGGACCCACATGTTTATCGTGATCGTACTCCGCGTGAACACGGCGGCAGTTTTGGAAGTGGCGGGAATGGAACCCGGGCCTACCGAGTGCAATTCCTGAGCGCTAACCACTGGGCTGCCTCGCCCTCCGCAACTTTCTTTATATTCACCCAATTTAGACGGGAACCCTGTGAAGGGCCGTCCCAATCTCTTGTGTTGATATGACGTCCTTTTTCGTGCTCTTCAGTTTTTGTTCCGTATTCGCGTTATTTTTTGTGTTGTGTAGATAAAAGTTGTGAATCGTCAATGTCCTTCCCAAGAGCTACAATCTGATACCTTGTTTTCCGAAAAATGCCTCGCCAGTGGTGAGATATCGTTTGTTTTAATTTTAAAATGTTCTAAAATGTTTAACACTGCCATTGTAATGGACGATATGAAGATAGTGACAAAATCGGTCACTGAATACATCTGTAAAACCTATTTAATTTCATAATTTTGATAATACAAGTATATATATATATTAATTCACATCTATACTATGATTTTTGAAAAAATATTTTAACCCTGGATCAGTTTTTTAAAGTGTAAACTTGGTTTTAAAACATCATGTTTTTATGTTTTCATATGTATTTTGAAATGTTTCGCTTTAGGCATGCGAATCCCCCCTTTGTTTCTATAATGTATCCCACCCTTGACATATACTGTGAAATTTCACCCTTTACAATCTACCAGTTGTCCTCTTCTTCACTACTGTGAATCAGAGTTCCTCTTCTTCCCTGCCATCTCTTAAGCTTTTATTTTACTATCCAGTTTCCAGCATAATAAATTTAACATGGGATTTCCCATTCAAAAACTTAAATATTTTTTAATTTCTTTAAATTTTAATATTTTTGGCTCCGTCCAAGTATTCTTCCATCCTGGCCCCTTTTTTACTTAAAACTTTTTTCACGACCGGTTTCGTCAAAAATTTTGCCACAGGCTTTTTAACATTGGATTAATTAATTTTTGAAAACTATTCCCAGCATACCTTATTTTCCCTTTGATATTCTGTCTTTCCTTAGCCTCTCTCATTGTTGCTTCATGGCGCATCATTTTGCTTTTTTGCCTGTCCTTCCCATCCCTTTGTAAATGAAGTCTCACCATATTTGATGGAAAAATTTACAATTTTAATGATCTTTGGAAGCATAATTTTATAAACTGATATAAATATAAACTATGGAATACTCACCTTCATACAGAGACTTCCCTAACTTACCTCCAGTGATTCAACTCACTCCTAAACAACTGTCATCCAAATCAGTAAAACCATCAAAAATGCCTGCTAGTGAAATTATTCGACAAACACCTCCAGCTACTCAGCCTGATGCTGCATTGCCAGTTGTCCATAATAAATCTACACCATCAGATTCATCTATAAATGAAATTGTTAGTGAACCTCCAATCATTGAATCTTCAGAAGCCACTACATCAAATAATGCCTCACCAGAGCTACAACCAAAACCTTCCAGAAACATCACAAAACTGTCTAAACTACAACCACCTATAAAACTTGTGGACTTTAAATCAGCAGCTACCAACCTTACATATTCTGATGTTGCAGCGGGATCTCCTTCATTGTTCCTCCCTTTTGTATCTTCAATCTCTGCACCATCTCTGACATCTTCGAATCCTGACTTTGCAGTTTTTTCAAAACCTAAATCTGACGACAAAAAGCAGAAATCATTTTCTCAACCTCTTCAAACCACAAGTACTGATTGTCTTGAAGAACGCAGATAAAAACTTCAAACTCCCATTCCATCGATACCCAGAGAAGAGAACGATGACGACGTTTCAATTGCTACCACGGATATGATTGATGACAACACAGATTATCGAAATTGTTTTCTGTTAAAGGTTCAGAGGTTTACTAACCAAATGTTCAATTATTTAACAAGATATGTGAAACCAAACATTACACAGACTCGATATCTCAATGAGAAAATGGAGTCACTCAAGGACGCTTGCTTAATTTTTGAAAAACAATCCCAAGAATCTTCTCCAACCTTAAACTCTGACTACTCTGATACAACTAAAGATTTAAAAACCTCTTTCGAACATGGTCTTATGAACCTCCAGGAATCCATCAACATCAGCATTCAAAACATCACCTCCAACTTAACCCGTGACTTGCCTGCTATGATTAAAGCTTCAGTAAAGAAAAACCTGGCCGATCTACCCTCCTCAACCTGCCAAGTTCCAGTTAACCCTTCATCAACGACATCAACAAACAAACCTACATTTGCTACTTTATTGTTAAAGGGAAAAGATAGAGGCAAAAACAACGCCCAACTGCGAGAAGACTTGAGGTCTCTTAAATGCCCACCTGAGGCCTGTATCAAGAACGTGTCGTCTCTTAGCAACGGTACATTAAAAATAACCTGTCAGAATAGTGATGTAGATGCCCTACTACCGAAATTCATGAACTCAGATATCAGCAAAAAATTCAATGTGCAAAAACCTCCACCTCGCACACAAACTCTTATTATGTTCAATGTACCTGAACTTTTTACCGCTGATGACATTAAACAATTGATCCAACGTAGTCTGCCTGAAGATAAACAACATGAAGTAAGAATCATTAGAAATTTTAGGAGTAGAACTGGAAGCCTCAATTGGGTCCTCATTGCAAATATTACAACAGCCAAACTCCTTCTTGACCTGGGTAAAATATACCATCACTTTCACTACTTCCAAGTGAAACGCTATATAGCACTCCAGATCTGCTATCAGTGTCAGGGCTTCGGCCACACTGCAAATTACTGCACATGGACAGCTGGCAACTGTAGTAATTGTACCAAGCAAGGCCACTCTTACAAAAACTGTCCGTCTACAAAAACTGTGTGTGTAAATTGTAACACGGCCATTCACGAAAATCCAGACCTGGGGTGGAGAACGGATCACAATGCAAGGGACCGTTCGAGATGTAAGGCAATGCAGAGAGAACTTTCTCGCATTCGCGAATTACAAAAAAAGAGTTAAGCGAACTTTTACTTGGCTTCTCTTCAAATCTTATTTTACTGATTTCAATGTATTATGATATTGCTTTTATATGTATTTTTCCCTTTCACATGTATTTTATTTGTGTTTTATCTATGTTCCCCTTACTTTTGTTTTCATAACTTTTCCCCTTAATGTTTCCCCTTTCATGTATGTCCCCCCCCCCCTCTTTCAACTCTCTGGCATTGATAATTACCATGGTTCTGACTGCACTCCAAATCAACGCTAACCATTCATTAGCAGCTCATAACCACCTTTTACAATTTGCAATCGAAAATGAGTATGACTTAATTGGTATCCAAGAACCATATATTACGGCGGACAACATACTCTCTCCTCCTAAAGGAATCAAACAATACTTCTCTCGATCTAGAAAAGCAGGAATTATAGTAATTAACGAAAATTTAAAAACGGTTCTCAAATTCCAGTCAGAATCTTTTGTCCTTGTTGAAATTTTATTACCGGTAAACCAAACTCTTAACCTGGTCTCTCTTTACTTCCCTCCTCATGATTCTGTCCCTGATCTCCTCATGGAATTTGCTTCCCTTGATTTTCTCTCATCCGACTTCTTGATCTTAGGTGATTTTAATGCCAGAGCCTTGATGTGGGGTTACTCATTTATTGATCACCGGGGATACAACATCATCGACTTTTGTCTTACAAACAACTTGATAGTGGTCAACGACCCAAAACGTGGTCCAACATTCTGCTCGCACTCTGGAAAAGGATTCCCCGACCTTACTCTCGTCTCATTTGGCTTTTATGACTATATTCAAAACTGGGAAATTCTCTCGAATGACTCTTTTAGCGACCACAAATTTATAAAAATCACCTTAAACCTGGATCCTCCCTCTTGCAACTTTTTCTACTTTAAAACCAATTATAACCTCGGGAAGTTTATTTACAACTTTAAATCTAATATCCCCCTCCTTTCCCTAGAAATTGATAAAATTACTGACCCACCCTCTCTTAATAAATTTTTTAATACCCTTGTTGAAACCACCAAGAACTGTGCCTACAAATACATCAGGAAAAAGAAAACATCTAATCGCCCCAAACTCCAATGGTGGAATAAAGAACTAGCAAAATTTCGAAATTATGTTACAGCACTTTCTAGAAGAATTAAGTCACTCGAGAGAACTTCCGCCCCTCTAGAAGAAATCTCAGAGGCAAAAATTAAATACAAGCTGAACCGTGCCAAATTCAAAAAACTCATAAATAAATCTAAAAGGGACTCCTGGAATAAATTTTGTACTAACTGCTCTTCAAAATTCGGTTCACAATTTAAGTTTGCTTTTCAAAAGCAGAACAAATTCAATAACATAAATTTACAATTCTCAGAGGACTTAAACCTTGATTATGGGTCCAAAATTCAACGTCTTTTGGACCACACTTTTAAAGATGATAATACTTTTCTGGGGTTTCCGAAATTTAACTCTGATCCGGAGGGTTTGGGAACTATCTCTAATGAGGAGCTCTCACTAGTGATACACAATCTACCTAACGGTAAATCACCAGGGCTTGACTTACTTGACTTCAACATCTGGAAAACTCTCTATAAATCATTCCCATTCATATTTTCAAAAATTTTTAATCTCTGTTTCCGTTACTGTTATTTTCCTGAATGCCTGAGGAACGCCAAAATTCTGTACCTTAATAAACCGGGTAAAGACCCGTCAAAACTTACCTCTTACCGACCCATATGTCTGTTACCCACTCTGGGAAAAATCCTGGAGAAACTCTTTATTAATAAATTGAATTATTGGATTGGTACTAGTGAGGCTCTTCATCCTTTACAATTCGGTTTTAGAGAACTTGTGAGCTGCGAAGACGCTACAATCAAGCTGGTCAATACAATAAAAGATTTTAAACCTGGTAACTTCGTCTCCCTCACCACTGTGGACATCAGCGGTGCTTTTGATTCATTAAATTGGAACATACTTCCCCTTACTTTTCAGTCTATCAACTTACCTCCTGAATTCCAACGGTTCATCTTTTCATATCTCGAAAATCGCCACATCTCCTACTCGGATGGTATGCATTCTTCTTCTAAATTTATCTCATCTGGAGCGCCTCAGGGCTCTGTTCTCTCTCCAGTTATATGGAATATATATTTTAACAAGATTTTACTACTTAACAACGATAAATTTTACTTACAAGCATTCGCGGATGATCTCGCAGTGGTGACTAAAGGGGACTCCTTAAAAATGATCACTCAGAATACCAATACAGTACTGGCATCTGTTTCTACCTCTCTGGACTCTCTCCTGCTTAAATCCTCCCCTGAAAAATCCCAATGTATCCTTTTTAATAAGACACGATCTAAACGTAAACAAAATCCCCGTTTTAAATTACACGATAAACCTGTAAAAATCACAAGACACCTTAAATATTTAGGAATACTAATTGACGACAACCTAACCTGGAGCCCACACGTATTTTATCTAAAAGAGAAATGCTTCAAGCTCTCTTCTACCTTTGGGAAAATCTCGGGTAATAACTGGGGCGTTAACAAGACTTTCTTAAAAATCTGGTACTTAACTGTTATTGAAAAGATTATTACATATGGATCCGGGGTCTGGGGGGGTAACTTGACAGGGGAGCAGACTAATAAATTACTTTCTCTTCAAAGGATTTTCCTTGTAAAAATTGCTACCGGATATAGAACAACTTCAAGCATTTCCCTTTACGCCATCACTGGTATCCCCCCTGTCCACCTTGTTGTCAACAACTTACATAAAAAATTCCATTTCTGGAGAAAAAAAGCTGACCTGTTCCAGGAAACCTCCCTCCCCCCTCCCCCCCTTTTTGACTCCAACATCCCCACCTCTCTTGTACCTATTTCCCAGCGCATCGTTTATCTACAAACATCTGATCCCTCCTCCTTTTCTAACATCCATATTTACACAGACGGATCTAAAATTGATAACAATACAGGATTTTCTGTCTGTGTTTTCAAAAATGAAATCCTTGAAGAAACCCACCTTTATAAGCTTGGAGAGGGTAATACAGTGTTTCAAGCTGAGATCACTGCTATCCAATTCGCCATGAAATGGGCTATAGACAACAATCAGAAAGTAAACATCTTTACAGACAGCCTGTCCTCCATTTTGGCATTTAAATCTATTAAAAATAAATCAAAATATCTTCACGAAATTAAACTTGTTGCTCTTTCGGCTTCTAAATTAATCAATTTACAGTGGGTAAAAGCCCACGCTGGTACGTTGGGAAACGAAGTCGCGGATACCCATGCTAAAACTGCTACTATATCAGGCACATCTATTTCTATCCCTCTCCCATACTCCTATCTTACTCATTTGTGTAAAACTTTTCTCCTTCGAGACTGGCAAACTCTGTTAAACTCTTATAGATCACCACGAAACCATGATCCTGCCCGCATTCTGTCTTACCTTCCCTTTGTTAATCCCCGATTACAAATTTTTAATAAATTCCTTATATATTTTGTAACTGGTCACGGCCCTTTCCTAGATTACCTTTTTTTCTTTAAACATAAAAAAACATCCAACTGTCCCTGTAACGCCTTTGGCGATGTCGACCACTATGTCTTCTCTTGCCCCTTCACAAAAGATTATCATCTAAAAAAACCTCCTATAAATCTCTCCGCGACTTGGTTTTCCAACGTCTGCTCTAATAAGATACTCTTGAACAAACTGAAGCACTGTATTCTCGGGGCCAGAGAGATATCTAACAAAGTTAAATGATCAGATTGATTGTCACACTGCTTTCAACTGACTGTGAACAATAAATCTCCCCTCTTTGATTTTTTTATATTTTCATCAGTGTTCTGATCCAGGGTAATTGTCCCGTGTCCCTTTTTTTCTTGTTTGCTTGATCCTGTCCCGTTCTGTTGTCCTATTTTATTGTCGGTTGTGCAATTCATTGTGTGATTCCTGATTGCACCTTCCCTGTCCTTCCCTGTCCCCGTTACTTTTATGTTGTGAGTTTTTATATCTGTGTGACGTCTACCCACAGATTATGATTGTAAATACTCCAGAAAATCAATTATGTTAAAACAAGTTAAATAATGGAAAAATGTCAACAACAACCAGAATACAGCTCCTGTTTACTGCTGTAATATTTGTTACCCAATCCTATAACGCTGTAACCACCCTTTCTTAGTTAAAATAAACTGGTGTTGGTTGTTCCGGGCAGACGTAGGGTACCAAGGTGGACGGCCTCCGCTTACAAAAATTTTCCCGACCATTCATTCAGATGCTCTAAGTCCAAGGACGAGCCGGATGGTCTGGGCTTTCGGGAACCCTGTGAAGGAGGCATCCACAGGGACCGTACCCTCCTTCCCCTACCACCAACCTCTCGGAAGGACTTACGGGCCCACATGTTTAACGTGATCGTATTCCGCGTGAACACTTCGGCAGTTTTGGCAGTGGCGGGAATCGTACCCGGGCCTACCGCTAACTTCCCGCGCGCTAATTTACAATTTAAAATGACCATATGCTCTCTAAGCTCTTAATTCCATCATCCTCATTCCATTGTTCCATCATTTAAAATATCCATAAAATTTAAATATCCATCGTTCCATCATTTAAAATATCCATAAAATTAAAATATCCATCGTTCCATCATTTAAAATATCCATAAAATTAAAATATCCATTTAAAAAATCCATATCGTTCCATCATTTAAAATATAAATATAATAATTTCTACAGTGCATATGTTAAGCTCTTATTTCATTTAAAATCGGAAGCGCGGGAAACGGAAAGTAAAAACTAATTCGGTTTCTTATTGTCCCACCCATCGCTATGCATATACAGAACCGTGACGTCACCTCCACCTTGACGTCCCCACCCACCACCTTCCCCACTTCAGCGGGGGAGAAATTAAGCGGCACGCCGAGCGGAACGCCAAGAAATTGAAATTCGGAAACTTTTAAAATCCCGATCCTGTGGGCAATACGGAATATTTCCTGACCAGATTGGACTTGTAAGAATGCCAGATGTTTGACCTTTCTAAAAATGTAAATTATTAGTCGAAATTATGAGTACTTTTTACTATGCGAGAATTTAAAAACCAAAAATCGTTTTTTTGAGCCAAAAGTGAGTTTTGTTTTAAAATCTTTAAAAAATATTAGAAATCGAAATTCAGATTTGAAATTGATATATTTTTACTCCCAATTGTCTGCTCTTTCCGATGGTGTGAGTTGTTTTTTTCTACGACGTCTGGATCGTGGAGAAAAAAGGGCAAAAATGGCAAAAAAAGGTCGAAATCGCATAAAACATTAAATAAATAAAAAAATAATTAGAATTTTGAAAATCGGTTTTCACGTGTCCCCTTCCCTCCCCCCCAGGTCTCCGATTGCCAAATTTCGTAGCTCTCCGACGCGCGGTCGCGAAACGTATAGTGTATAAGACAGACACACAGACACACACACACACACACACACACACACAGACATTGCCTTTTATTATTTAAGACTAGCCGCCTTTGGCGACCAGCCTGTTCGCTACCCTTGAAAATTCTGACGGTGGCAAATTCTGATCGTTGCAAACTCGCTGGCGCGACCAACCAGAAAGGTGTAAGGTAACTGTTTGGACGGCCAGGAAGTGCCACCCAATTTAGACCGGAACTCAGTGGGGAAGGCATCCACAGGGTCCGTACCCTCCTTCCTCTACCAACAACCTCTCGGAAGGACTTACGGATCCACATGTTTAACGTGATCGTACTCCGCGTGAAAATGGCAGCAGTTTTGGCAGTGGCGGCAATCGAACCCGAGCCTACCGAGTGCAATTCCCGCGCGCCAACCACTGGGCTACCGCGCCCTCCGCGACAATCTCCATAACCTTCTTTTTATTCACCCAATTTAGACCGGAACCCAGTGGGAAAGTCATCCACAGGGTCCGTACCCTCCTTCCTCTACCACCAACCTCTCTGAAGGACTTACGGACCCACATGTTTAACGTGATCGTACTCCGCGTGAACACGGCAGCAGTTTTGTCAGTGGAGGGAATCGAACCCGGGCCTACCGAGTGAAATTCCCGCACGCTAACCACTGGGCTACCGCGCCCTCCGCGACAATCTCCATAACTTTCTTTTTATTCACCCAATTTGGACCAGGACCCAGTGGGGGAGGCATCCACAGAGACCGTACCCTCCTTTCCCTGCCACCAACCTCTCGGAAGGAATTATAGACCCATATGTTTAAGGTGATCGTACTCCGCATCAGTGGCGGGAATCGAACCCAGGCCTACCGAGTGCAATTCTCGCGCGCTAATTTAAATTTATAATGACCATATGCTAGGCTCTTAATTCCACCATCCTCGTTCCATCGTTCTATCATTTAAAATAGCCATAAAATTAAAATATCCATTTAAAATATCTATAAATTAAAATATCCATAAAGGTGTAAGGTAACTACCAGAAAGGTGTAAGGTAACTGCTTGGAAGGCCAGGAAGTGCCACACAATTTAGACCGGAACCCAATGGGGGAGGCATCCAAAGAGACCGTACCCTCCTTCCCCTACCACAAACCTCTCGGAAGGACTTGCAGTCCCACACGTTTAACGTGATCGTACTCCGCGTGAACACGGCTGCAGTTTTGGCAATGGCGGGAATCGAAACCGGGCCTACCGAGTGAAATTCCCGCGCGCTAACCACTGGGCTACCGTGCCATCCGCGACAATCTCCATAACTTTATTTTTATTCGGCAATTTTGGGAATCGAACCCGGGCCTACCAAGTGCAAATCCCGCGCACTAACCACTGGGGTACTTCACCCTCCGCGATATTCTTCATAACTTTCTTTTTATTCACCCAATTTAGACCGGAACCAAGTGGGAGAAGCATCCACAGGGACCGTGCCCTTCTTCCCCTACCACCAACCTCTCGGAAGGACTTACAGACCCACATGTTTAACGTGATCGTACTCCGCGTAAACACGGCGGCAATTTTGGGAATCGAACCCGGGCCTACCGAGTGCAATTTCCGCGCGCTAACCATTGGGCTACTTTGCCCTACGCGACAATCTCCATAACTTTCTTTTTATTCATCCAATTTAGACCGTACCCTCCTTCCCCTACCACCAACTTCTCGGAAGGACTCACGGACCCACATGTTTAACGTGCTCGTACTCCGCGTAAACACGGCGGCAATTTTGGGAATCGAACCCGGGCCTGGTAACTGGTTGGACGGCCAGGATGTGCCACCCAATTTAGACCGGAACCCAGTGGGGGAGGCATCCACAGGGAACGTACCCTCCTTCCCCTACCACCAACCTCTCGGAAAAACATACGGACCCATATGTTTAACGTGATCGTACTCCATGTCAGTGGCGGAAATCGAACCCGGGCCTACCGCGTGCAATTCCCGCGCGCTAACCACTGGGCTACTTCGCCCTCCGCGACAATCTCCATAACTCTCTTTTTATTCACCCAATTTAGACCTTACCCTCCTTCCCCTACCACCAACCTCTCGGAAGGACTCACGAACCCACATGTTTAACGTGATCGTACTCTGCGTGAACGTGGCGTAAGTTTTGGCAGTGGCGGGAATCGAACCCGGGTCTACTGAGTGCAATTCCCGCGCGCTAACCACTGGGCTGCCGCGCCCTCCGCGACAATCTCCATAACTTTCTACATATTCACCCAATTTAGACGGGAACCCAGTGGGGGAGGCATCCACAGGGGCCGTATCCTCCTTCCCCTACCACCAACCTCTCGGAAGGACTTACGGACCCACATATTTAACGTGATCGTATTCCACGTAAACACGGCGGCAGTTTTGGCAGTGGCGGGAATCGAACCCGGGCCTACCGCTAACTTCCCGCGCGCTAATTTGCAATTTAAAATGACCATATGCTTAATTCCATCATCCTCATTCCATTGTTTCATTGTTCCATCATTTAAAATATCCATAAAATTAAAATATCCAAAAGTTAAAATATACATTTAAAAAATCCAGATCGTCCCATCATTTAAAATATAAATATAATAATTTATATAGAGCAAAGGCGCTCTATTCAGAACCGTGACGTCACCTCCACCTTGACGTCCCCACCCACCACCTTCCCTGCTTCAGCGGGGGAGAAACGAAGCGTCACGCCGAGCGGAACGGCGAGAAATTTAAAATCATGACGTCTTTAAAATTGCGATCCTGAAGGCAATTTTCATTATTTCTGGACCAGATTAGACTTGTAAGAATGCCAGATGTTTGATTTTTCTGAAAATGTAAATTATTAGTCGAAATTATGAGTACTTTTCACGATGCGAGAATTTTAAAACCAAAAATCGTTTTCTTGAGCAAAAAGTGACTTTTGTTTTAAAATCTTTAAAAAATATTAGAAATTGAAATTCAGATTTGAAATTGATATATTTTTACTCGAAATTCTCTGCTCTTTCCGATGGTGTAATTTGTTTTTTTCTACGATGTCTGGATCGTGGAGAAAAAATGGCAAAAAGGGCAAAAAACGGTCGAAATCGCATAAAACATTAAATAAATAAAAAAATAATTAAAATTTTAAAAATCGGTTTTCACGTGTCCCCTTCCCTCCCCCCCCGGGTCTCCGATTGCCAAATTTCGTAGCTCTCCGACGCGCGGTCGCGAAACGTATAGTGTATAAGACAGACACACAGACATTGCCTTTTATTATATAGATTCCTGAAAATACCACTGCTCAAATTAGATTTCCAATCTATAATGTAATTAATGCTGAAATCAAAATTATCCCTCTTGTCATAAACTTTAAAACATATTTTGTTTTTCTCATTGTAGTAAATGCTGATATCCAGAAAATCAACAGTTCCTGGATTTGTATATTTAGTTTCCAAAAGTTCCAGGCATTTAGGGTAAAACCCAAACTCAAAATGATCTTGTTGATTTTTATATCCAATAATCACATCGTCAACAAAGCGGTAGTATGGCATTTCATTGACTAAATATGTGCCTTGTTCATACTTGTTCAGGTAAATATCTGCAAGTACCGAAGAGCAACCCCCCCCCCCCCCCCCCCCATTGGGATGCCTTGCACCTGACGATAAAAACCTATACCGTTGTGCAGTATGTTTTCAAACAAAACAATATTTATCAGCATTTTATATTGGTAGAGGGAGATGGTAGAGTGGAGATTGTGATGCTCATGAAGCTCCAATAAAATTTCGGATAAATCTTTTAAATTTACGATTAAAAAGGTCTTTAAAATCAAAGCATCTGAAAAACATTTTATCCTTTATTCTGCTTAATTTGTCAATAAGTTCAAAAGAATTTGACACCATACAGGTCCCTTCCTTTTTGATCTTTTTTAGTAATGGAGTCAGAATAGAAAGTAACTTAATATTAGCTATAGTAAGGTAGGATCCGCATCCAACTGTCACAGGTCTAAATTTGATCGGATTTTTATGCATTTTTGGGATTAGTACAAGATAAGGAAATCTTACAGATTTCAAATCATGTCCTATACGTTTATAAAGTGCTGTGATTCGGTTTTCCATGGCTTTATCGGTGGTATTGATCTCTTCATACATACTTTCATTTTCGTAACATTTGCGTAAAGTGTCTACATAATATTTTTTGCAGACAAATACGTAATTCGATGGCACTTTATCCATGTAAGTGATTGCAAATCTATCTCTCAAGGACTCCATCTCTGGTACTTTGTTGTTATGAAAGGTGTTATAGGAATCTGGATGATAATGCCTTTCGAATCCTTTTATAACTTCGCATCTCCATTTGTGGAAAGTTTGAATGGGGTGGCTGTATTTCACCGCCATTTTGTATATGAAATCATCCACGTCTTTTGAAAAAGCAAAGGCACTTCCTAAATGCTTTTGATCACGGAATTTAGTTCCCTGTTTTAACAGCAATTTGATGTCATTATTGTTATACATTTCCAATTTTCCTGTTATTACGTGTCCGTGCGTGGCATCAATTTCTTTATAAGTGTTTAACTCTTCAACACAGTTACACTTTAAGTCAGAGAAATGGTTTAAATTTTTGCCAATATTATTATAGTTGAAATATTTTCTGCCGTTAGTTTTAAGATATCTGTAAGTAATATTGATATTAATATTGCGTATAGGCAATAATTCATCACAATGTTTTAAAATAGATTTAAATGGTATAACATTATAGGTTTTATTGTAAAAGGTTGTAATCATAAATTCCCTTTTATTTGATACAATAGGTCTTTCGTTCAAATTGACTTTCAATATTAGTGCACGTAATTTTAGAAAATTATAAAATACTGCAATATTGGTACATGCTATATAACAATGTGGATTCGGGATTATAGGACGATCTTTCCATTCCCTCCATAGACGTTGTATATGAACTTTCCTTATACCGTAAATTCTGTTTTTGATCCATGCCGTTCTAACTTGATTGTACTTTTTAATTTCTTCGATAAAGGTGTTCAAATTCATCAAAGTTTTCTTATAATTTCTTGCTGTATGGTTATTATTTTTATTCTTACCTCTTCCTCCTCGTTGCCAACGTGTAGTTTTTCTATTATTAGTATATTCTATTGGAGCATTATTCAGTTTAGTATAGAACTCCATATTATGAATATTATCAAAGTTAATGGTATTCAATCCAAATGGGAAAAGCGTGCTAAATTGCTTTATATGTGTGTTTTCCCACCATAAGCGTTCTTTAATATCAGGAACAATGTCTAGGATGGAAATAGATATCCTTTCAAAATCATGTTTTGAAAAATGTTGCAACTCAAAGTTGTTAATACCAGAAGAATTTTCACATACTCGCTTGATCTGACTTCGATGCAAGTTTATACGGATGTTAAGGGGATTGCCGGTTTGTCCAATATAACTCATGTTACAGGTCAAACAAGTAATACAATATATGCATTGATACACTTTACAAAATGTTTTGTGTCCAGGGTTTGTACTCTGGATTTGTACCTTATTTCCAACTAGCCGCCTTTGGCGACCAGCCTGTTCGCTACCCTTGAAAATTCTGACCGTGGCAAACTCGTTGGCGCGACCTACCAGAAAGGTGTAAGGTAACTGCTTGGAAGGCCAGGAAGTGCCACACAATTTAGACCGGAACCCAATGGGGGAGGCATCCAAAGAGACCGTACCCTCCTTCATCTACCACAAACCTCTCGGAAGGACTTGCAGTCCCACACGTTTAACGTGATCGTACTCCGCGTGAACACGGCTGCAGTTTTGGCAATGGCGGGAATCGAACCCGGGCCTACCGAGTGAAATTCCCGCGCGCTAACCACTGGGCTACCGTGCCATCCGCGACAATCTCCATAAATTTATTTTTATTCGGCAATTTTGGGAATCGAACCCGGGCCTACCAAGTGCAAATCCCGCGCACTAACCACTGGGGTACTTCACCCTCCGCGATATTCTTCATAACTTATTTTTTATTCACCCAATTTAGACCGGAACCAAGTGGGAGAAGCATCCACAGGGACCGTACCCTTCTTCCCCTACCACCAACCTCTCGGAAGGACTTACAGACCCACATGTTTAACGTGATCGTACTCCGCGTAAACACGGCGGCAATTTTGGGAATCGAACCCGGGCCTACCGAGTGCAATTTCCGCGCGCTAACCATTGGGCTACTTTGCCCTACGCGACAATCTCCATAACTTTCTTTTTATTCATCCAATTTAGACCGTACCCTCCTTCCCCTACCACCAACTTCTCGGAAGGACTCACGGACCCACATGTTTAACGTGCTCGTACTCCGCGTAAACACGGCGGCAATTTTGGGAATCGAACCCGGGCCTGGTAACTGGTTGGACGGCCAGGATGTGCCACCCAATTGAGACCGGAACCCAGTGGGGGAGGCATCCACAGGGAACGTACCCTCCTTCCCCTACCACCAACCTCTCGGAAAAACATACGGACCCATATGTTTAACGTGATCGTACTCCATGTCAGTGGCGGAAATCGAACCCGGGCCTACCGCGTGCAATTCCCGCGCGCTAACCACTGGGCTACTTCGCCCTCCGCGACAATCTCCATAACTTTCTTTTTATTCACCCAATTTAGACCGTACCCTCCTTCCCCTACCACCAACCTCTCGGAAGGACTCACGAACCCACATGTTTAACGTTTTCCTGAATGTTTCGTGTCCATATTTGTGTCTGTTTACAGTACCTGTCTTCGTTATGTCCGTATTTCTTGTCTGTAAAACTGTCTGTCTTACGAATTTATTCTTAAACTTTAAAAAACTGGATTTTTAATAAACCTCCAGAGCGGTCGCTGTCCTT
This sequence comes from Amaurobius ferox, assembly GCA_951213105.1. NCBI lineage: Eukaryota > Metazoa > Arthropoda > Arachnida > Araneae > Amaurobiidae > Amaurobius > Amaurobius ferox. Next base: position 2,271,550 of record OX578151.1, on the reverse strand, counting down.
GGAAGTCGGCACCTGCTAGCTTCCTTTCCCGGTCGTCCAACCAGCTACTCAAATCCTCGGATGAGTCGGACGGCCTGGGTCTTCCACATTCCACATGTTTAACGTGATCGTACTCTGCGTGAACGTGGCGTAAGTTTTGGCAGTGGCGGGAATCGAACCCGGGCCTACCGAGTGAAATTCCCGCGCGCTTACCACTGGGCTACCGTGCCATCCGCGACAATCTCCATAACTTTATTTTTATTCGGCAATTTTGGGAATCGAACCCGGGCCTACCAAGTGCAAATCCCGCGCACTAACCACTGGGGTACTTCACCCTCCGCGATATTCTTCATAACTTTCTTTTTATTCACCCAATTTAGACCGGAACCAAGTGGGAGAAGCATCCACAGGGACCGTACCCTTCTTCCCCTACCACCAACCTCTCGGAAGGACTTACAGACCCACATGTTTAACGTGATCGTACTCCGCGTAAACACGGCGGCAATTTTGGGAATCGAACCCGGGCCTACCGAGTGCAATTTCCGCGCGCTAACCATTGGGCTACTTTGCCCTACGCGACAATCTCCATAACTTTCTTTTTATTCATCCAATTTAGACCGTACCCTCCTTCCCCTACCACCAACTTCTCGGAAGGACTCACGGACCCACATGTTTAACGTGCTCGTACTCCGCGTAAACACGGCGGCAATTTTGGGAATCGAACCCGGGCCTGGTAACTGGTTGGACGGCCAGGATGTGCCACCCAATTTAGACCGGAACCCAGTGGGGGAGGCATCCACAGGGAACGTACCCTCCTTCCCCTACCACCAACCTCTCGGAAAAACATACGGACCCATATGTTTAACGTGATCGTACTCCATGTCAGTGGCGGAAATCGAACCCGGGCCTACCGCGTGCAATTCCCGCGCGCTAACCACTGGGCTACTTCGCCCTCCGCGACAATCTCCATAACTTTCTTTTTATTCACACAATTTAGACCGTACCCTCCTTCCCCTACCACCAACCTCTCGGAAGGACTCACGAACCCACATGTTTAACGTGATCGTACTCTGCGTGAACGTGGCGTAAGTTTTGGCAGTGGCGGGAATCGAACCCGGGCCTACCGAGTGAAATTCCCGCGCGCTTACCACTGGGCTACCGTGCCATCCGCGACAATCTCCATAACTTTATTTTTATTCGGCAATTTTGGGAATCGAACCCGGGCCTACCAAGTGCAAATCCCGCGCACTAACCACTGGGGTACTTCACCCTCCGCGATATTCTTCATAACTTTCTTTTTATTCACTCAATTTAGACCGGAACCAAGTGGGAGAAGCATCCACAGGGACCGTACCCTTCTTCCCCTACCACCAACCTCTCGGAAGGACTTACAGACCCACATGTTTAACGTGATCGTACTCCGCGTAAACACGGCGGCAATTTTGGGAATCGAACCCGGGCCTACCGAGTGCAATTTCCGCGCGCTAACCATTGGGCTACTTTGCCCTACGCGACAATCTCCATAACTTTCTTTTTATTCATCCAATTTAGACCGTACCCTCCTTCCCCTACCACCAACTTCTCGGAAGGACTCACGGACCCACATGTTTAACGTGCTCGTACTCCGCGTAAACACGGCGGCAATTTTGGGAATCGAACCCGGGCCTGGTAACTGGTTGGACGGCCAGGATGTACCACCCAATTTAGACCGGAACCCAGTGGGGGAGGCATCCACAGGGAACGTACCCTCCTTCCCCTACCACCAACCTCTCGGAAAAACATACGGACCCATATGTTTAACGTGATCGTACTCCATGTCAGTGGCGGAAATCGAACCCGGGCCTACCGCGTGCAATTCCCGCGCGCTAACCACTGGGCTACTTCGCCCTCCGCGACAATCTCCATAACTTTATTTTTATTCACCCAATTTAGACCGTACCCTCCTTCCCCTACCACCAACCTCTCGGAAGGACTCACGAACCCACATGTTTAACGTGATCGTACTCTGCGTGAACGTGGCGTAAGTTTTGGCAGTGGCGGGAATCGAACCCGGGCCTACTGAGTGCAATTCCCGCGCGCTAACCACTGGGCTGCCGCGCCCTCCGCGACAATCTCCATAACTTTCTACATATTCACCCAATTTAGACGGGAACCCAGTGGGGGAGGCATCCACAGGGGCCGTATCCTCCTTCCCCTACCACCAACCTCTCGGAAGGACTTACGGACCCACATATTTAACGTGATCGTATTCCACGTAAACACGGCGGCAGTTTTGGCAGTGGCGGGAATCGAACCCGGGCCTACCGCTAACTTCCCGCGCGCTAATTTGCAATTTAAAATGACCATATGCTTAATTCCATCATCCTCATTCCATTGTTTCATTGTTCCATCATTTAAAATATCCATAAAATTAAAATATCCATTTAAAATATCCAAAAGTTAAAATATACATTTAAAAAATCCAGATCGTCCCATCATTTAAAATATAAATATAATAATTTATATAGAGCAAAGGCGCTCTATTCAGAACCGTGACGTCACCTCCACCTTGACGTCACCTCCACCTTGACGTCCCCACCAACCACCTTCCCTGCTTCAGCGGGGGAGAAACGAACGGAACGCCGAGATATTTAAAATCATGACGTCTTTAAAATTGCGATCCTGAAGGCAATTTTCATTATTTCTGGACCAGATTAGACTTGTAAGAATGCCAGATATTTCAGCTTTCTAAAAATGTAAATTATTAGTCGAAATTATGAGTACTTTTTACTATGCGAGAATTTAAAAACCAAAAATCGTTTTTTTGAGTCAAAAGTGACTTTTGCTTTAAAATCATAAAAAAATATTAGAATTTATCTCTGAGATTTGAAATTGATATATTTTTACTCGAAATTCTCTGCTCTTTCCGATGGTGTGATTTGTTTTTTTCTACGATGTCTGGATCGAGGAGAAAAAAGGGCAAAAAGATCAAAAAAAGGTCGAAATCGCATAAAACATTAAATAAATAAAAAAATAATTAGAATTTTGAAAATCGGTTTTCACGTGTCCCCTTCCCACCCCCCAGGGTCTCCGATTGCCAAATTTCGTAACTCTCCGACGCGCGGTCGCGAAACGTATAGTGTATAAGACAGACACACAGACATTGCCTTTTATTATATAGAAGATGGGACATAATTTGCAGCGCCGAGACGTGCATTTCTTGAATCTATATTGCTTCATGTTACGCATAAAATGTAAATGATCCTTTGAATCGTTCAATATAGGGAAATATGGATCGTTCGCAGCTTTATTGCAACTGTCTTCATTAATTACGCTTTTTTTATTCTCTGCTCTTCCACTCTGCACGGGTTTAAAATATGCCTTAATCGTGTTCATATACCAAGGTAGTCTGATTTCGATCCCACTATCACCTTGTATCACAGTGGTACCGGTCACATGCAAACTTGTTACAATATTGCCAGTCGCTAAATTCTGTATTTGTTCAGCATCATATTTTAAAATCAATAGTTTAAACTCATGTTGAGGAGTATGATTTGACTAGTAAGATCGAAAAACTTAAAATTACTTCATAAAGCAATACAACATCTCATCTGATTCCATGTTACATCTTTAGGATACGCAATCTTCATATGATTATAAACCACATTACATGTTCAAAGAGCAGAAAATGTTATTTCATAATTTTTAAGTTTTTTTTTTGAGGATGTACCAAAATTACAACTCCATTACATCCAAATATATTTATTTGAGAATAAAGTTATTTTAAATAACGAGTTATTTTAATAAACTTGCATCGAAGTCAGATCAAGCGAGTATGTGAAAATTCTTCTGGTATTAACAACTTTGAGTTGCAACATTTTTCAAAACATGATTTTGAAAGGATATCTATTTCCATCCTAGACATTGTTCCTGATATTAAAGAACGCTTATGGTGGGAAAACACACATATAAAGCAATTTAGCACGCTTTTCCCATTTGGATTGAATACCATTAACTTTGATAATATTCATAATATGGAGTTCTATACTAAACTGAATAATGCTCCAATAGAATATACTAATAATAGAAAAACTACACGTTGGCAACGAGGAGGAAGAGGTAAGAATAAAAATAATAACCATACAGCAAGAAATTATAAGAAAACTTTGATGAATTTGAACACCTTTATCGAAGAAATTAAAAAGTACAATCAAGTTAGAACGGCATGGATCAAAAACAGAATTTACGGTATAAGGAAAGTTCATATACAACGTCTATGGAGGGAATGGAAAGATCGTCCTATAATCCCGAATCCACATTGTTATATAGCATGTACCAATATTGCAGTATTTTATAATTTTCTAAAATTACGTGCACTAATATTGAAAGTCAATTTGAACGAAAGACCTATTGTATCAAATAAAAGGGAATTTATGATTACAACCTTTTACAATAAAACCTATAATGTTATACCATTTAAATCTATTTTAAAACATTGTGATGAATTATTGCCTATACGCAATATTAATATCAATATTACTTACAGATATCTTAAAACTAACGGCAGAAAATATTTCAACTATAATAATATTGGCAAAAATTTAAACCATTTCTCTGACTTAAAGTGTAACTGTGTTGAAGAGTTAAACACTTATAAAGAAATTGATGCCACGCACGGACACGTAATAACAGGAAAATTGGAAATGTATAACAATAATGACATCAAATTGCTGTTAAAACAGGGAACTAAATTCCGTGATCAAAAGCATTTAGGAAGTGCCTTTGCTTTTGCAAAAGACGTGGATGATTTCATATACAAAATGGCGGTGAAATACAGCCACCCCATTCAATTTTTCCACAAATGGAGATGCGAAGTTATAAAAGGATTCGAAAGGCATTATCATCCAGATTCCTATAACACCTTTCATAACAACAAAGTACCAGAGATGGAGTCCTTGAGAGATAGATTTGCAATCACTTACATGGATAAAGTGCCATCGAATTACGTATTTGTCTGCAAAAAATATTATGTAGACACTTTACGCAAATGTTACGAAAATGAAAGTATGTATGAAGAGATCAATACCACCGATAAAGCCATGGAAAACCGAATCACAGCACTTTATAAACGTATAGGACATGATTTGAAATCTGTAAGATTTCCTTATCTTGTACTAATCCCAAAAATGCATAAAAATCCGATCAAATTTAGACCTGTGACAGTTGGATGCGGATCCTACCTTACTATAGCTAATATTAAGTTACTTTCTATTCTGACTCCATTACTAAAAGAGATCAAAAAGGAAGGGACCTGTATGGTGTCAAATTCTTTTGAACTTATTGACAAATTAAGCAGAATAAAGGATAAAATGTTTTTCAGATGCTTTGATTTTAAAGACCTTTTTAATCATGTAAATTTAAAAGATTTATCCGAAATTTTATTGGAGCTTCATGAGCATCACAATCTCCACTCTACCATCTCCCTCTACCAATATAAAATGTTGATAAATATTGTTTTGTTTGAAAACATACTGCACAACGGTATAGGTTTTTATCGTCAGGTGCAAGGCATCCCAATGGGGGGGGGGGGGGGGTTGCTCTTCGGTACTTGCAGATATTTACCTGAACAAGTATGAACAAGGCACATATTTAGTCAATGAAATGCCATACTACCGCTTTGTTGACGATGTGATTATTGGATATAAAAATCAACAAGATCATTTTGAGTTTGGGTTTTACCCTAAATGCCTGGAACTTTTGGAAACTAAATATACAAATCCAGGAACTGTTGATTTTCTGGATATCAGCATTTACTACAATGAGAAAAACAAAATATGTTTTAAAGTTTATGACAAGAGGGATAATTTTGATTTCAGCATTAATTACATTATAGATTGGAAATCTAATTTGAGCAGTGGTATTTTCAGGAATGTTATAATAAATCATCTAAATCGATATAGACGTCTCAACACTGAAAAAGAAGAACAGCAACACAGCGTCAATAAATTACTCAGGGAAGCAGCAAAAAGCAATTACCCACATCGTTATCTAAGGCACTATGTAGACTTGATATTTGACAGAAAGACAAACAATTTCTTTTGATGAAAGCAGGTCGGTGAGATAAGGTTGTGCGGCATGGCTTGTGGACTTCAAGTATTCTGTTGAGTAATTAGGTTAGGTTTATTCCAATCTTAAGCCCCCTTTTTTTGCTTCATGGTCTATATACTTCGGGATGTTTCATAGATTTCATCGGACGGAGGAGTGCTTCAGGAAGACAGAGGCACCGGGAGTGTTTCTAGAGTAAAAGTGCTTTAACCGGGAACGGGGGGTCACTATCCCCCCCGGCCTTTTTTCTGTCGTTCCTGTAAACACTCTCCTTTCTTTTCCCCCTTTCCTTTGTACCTCCCCCCCTTTTTCAATTTGATGATATATTTACTTTTATATACCTGCTAAACATGAAAGAGCGGCAATGCGCCTTAATGTTATGAAGTGTTATGATTGTGTTTTTTGTATATCTTATTTTTAGATATTTTTCTAATACATATATATATATATATATATATATATATATATAATATACATATTGAAATCAAAAACGAGGATTAAGCTCAATGGAAGGGAAAACCAAATACAATGCATGCAATGGCAGAGGAGGATGGCGACTCCTCATTCCCGTTTAAAGCTGCTTTTCCAGCCCGGGCAAACGCTCACGGAACCAATGTATTGCAAAGGTTGATCCCCCATACGTGCCCAGTCAGAAGCACCCAATCATGGAGAAACAGACCACTGAGAATGGAAGTCAAGAAACGCACAACTAAGGAAACACAAAATCTCCTATTATATAAATAACTATGCGCATGTGCAAGTCTTCAAGTGATATGCAGAAACTATCCCAATTCCGCAAAATCCCTTTTGAAAGAATTTGCTTCATTTTTATTGTTGAAAAAAGAATTATAATATTTCTTCAGGAATTTAACAGGGTAATTCTTTTTTAATGCCTCTAATATTATCCCCTTGTTACTTGATATGCAATCCTTTGCTAAAGTGTTGCATATTTGGTTTCTCTTGAAATGTCCCAAAAGTATATTTCTAAAAATGAATCTTGAGAGGTTCGTTTTCCAAGTGATGATATTGTTAATTTTTATGCCATAACTTTTTCTTTTGTCGTGTAGACTCGTATAAATTCCATTCCTTGTATTGTACTTAATGGTGATATCCAAGAAATTCACCGATCCATCCTCT